>CABEEJ010000104.1:306825-342556 GCA_901482245.1 Timema douglasi
ATATATATATATATATATATATATATTTAGCACTGTGTCCTACTACCTGTTCGGGTTATACGCTTAAGTACTAATTACGCTAATGTGTTAAGAATTGGGAGGGTTGAATATAGAGGAAATGAGCCGGCATTTGCATGGAGAAAGAGTGGAAAACCATTTAGGAAAAACTACCCCCAGGTCACCCTAGTGAGATTAGAACCTCGATCTCCTCATCCTCGGCAGTCTAGCTCAACACAAAACCAGCACATTAGCTAACTTCACCACCGAGGAGGGTTGACCAGCTCAAATTTTAATCTAATATTAAACTAGCAATTAAAAATATTAGTAATATGAGTAGCTATTGTTGAGAGACTATATTATGTATGTATGTACCTTTTTTAAGGTACATACATACATACATAATATAGTCTCTCCTAACAAAGAATAGAACTACACTGTGGGATTAGAAGAAACTTTCCTTGATAGGAAGAATGAAAAACCAGAACACCTTTGTTATGACGAATTTATTAAAGTGAACACAACACATTGATTTAAAGAATAAGATTATCCATACATATATATCAAAATAAAGAATGTACCATATAAAAATAATTTATCAGAATAGAACTTAATTTAAAATTGATATTGTCAACTATAAACATAAAATTATGAGCTACAGCTTAATAAAATAAAATATTGTGAATTTAACCAAAAGAGAGCCAAAACATTCCAAAAGTGTAAACTGCCTTGACGCGAGAGAGCTACGCAACTCCATGAGATTATTAAACTGGACTCTATGTCCGACCATCACACAGCAATATTGATACAAAACAATTTCTTTTCAGCAGTGAAACTTGTAATTAGATATAAATGTTTATTTTGAATCACTTCTCAACTACATGTTAAAGAATTTAATATGATATTATGTATCCAAGAGATCATAATTTGACAAGTGGCACCTCGAATATTTGGGTGTTTTGTAAGTAGATAATTATATTTTGAAGGGATCAAGTATTGAGTTGTATTAGTCATGGTGTCTGAGCTGATTTGTAAATCATGTGTTGATAAAGCTTTGTGAGCACAACGTTCATGTTAAATGCTATATTATTAATGTCTTTAACGTTTAATTCAATTTCAGTAGGCCTATTCAATCATCTGTTAAGCTATTTAAAAAACTAAAATATATGACTCTTAATATTCCAAGGTGCACCTATCTACTAAATAAACGATGACTACTATATATCCACCATCATATCACTCCACCTTATTCTGTTACAACAGCAATAAATAGCCTCCTTGACAAGATTTTGACGGGCTGTTGAGGCACTTTATGTTGTATGGAAGTTACTTTCCTTAAACAAATAGATATTTCAAGCATTTTTGTTTTGTTTTGTGTTAGTCTTACATACTGAGAAATAGTGTATATACTTACTAAATATATTAATAGATATACAATAATCACTAATTATGATATAGGTTATTTTATGACTTGATTAAATTTATTTTCAAAATACACACTTATTTAGCTCTAAGGTTCTTATTTTGCCAAATTATTTATTTTATATAAAGTAAGGTCTAGTAATATTTTATAGTTTTCAAGTAGGCCTGGTAATCAAGAGAACACAATAAATACAATACATACAATTTGCTCAGACTAAATTCACAATATCTCATGCTCATGAAAATGATTTACATGACGTCTAAGACTGGAATTATATTTGGTCATGTATGGACAAAAAGAACATTTAAATCGTGGTGCTTTGCCACAAATAAGTCTTAAATGCCGTGTCATATTGTTTTTATGTTTATAGTGTTTTCCACATTTAGGACACTGAAACTCAAATGCATTATATTCTAAGGTAGGAAATAACGATGGATTTGTATCAACGGCAGAGTCATATTCTTGCTCTGTCCTAACATCCGGACAGGATGAATATATTGTGTTCATTCCATCACTGCAACTAGCTGATTTTGATGTAGCCAAGTTTCTTGTATTGATTGTTCTAGCTATTTTAAAATATGGCAATGAACTTGATTTTTGCCCTTTTTTAATTTCTGATGACTCAAGATAGAGCTTTTGTTTGCATAATGGACCACTCCTTTCTGAAAAGAAAATTTTGTTTAGAACAAAAATAAGAAATATTGCTTCCATGTAATATAAAATATAAAAATACCTTACATATTTACATAAACGAGTACAAAATCTTATCATGGTAAAAATAAAATACTTTTTCGAACAAACAACTTTGCATTTATTACTTACCTTAATTAACATTATATATAATGATGATGATTATAATAATAGTAATAATACAAATTTTGTAAAATCTAGTTTAACACTTTCATATATAAATATTTGATGAGATTGTTAAATCACTCATTAATTATTGAATCAAAACAAAAGGGTATTTTAGGATATGTCTCTAAGAATTTGCCTATCCCTTTTGGCGGTGTTTTGAGCTTTCAGCTCTCAAAATAGAAGGCGTTGCTAGCGTTATACAAAGTAGGGAATTCCAGCCATCTGGTTGGCAGCATTACTGGTTTGTTTAAACAATTGGGAGGTTGCTGACCCGTAATTATCAAGGCTGCAATCAAACTTTTCCTAGAACTGATAGAGATAAGAAGTGTGGTGCCCACCGGACTGTACAATGTGCAGGTGACCCAAGTTGGTCTAGCCGTGGGAGAAAAAACGTTGAGATACATATAGTCTCTAGAGCAGAAAAATTAGCCTAGCCATCTCAGCTAGCAAGATGCTTCTGTCTGACACGTCCAAAATAAGTTAAAAACCAACCGGGCAATTCTAAAGACCAAAAATGCTCATGATTACAATATTTTCTTTATGATGTGTGAATGTTTAGAGAGACTATAAAAAGGGAGAGAGTGAAATCATAGTTTTGTGGAAAAATACAGTCTGTTGAAATGTACACATGTATCCCAGCACACGGCGACATTTAACTTCCTTATCTCACCCATTAATGTAAATCTTTGGGTAGTTTGGATGGGTAATAAAACGTCCCGAACGACTTTTTCATATAAGTTCTCAAAAATAGCAATTTACCGCGTTAGTGGTCACATGCTCTAAGAAGGTGTCTTTCTCACATTAGCACAATAGGCTGGTTTGTCATTGACAGAAAGGTGGAGGTTCAAATCCCTGCTGAAGGTATTTTTGGTGGATCTTATTCAATTGTTTCCTTCTCTTTTCCTATGCAAATGTGGGTACATTTCCTGTAATTAATTCTACCTTCATCACCACCACCCCAATATCATAATTAATATAGATTCATTCAGCCCAGACGGGAAGTAAACATCAGTGATTTTTTGGCAGATATATGTTGATTACTTTTATTTCTCATTTGATATAAAACTACTGACAGAGTATAAAAAATTTCAACATAACTCTATTACTGCCCAATTTCACAAGTTATTTTTACTCATGAAAAAGGCTCACGAACAAAAAAAAGTGAACCTTTGGCCTGGAGATTATCAATAGTGAGTGACAAAAGACTAGGGTGGAAAAATATGACATATTGGTCTATTAGAGGCCTCGGGCAGTGTCAAGTACGCCAAATCGCATTGATGAATAACATGTGATTAGTTGGTTAGTTTGAGTCCCAATAGAGTCGAGTTCTCTTATTCCTAAATCCTAACTAGCTGTGAATTAACTTGGGGTACGATTCAGAGCGCTATTATCCCTTAGCTTATGAAACCTGAAAAAATAATTTATATCAGTATTTCACGAGCTTTGGTTAGTCATGTACCCATTTTGGGGACCATGGCTTGAGGGGCCGTCCTTAAATTAAGTAGGGATTTTGGGGTGAGGAGGGAGGTTCAATATTTCACTACATTTTCTTGTGAGGGAGTGAAGAGTCAGAAATTATCTTGAATAAAGATTTTTATCAGATGCAGGAAGGTAGGGGTGATGGAAAATCTTACGATACCTTACATGGGGTGAAGGATGGGAAGCAGGGGTCAAAAATCATGAAAAAAGGCCATAACCAACACACCCCTTCCAATTCTTTAAGAAATAAAAGACATGCATATCTGTTGTCTTGCAAAGTATAAATGATCGATCCAAATGTTAACAAAGCTCTAGCAGTAAATTAAACAAAATCTTAATAGATTAAAATAAAGTCTAATAAATGCCACCCCTTTATGTCAAAATCTGTGTTAATTTGTCTATCAGACTTAAATACGGGAGGTGATTGTTTTAAATGTGGTGAATTAAATTTAAGAGTATTGTATGTTGTATTTACATTATATTTTATGATTCATAAAACTAAGTGTTACGTCACGTTTCTCAGGTGGTACATGTACCACAGTTTAGGAATCACTTCTCTATAGTCTAAGCCAGACATTCTCAATGGGGTCCCAAGGCACCCTAAGGTGTAGCGAGAAAATATGAAGTTAATAATTGAGTCTATATAAATAGAAAAATATTCTTGCTTTAGTTAATATTAATTTTATTTTTCTACAATACCTTTTTAATTACAAAAGAGTATTTTTATTTTTAGTACGTCATCTATTGAGTGTTTCCTAAACTCAAAACACATAGGCATAAAGACGTTTTGTACAACAGTAGCGTTAATTATAGGGGATGTATCAAAATCTACTGCCCTGATATATTATTATTATTATTATTATTATTATTAGCACCGCGTCTTACCACCCGTTCGGGTTATACGCACTTACGCTAATGTGTAATGCTAGGGTGATTGTGAGATGAAATGGAGGACCTACAGTTTAACGTGGAATACGAACAACGGTGGAGGCCTGGCATTCCTCACATTCACAAGATGTCTTGTCAGAGGTGAAGGAAGGGTTTGGTAATAAGATAAATCTTTGCCGGGACCGAGGATTGAACCCCAGCCGCCAGCATAGAAGTCTGACACCTTACCCCTAGACCGCCAGGTCACACTACTGCCCTGATATAGATAGAGATGGAGAAACATTTATTTATGCTCTAAAAATCATGTCTGTGTGAAATCATAGTGTTGGAGAAAAGGAGTTAAGGATTATACACAATGCTCTCATTCATACGCGATACAATCACCATACTTATAGTCTCATAAACACAAGCATATAATTATGAGCCTCCTATACCCCGTTCTCTGTTCTAGCTATAGAACATAGACTACTAAAAATAAATTCAAGTTTCCCAACAAATTTAATAACTCTAGGCCAGATTATTTAGTTTTAATTTTAAATATATTTACATGGATGGACCTTATACTTTAAACATGAATATTCTGAACCAGAACATGACACACCAAACATATTCATATAAAATATACAACACCCAGTTCCCCAGCCGTCAATGTATATCTATGTAGACGTATAAACCTAATTTCCCCAAAGTAATTATTTCAGATATGGTGGGAATGAACACAAAGTCCACAATTCAGTAGACAAACGTGCGGCCATGAAATTAATAGTATAAAAATACATTAATTTATTTTAATTTAGCGCTAGAGCCTGTTCCATTTTAAAAATATTATATAATTTAACAATAGTGTATCATAAATAATTTAAATATAGTTGAAAATTAACCTATACATGGGAATATAACCTGTATCAAGGTGTCATTTACATTATTATGTTCAAATACATACCCGAGAAAAGGACTTGGATACATTTCAAATAATAATTGCATGGTACTAACTTGTGAGTTAGTTACAGAGCTTATTACAAATAAATGTCATTCTGGCTAACTTTGATTAAAAAATACATAGCTATAAAAAAAATTAGTGCCCTCAATATAATATATTATTTCTTTTTATACAAGCATTAAATTGTAAATCACTGTTTGGTAATAAAATAAAAAGCTCCTTGTGTAGGTTCCATATTTATTGAACATCCTAAGTAGTATACATAAATTGGATGTCAATAACAAGTATAAAACCAGTTTTTTTTAATAATAATAATAATAATAATAATAATAATAATAATAGGAAAGCCTGTGTGAATCTTCGAAATTAAAAGTCTGAATCTGAATCATAGTAAGATTCAAATTCAATTTGAAATTGAAAATATTTTTCGGGTTCAATCTAAAATTTAAAATATTAGTATTGGAAGTAAATGAATTTGATTTGAAATCTAGAATCTAAATAGATCCTAGATTCAGACTCAATGAGTATAACTTAAAATTTGAGATTATATTTATTACTTACAAATAAATACAATCAGACCAGAAACCAGTTGTGGAGTCGAGTGAATAAAGAAATTAACTTGAGTTCCAGATTGTAAAGGAATCACATGGGTGACAGTTGTTTGTGACAGTGAATATCTTCTTTAAAAAAAACAACTGGTCCTACCCTTTTTAGAGTATTAATCAACCTTTGCACATTAATTGAAAACAAAATGATGTGATATTTATTTGATGTTTCACCTCTTGAGATTAGTGTTATTGCAGAGGCCTACATATTTTGTTAATAAACCTAAAATGTGTCTATAATAATTATAATCATATTTTGAAATATTTTATTATTGGATTGGAACTCGAAACTTAACATGGTGAAATATTCAACATAGATTCTATTTGAAATATTATTATAGAAGGGCTAAAATAAATGGTTTGATTCCGATTTGAACCTATTTTTAAATTAAAATATTCAATAATTTTTTTTTATCCAAGCAACGAATTCGACCAGGATTCAATTTGATCAAATAAAACTAGCAAAAGATTCAATTCTTGATCGATTCAAATTTTTTAAGCATGAAATTTTATTCGACTAAGCCTATACTCGAATTCGATTTGAAATTGGAAATAATGATGGATTTGCATAGGCTTAATAAAATGCCTATTAAGAATATTTTAAAAAAAGTATTTAAATTAATATTATTCTAAACACAAAACATATATATTTTTAGCTTTGCTAACAATCTTTTTTATTTCATTTTATAGACGTTGAAAGCTAGCAGTCGATAATCAATATCTTGCTCACGTGTCATAGTTATAAAAAAAAACCTTTATGTTTTAGCACTCTCTGTATTTGTGTTTATGTTTTGACCTCACTGAACAAATATTGACAAATATAGAATATTATGGATTGAACCAATGGGAGAGGCACTAGAGAAAGTGCCCCTCACCCCTCCAAAAAATGAGATGGATTGAAACCCCAATGTGTTTTCCATATTTAATACCTGCAGCATTATAAATTTGTATCACACTTAACAACTGGATCCAAGGCAGCAAACAGAAATTTATTTTGGGAGTTGTATTACTTTTGGTAGCTCGTTGTCACCTGTCAAGTATCCCAGCAGTTGGCAAGGTATTTTTTAAGGATCAAATCCCTCTTGAAATATTTTTTTTAATATAACAATACTTTCGTCAGGAGGTGTTGAAGAACCCCTAAACACACATTCTCCTTTCACCACTTAGTAAGGTATTGACTGGCTGACACTTCCACAGCGATGACCATATTTGTAGTTCTCTTTGGGGTTTTATCCCCATATCAATACATGCTTTTAAAGAAATAGTTTACTACATTATCAATAAATTAATACATTCAAATTAGTCAATATTATTATTATTATTATTATTAGCACCGCGTCTTACTACCCGTAGGAGTTATACGAATTTAAGCTAATGTATGATGGTAGGGTGATGAAATGAAGGACCTACAGTTTAACATGGGATCTGAGTCATGGTGGAGGCCTGGCATTCCTCACATTCACAAGATGTCTTGTCAGAGGTGAAGGAAGGGTTTGGTAATCAGATAAGTCTTTGCCGGGACCGAGGATTGAACCCTGGCCGCCAGCACAGAAGTCTGACACCTTACCCCTAGACCGCCAGGTCACCTAATTAGCCAATAAAAGCTGTGTAGTAGGTTACTTAAGAGTTATTTTAATCACATATAACAAGCTAATAAAATAAAATAAGTATGTTTAAACTGTGACCACCAAAAACTTTGCTCATTCATTTTATTGAATAATAACTAATTCCAAAGTCCAATGAGTCAAATATTGAACCATAAAACAAACATAGAAGATAAAAACATATTGAGAACATCTTCAAATTACGTTTGGACCATATTTTATTTAAAATAACTATCTTTGATATGAGAGGGAATGCCTCTTTTTATTTATTATAATACCGGTAATGGATTTAAAAATACAATGTGCAGTAATTTTTGTTATTCTCTGAATATAACTTTAACACTTATTATGACAACCTGCAATACTCAAGAATAAGGCTGCGGTCACTTTGGATGCACGCTTGCGCAAGTATTAGGTTGCGCAAGTAGCTTGCGCGTGTACAAACTGGTCACATTGGTTGCAACTAGGTGCAAGTAATCACTCCAGTGAGCTGTCAAGATGGAGTCATCGGACGAAGAAAAATTTGTGTTGGAAAATGGTGTGTTGAAATTTTTAATGATGGATGAAGAGCCATTTAGGGAAGAATGGGTTAACGATTATTTTAAGAATAGAGATGATGATGGAGAATATACCGAGTTTTAAAAACTGAAATTCAGTGTATGCTGGCTAATGTAGACCTGATTCTGAAATGTGTGTGTTTGTTGCATAACATTGTTATTGATAGAGAAGGCAGTGCAGAAGTGGATAGTTATGTTGCACAAAACCAAACAGCTCCTTCGAGACTACCGGCCAAATGATGACTTGCGTAGATACAATAGAGCAACTGAAAAGGCAATTAAAATCGAAGATACTTTTAAACACTACTTCAATACCAAATAACCCAAACATTGTTCAAACTTTCATAGGCTAACTACTAATAATGAAGCATAGCCATTCAGTAGATAATTATATTATTTTGTGATTTTTGTGATGGTTAAAACAATAATAATTAAGTTGAAAAAAAGTTTTTTCGCCGTTTTTCAAATATATCATTACTAACTTGGAATATCCAATATGGTTCCTATCTCGCCCACAGTTTCTTTATAATGTCTCTGTTGCTATGGTTCTTATAAGAGGCATCCAAGATGGTCCTTCTTGCTTCAACGCATATTATTAGCATATCAATTTCCATCGTAAACACAAACACAAACACACAAGGTCGAAACTATCACCTCTTGAATTATTATTATTATTATTATTATTATTATTAGCACCGCGTCCTACTACCCGTTTGGGTCATACGCACTTACGCTAATGTGTAATGGTAGGGTGATTGTGAGATGAAAATGAAGGACCTACAATTTAACGTGGAATCCGAACCACGGTGGAGGCCTGGCATTCCCCACATTCACAAGATGTCTTGTCAGAGGTGAAGGAAGGGTTTGGTAATCAGATAAATCTGTGCCGGGACCGAGGATTGAACCNAAGCTTGCACAAGCTTGCGAATCCAGTTCGCACTCAGTGTGACCAGCTCGAGCACGCGACCACTGGTTTAGATGGATTTACTCGAATTTTGTTTCTTCATGCACGCTTGCGCACGCTCGCGCATACAGTTTACTTGCGCAAGCTTGCATCCAAAGTGACCGCAACCTAAGAAAAACCGTGAAAGAGTGCAGGCCACGAGTGCAAATTTTTACATATTTGACTGCCTCTGTCAGAGGGCTAATGTCATCAAACTAGGTAAACAGAGAAACATATGTTATTTTTCTATGAAAATAATGTATCACAAGAGTGAGGCTTATATAGGCCTACACTACAAGTAAGTAGGAACCAACTATCTTTATTCACACAGCAGTTAAGACTTTGTGAGTATTTTAGTTACTTAATATATTATTATGTTTAAATTTAACTGTGAAATTTTTTATAGTTGGACATTGGCCCTTCTTGTCCCAATGCACATGGTACTAATGTTTCCTTGACTCAAGGTCACAGAGATTAGCCTCGCCTTCCACTGCCGCCTAGATTCCAATATAGCAGGCTAGCCAATGTTTGCAAAATGATACTAGCTTGTAAATGGGTAACGATCATACTAATGGTACTAATTATCAACCAAGATAACTAATTATAGAAGGAGAAGTTATATTTAAAACCATGTATTTTTACTAGAGTGGTGACTTCGGAGTTGTTAGAGCTCAATATCGTCGTGATTATTGAAACTAACACAAATTAAAAAACACATATAAAAAGAATAATAAATTATTCATTAAATTATGTATTATAAACAAACACCCTATCTTAATTTTACAAAGAAAATATATAAATCGATTAATAATTTTTGTTTTCCCATTTAAAATGCATTGAAATGGAAACTTTTAACGAAAATATTTAAATAACTATTTTTATCATGGTTTGAAAATTCCATAAGAATTATGAAAGATGCTCAGATATGTTACTAAAATAGGAAAAAAAACCACATTGTTGAATTGTTAAATAAATTTTGGATACTTTTTTCGTTTAGAACGGTGCATTTATGGATGGGCTCAGCCTTAATCTATTAATAGACTGTATACAGTTGTCTGGGAATTTCTAAGTCAGCCACTAATCTATATGATATGGTAAAAATACAGTATAAATAAAATTCAAAGGTGTTTTTGTTGATAGCCACCCTTGGATTTTACATTCAATATTAACTAAAACCTGAGAAATCAACTACATGTTTTCCTTTCTTTGAGGATCTTATTGCCTATCAACTTTATTATTTATTTTGAAAAAAGTTATTTTCTTGGAATACCATTTGGTCCAATATAACAGCAGTCAGCAACCTACGGCCTGCGGACTTGATCTGACCGACCAACTGATTTTATCTGGCTCGCAAAAGATATAGCAAACAAGCAATCATGTTCATAAAAATAGATTATTAACTAATTGAGAGATTAAGTTGAAACTTTTTGCTCAGTATTTTTTACTAAGCTGGCCAATCATATTTTTAAGCTCATACAGCCTGCGATATCAAAAAGGATACCGACACCTGCTCTATAACAATGTTACATATTTCTAAAATACTCATTATGTACTGATGAGGAAGGTGTGCGTCATTTTAACACATTTTCACTGTCATACAAACCACTTTAAAGAGCTGTAGAAGCTATACTACTAAACTTAAAACTGCAATAACCATGTAAACATTTTTTAAATATATCTTATTTTAAGGTTTTCCCGGCTGGTGTTTGAATTGAAACTAGTTATTTTTTGCCTTGAGCCCCATTAAGGAAATATTACTGTCAGACAGCTCCCAGATGTTGGCTGTTGTAACTACAATCAAAATGTCAGAAATTTTATATTCCCTCAAAGTAGCTTAGCGACGCCATTAGTTTAAATTAATTTACATATAGTTGGAAAATATACTTGAACATGAGAACTAAACACAGGACCTTAGAATACCATGCCCATGCTCTTATGACTTAGTTACAATATTGTGTTCAGGATCATTCTTTACTCATAGTTTAAGGCAAAGTCTGAGATGTGTGTGTGAAATTGTTGGTTAAATAGTGAGTATCAGAAACACAACCAATGTTAACTCTAGGCTGCCTCATATAAAAGATTTAATTGTACTTAGTTTACATTATACATGATTTATTAATATTATTTAGTTCATGATCCATTTTGATAATGTATATAATATGAAGCATGTATGGTTAAATCTTGTTATGATAACGGATGATCCTAAGTCATTGATAGTAGTGATTTTTATAGTTGCTAGATAGCCGACGATCTCACACCTCCAACAATGCAAAGGAATAATCCACAAAAGTTAAGTATTATAACATTGGCATGCTAGGTACAAAGTTTGATTCCTGTGTTCAGGTTATATTTTTCAAATATGTTTAAATTTAATTCCAAGAGAACAGTCATATTCCAAGATAAATTATAATATTGTTATAAATATTTTTAAAGGGTTCTAATTTTGTTTAGTTATTATTATTATTATTATTATTATTATTAGCACCGCGTCTTACTACCCGTTCGGGTTATACGCACTTACGCTAATATGTAATGGTAGGGTGATTGTGAGATGAAATGGAGGACCTACAGTTTAACATGGAATCCGAACCACGGTGGAGGCCTGGCATTCACCACATTCACAAGATGTCTTGTAAGAGGTGAAGGAAGGGATTGGTAATCAGATAAATCTGTGCCAGGACCGAGGATTGAACCCCGGCCGCCAGCACAGAAGTCTGACACCTTACCCCTAGACTGCCAGGTCGCCTTTTTTTAGTTAAATTCAGGGAATGAAGAAGAATTTTTTTAACAAGTTAATAACATGTTTAAGATAATTTAAAAATGGGTGGATTATCAATATATTAAATGTTCTCAAAAATACAATAGTGAGATCACATTTTTAAAAACATACAAATATATTAAATATAATGATAATAATTTCAGTCAATTTTTATTAACACTAACCACAATTACAAATGTGAGTCATAATATGTATTTATAAGAGTTTGGTAATCATGAAATATTTACATTTTTACTTTGTATATAAAAATAGTTTAGATGTCTGTGTGGCTTAAGACAAAACTATGTTACAATTGTCATTAATTTTATAGTTTAATATCTAAATTTATTTAATTTTGAAATAAATAGGATGTGGGAGCTCATTTAAACAATATAAAATAAAAATTCTGATACTTATTTAATCATTTCACTAACTTTTACCAAACAATTAGTCAACTTATGTGAGTCAACTTTTTTTCTGGAGCTTAAATTCAATGTTGAATAGTATTGTGTTATTTTTTGACCATTATGTACATACATTATTTTAAAATATTAAACAATTAATACAAACTGAAATGCTTGATGTTATATTGGAAACATATCTTGAAAGGGACCAAAGATTTTAGGCTTAATTTATGAACTTTTTTATTTTTATAACTTTAATGAAGATTTTTGGAAGCAATTTAAATTGCCAATAATGACTTAACAACACATATAGGTACTCTGAATTAATTATTAATTCCAAGCCAGTATATTGTAGTAGTTTTTATCAGTTTCACTAGATGAAATAATTAGAGTGATATTAAAAACTGGTGAGTCAACACAAATAAAAACAAGGGATTTAGAATTCTTAAGGATATTCAAGATTAGAGGATTTATGAAAATTTTAGATTTGAGGCATTTTAAAGAGATTCAATTTTTAAATGAAGGTTTTTTCTAAATTTAATACTGCTTATTGATGGTTTGATTTAGAATCAATTCTAATTATTGAATGAATTTAGCAACCATGCTCCAGACCAGTAATATAACACTTAACTGAATGTATGAATGTTATAGTGAATGGATTATAAGAAAGAATGTTAATATTTAGTTACTATTGGTATTTTCTATTATTATATTATATTGTGTTTATAATTTTCTCCAAGATTCCAAATTGAGTTTCGAAGGTAAATTGTAGATTTGAATTTTTTAAATAATGGATTAGACCCAATTCTAATAAAAACTTGAATAATCCCAACGGTATATTTACATTATTACATTTTTTAGTAACATAATTATATAGGACATCATTAGCATGAAAAGAGGGAAAAACCAGTGATAATACATGCATAGAAATTTCTCCCCACTCAGTCTGCTTTTTTTAATCCTGCCACCAATGACAAATAACACCAAAGGTTCTAAGTAATTGTTATAATATAATTTCAAAGCTTCTTCCAGAAAAGTTGCAATTTATGCATAGTCTTCAGTTATGAGTAAAACCTTAAGTATGCTAATATTAAAATATGTGTACATTTTTTTAAATACTTTCAAAACATTTAAAAAAAATTAAATTTATCATAGAAACAGTTTTTATAATAAATATTAATATGTTCCACGGTTGGGAGTGTTCAAAATAAAGGATAATTTCAATTATATACAACAAATTTTCCAAAAAATTGATTTTAGCGGTAAAAAAATATTTCTTATTATAAAGAAATGAGAGCTTTTATTTGCTATATATAAATCAATATTTGACACCAAAATTAATAATAATACAATTGATACACAAAATCAAACTAATGTAACTATCACACAAAGATACATGTTCCTTTTAAATGATTATATTTACACTTTCAAACAAAACTATTTATTTCAACAAAATCATGAAAAGTAAAACTATCTATTTCAACAGAATCATGAAAAGTAACTATTGAGACTTTAAAGAAAAAAATACTGCTCGAATTATTATTAACATTATTAATAAATGGTTCACCATTACCCATTTGCTTGGGGAAGAATCACAAATTTTCTAAACATGATTATTTTGTAATCAAAATGTATTATAATGAAAGTAATGTGATGTTTTGTAATAGATTGTTAAATCATAGCTAGTATATTTATAGTCAATAATATGTAATAAATAATTGGCTGATATGATACTCATATTTGTTAGGTAAATGCATTAATGCAAACCATTTTAAAACTCTTCAAATATCCTTTAAATACAAAAATTGTTTAGCTCTCAAATTTGCCAATTCTGCCTCGTTAAAAACCCCTTCATTTTCAATGATTTTTATATTTTCAAATAATTAATAAACTAATAAAATTTCTATTTGATGCAAGTATATTTTAAAGAGTAATGCTACTAAGGTTAGATTTTAGCATAATGGATTGCAATATGATTATTAAATGCATCTTTACGGTTCGTGGCATATGAACAGAATTGACATTTAAGTTTCCGTAACAAGTTACCGCAGTCTTTATTCTTGTGTCTGGAAAGATTACATTGAAAAGTAAAACTCTTGCCGCATGTTGGGCAGAAATAAAGATCCCTTTTGTGTTTTGTCTTCTTAGCCATGTGTTGAAGACTTTTGTTTACAAATATACTTGGTGCATAATTCAAAGTTTGTTGAAGACTTTTGTTCACAAATATAGATGGTGCATAATTCGCAGTTTGTTGCAGACTTTTGTTCACAAACACAGTTTGTGCGTAGTTTGTTTCAAACATACTTTTGGGTTTAATGTCCAAATTGGTTTGTAGAAGCTGGGATAGTGATGGAGACACTGAAACAACGAAAAATATAAAAATTAATTGTAAATTAATAATAATAAATATAAAATTAATATATTCATATAAAAACAAATAATAGTAATGCAAGAATATTGAATTGAAAAGAATTATCATTTTATCACTGAAGACAAAATAATACAGATGAGTCGGACCCTTAAAATCCTCAAATAGTTAAGGATAGTCAAAATTTGAGGATTTAAAAAAGTTTCAAATTTGAGATATGTGTAAAGATATTTCTTAAATTTTGAATTAAAACCATTTTTTAAGGTCAAAATTATTTTAGGACCAGCCTGGCAACCAGACAAAATACCATTAATTTACCATTTAATATGAACAAAATTAAAATTGAAGAAAAAAAAATGGAACAAATTTGGGAAAGTTAACCTTTTATACATAGTGTGTTTTCTTAAGTTATGAATCAAATTCCAGATTGAATTTGTAGTAAAATTTACTTTACATCCATTACTGTTTTCAGCCCATGGTCTGGGTCAGGTTGGGCGAGATTCGAACAGTGGTCTCTCAATCACAGGCAATCCAGTCTATTGGGAGAGAGATGAGGAGATAACCCCCCAGAGAGGGTCTGCTTGCTGTCACGAGCTAGTCCCAACGTTCTCCCTAATGCTCCGCTAAGTTGCCATTTTCCATCTCCACATACTTCAGATGGGGTCTAGACTGAATGACCGGCTGAGAAATTTACCCTACCTGGATCCGCCCTTACATCATAGACTACTCCACTCATGTTTATACAGTAGTACCAACCAAGTGGAAGATCCACTCCCTCTAGCACTAGTTTCAAGACATACAAATACAAGCATTGTCAGGACTGTAAGCTTCGACAAGTTTAAAACAACATATGTAAGAAAATGGTGATATATATTAATAGCGTGAAAATCTTTGCACTGAAATAATTACAACGGGTGCTAGAAAGGAGATGTTGCATAAATGATCTAATTTTCATTCACATAGCTATTCTAAAAGGTTTCTTTAACCAGTAAAAATATGTAAAACTCAATTCAGAGCTGTTTTCTAAAAAAAAAATCAATAGACCCAAAAGCTATTTTAAATTGTGTTATTGATGGTATTAAAACGGTTTTTAAAATCAAGTTATGTACAATTTTGGGTTCACACAATGTTAGTTCCTATGGCATAAAAAAATAACAAAATTGAGAAATGTTTGATATGTAAGAATGACAGAGAACTTATTAATGTTAAATTATTTTTAAAAAAAATTGATTACCTTTAATCAATTAGATAGCATAGCCAATAAAGAAAATAAAGAAATAATAAGCCAATATAAAATTTTAAGCTTTTGCTTTTGTAAAGATTTAATTAAATAGGTCTTTTTTTTCTTTATATTTGTTTTAAAACAACCGGGAAATTTAAGCTTCACATGAAAGATTTTATAATATAGCAATTGTTGGATCAAAGATATATTTTGAGTAAATAATTTAAGATTTGCAGAGAATCTTAGAGCTACTAAACATATATATATATATATATATAAAATTTTAGAAAACATTCTAAAGTTGAAAGTAAGGAGCGCTATTTAATATAAGACCTTTATCTTTTCTTTTTTTTAAAATATATTGATTCAATTTGAATTCAAAGTCTTATATCTTGTGTATGTATTGTATATATATTGTGTATATATGTGTAGGCCTAACAATATAAGACTTTGATATATAAATATATATTCTTCTAAAAACATCCACAAAATACACAGAAAAAATTATTTCGTAGTATTAAAAGTAATCTGTGGCACATAATAAACATGTAACATACACTATTGTATTACAATCAGCACTAGAAATGTGTTGATATTAATTAAAATGTAAACAAGAAGATATGATTCTAAAGTAACTAAATATAGCTGGAGCAGGGAGCCCCTAGCCTCCAATTCTATTCCTGCAGTATAAAGAAATGATTAGGCTATATTTAAATTGGAAATAAGCCTCTAACAATGGACAACTGTTTAAGGCTTTACCTTTAACATTTTTTTAATATTAATATTCATTAAGGAAATGTTACTGATTTATATGTTAAAATAAATGGTACAAAACAATAGCATAAACTTTATTACATTGTGTATTAGAGCGTGGAAGAAAATTTTCAAAAAGTGTGTTTTCAGTAAACTACTCATAAGTTGTCCTCATAAAAACAAACACATTATCTTATTAATTGCAATACACACTTTCTATATACATTTTAAGCCAATTTGGTCAAACATTTTAATACATTTCAAGTTTTCAAAAAAAAGTTATTTGTAAACTAGGTATCCTAAAATCACTTTATATTTGTAAACATAAAAACGTATTATTATTTATCATGATCTGCAACTTGGGACAAACAAACAAATTGCTAAAATCCACTTTTATGGATTTGGACAAACATAAAACACAAGATTTGTCATAATCGCGAGGTTGGTATGAGAAAGACAAAAAAGCCAGATCAATGCATAGTTGTGAAGAGCCAATTCGCGACTATGGTAACTAAGGTTAATAGCACAGTTTAGTTCACGAGAGCATGGAGAGACAATATAACATTATTTATTTATATGAGCCATTTCGAGCCCTCATTTTTTCACAGCCTGATACACATCTTATTTTAGTGCTAATAGTATTTAATTAATCAGTCTATGAGCTTTAGAATGCCTACTGCTACTATTTACAATTCCATTTCTTTGAAGTTCTTTGATCAAAGAGACAAAAACAGCTATTGATGGTTAGTGACATTCTAAGTTTAATGTTTGTTCTTTACCATGACAATCTCCTTTAAATAGTAAATGTTCAAAAATGTTCAGGGATACCCAGACTCCCTTTGATTCCAGTATTTGCTGGATCTTGTCCCTCAAATTTCCAAAATCCTCCCATTGATGTATTTATGACTACATCAATGAGTGAATGAATATATTCTTAATACTCTCCAGCTTTATTGTACAGTCTAAATCATTTTAACAAGACAAAGTTATTCCAAAACATGAATAAAATATTTGGTTAATTTAAATCAGAACAAGCCAATATTTTTTGTAAATAGATGTTTTTCATAGTTTTGATGGATAAAACAAGTTTTAACTATTGGTTAGTTTTATTCATAATTGTAATAGACATATCAGAAACCTAGATGCATTTCCCATAGATAACTACCTTATTGGCAGGATGGATAAGGGGAACATATGTTGATTCTATCTAGTAACCATACAATAATATTTGGGTTTAACGAATTATGCAAAAAGGAAAAGTCTTTTTACTAGGGTTGGTTATTTAGAGTAATTTATTGATACATAATTAATATGGTTTACCATAGAACAGTTAATAAAGGTGAATGAAATGAACTGAACCTTTATTTATCTGAAAAATGTATTATTAATATTACATACCTAGGATTCACAAATAAGCTTTATACATTTATAATTTACAATGTAAGAAATTCAAATACCCCATTTAAGTTCTATTCAGCTACAAATACATTGCAAATATTAATTATAGAAGTGTAATTGTTAGGATATGAAAGGGAAAAAAAAAGTTAATAAATATTAAACATGTTACAATTATTTTACACAAGGATGACAAGAATAATATTTGTGTGTCCCCGCTGGAATGCACAATACAAAGAAGCCAACTTATGAGAAAGCTCAGAATTAGCCAATGTTAGAAGTAAAACAATATTTTTGATAGCATTTTTTCTCTTTAATTGCGTTTGTTTATTAAAATTGTTTTGTTTGGTAGATATTTTGTGCAAGAAACAATTGATCAGTCTAAAGTTAAACAAAACCTTTAGAAAAACCTTTATACAATGATTAAAATGTAGATACTAATAACTAACAAGTAAAACATGGCCAAGTCACCTATTAAAAATACAGTCTTGAAATAAATAGCCCCATAAAGCTAAACACCAAAATAATGTTTAGACGGATGGTAGAAATATGATAAATAAAATCAAATTTAAGTGTAAAAGGATGATATTGAATGAACATGTAATTTCCCTTTGGAATGACTGTATGCATCATGTAAATAAAAGGTTTAAAGTTTGAAATGTAATAATGTAAACATAGTTATATATTTCCACTTGATTGATTTTGAGGAATTTTAAATAATATAAAAATCTGTAGAAAGCAGAGGTACATTTGTGTTTCTGTATTCTTTATAAAAGTTCAATAGAAATCACAGCTTTTATGATCATACATTAAACTTTAGTCTGCTCATGCTTTTGTATTATTTGTATTTGAATCAAATTATGAGCTTAGAACAAACTTAAAAGATAAAAGGCATAAAAAAATCATTAAATTATATTTTCCATAATTCTTCCTCTCAGTAACAAATATCTGGACAAGGCTGTTAAAAAAATTGAAAGAATATATTATTTTATTAATATTTTTGTTTGCTAAATTGTAATTTTCTTAAAAGTTTTATGAAACCAATTTTAAGAATTAAAACTATTCATGATTCGAGAACTTGAGTTTAAAAAAAGAGTTTGTTGTTAAAAAAATAGACATAATTATTAGGCTAATTATATTAAAGAAAAGTTAGAAATTAGTCACACTAAAATAGAATTAATAAAGATATGTGAATTTTAAATAAATGCATGAGTTTAGCTAAATGTGATAAGATTTAAAATAACATATGTTCCTTAGTAGTAAAATTTTACACTATAACAATAACAGTAGATATTTAAGAATAGTTACAATTTCACTCAACGTGTTTAATAGTTTGATATACAATTATCATTAGTCATAAGGTATCTAATAAGGGTGCAATACTATTAAAACAATAAGCACTTATGGTACTAAAATAAAAACTTTCAAAATACGGTTAAAATATTTAAACAAAATTTAATTTAAAATGTTTTAGAATAAACCTTGTACATTTATAGTCGTAAGGAATAAATGTGTAATATTATATTTGCAACCGTAGGTTAAGTAAATGTAAAAACTGTGTAAGAATAAAATGTGTGTTTTTTTCACAGAGATCCTAAAGAACAAAGAATTATAATTCACAAACATCAGTAAAATATTAGTAATGCTATATATTTGCAGAGAGAAATAATATGTTAATCTGAGAATGAACTAGTTAAGACAAGAATTTCATGAAGTAGGCCTAAAAGTGAGACAAAATAAATGGCACTTTTAGTCAAAAGTAGAGTGTAAATGTATACAACAAAATTATATAATTCGATCTCTAGTTAATTGCTTTTAAGTTAAAAACTATTTTGGTTTTAAACACTTAGTAAAGCATGATTTTGGTAGGAAGAACAATATCTGTTAAGTTAATAAAATTACTAAAACAATATTAAATTAAAACACTACATACATTTATAAATATAAACACTTTTACTAGGTGCAACTTTATTACATTTGTTATGAAGTAATTAATTGTGAACACAGATTTTATGAAATCACATTTAAAAATTCTGAGTCCGAGGCAAGAAAGTAAAACTAAGAGACAAGTGAAGCATTTTTTCAATTGCACATACCAAACTTAAAACTAAAATAACTAATACCTAAATTAAAGACAATTTTGAATAGGCCTACTAGGAATTTGCCACCTTTCATTTTAGTAATTAAATTAAATTAGTTGAAAAATAACACCTGGACACAGGAATCAACCCTGGGACTTTTGACTTAACACACCAATGCTCTACCACTGAGCTATCCAGGATGTCATGTGTTCAGGATTATTCTTTCCTCGTAGTTGGACATGTGAAATTGTCAGCTACATATGAGCAATTGATAGTATTGCAAGCTATCAGATACCACAGACATATGTGACTCAGGAGGGCAGTTATGCTTCCAAGTATACAACACAATATTTTGATTTAAAAAAAAAAATCTGTGAATATTATGATTGCCTCCCAGCATTGATGTAGTGTGAGATCAGAATGTTTGCTTGAGACATGTGCATATCTAAGGAAAATACTGATTGAATAAACAAATAATGATATAATTAGATTCCACCCATGTTATGTCCTAGTATAGTTAAATAGTTATACTACTTGAGAACAAAGTCCTATCGGTTCATCGTGATGCCCCACTATTGACACTTCATATGTACATGTTCCACATATCCACAACACTTGCAAGAGTTTGCATAGTTGTCAGAAATTAGAGTAAGGATAATCCACCATCACCCCAGTTCAGCCGGTCAACTGAGAGAAATAAATTCCCAAGGAACATGGCAAACATAACACAAGACAAAACAAAACTTACACAACAAATAAATGTTGTCTACTCTAAAATAAAGAGATGAGGTTAAGTATCTTAGATCAAAACAATCATATTATATAAGTAACAAATTATGAATGCTATCAAAAAGGTTCACTAAGAAAATATGTATAGAATTATGAAGAACAAATATTAATAACAAAATCAACAAAGGGGGATTGGAGTTTGTAGCGATTATGGCTACCTAAAATTTCCAGCATACATTATTTCTAAAAAATATTTTTTGTGCTAAAAGTAAGTATTCAATTTTCCTAAAATACACATTTCATAAAGTATTTTTCTTAATTCAAAATTCCTAATCCAACTTTCCAAAACTTATTGTTTCCTATGGGCAGAATTAATTCAAGATGTAAGGTAAACACATTTTATCTCATGATAAAATGTTACAAATGAATCTTATGGCCTCTGGTTCAAAGGTGGTCTAGGCATATATTCTCATCTATGTAGTTTTCATATAGAAGGAACACTATACATGGTCTTCTTTGCATGTTCACTCACTACCTTCTAGGATTTGCACGACTGCTTTTCCCAATAAAAAATCTGCAAGTGTGGTTTTAGTGTCTGCCTGTTCTCTCTGGAGTTCACCCGGAACCGTGTGTAAATGTGGATGATGTTTGCTCACTAGAAGTTGAAATCTGTTGTGCGTTGCCTCGCTAATGTTGTTAGTTCTGTATAAGTTCTGTTGAGTAGCCTCATTCTGGTTCCAGGGTCCATAAGGGTAGAACCACTCTCCTTCAACCTCTAGTTCTTCTTCCAACAGCATACATTTTCTCTTCTCGATGTTTTCTTCAATTTCTCTCTTTTTAAAAAGTGACTAAGTATGCCAGAGGAAACATTTTGTAGTTTGTTTCTCAAGAGCTGTGCAGGAGGTATTTCTGGTCGGTCTTAAGCTATCTGATTCAAGCTCAATTTTATCCTCAGCTTTCAGCCTCTTCTCTATCAAAGGGTTATGAATGAGGAGATTCGTTTCTCCTCTTTATTACTTGATTCTAACTTTGAAATGCTGCTCTAGCGCTACACTCCTTGGTCTTCACCTCCAAATACATTGCCTTTGTGTGTCCGTGCTCCGTAATATACATAACAGTTCATGAGGAGCTTTGCTCCCCCTCTTAATGACAAAATAATTTTGGGTTCATCCTTTATATTAACTTTTTATTTTGATGGGCTAAACTAGTAATGTATTCTCCTAACAGCAGATCTAAGAACAATAATGGAAGTATTCCAACAATACACATTATGATGATTTTGGAAAAAATTAGGAATATGAAGAGTTAGGAAAATAATTTATTTAGGAAATATATCTAAGATAATAAAAGTTTAGGTATTTACTTATATAAAAAACGGGCATTAGAAAAATTGGTCTTTAGGAACGTTAACTTAGGGATAAAATTCTAGGAAAAATGTTTTTCGAAATATACATCAGTAAAAATGGACATAAGGAGATCAAGATTAGGAAAAACATACGAGAATCACCAAAAAATAATTATATAATAATAAATATTTAAATAAACTAGCTAAACTATTTTTCTTAAAGTCTGCATGAGTACATATTTTCTTTACAGAAAAAGATAATTTGTGAAATGGTTGCAAATATAAAAATAAATAATTCATAGCTCAAATAGCTGTAAATTCAATAAAAAGAGATTATAATAATCCACAAAGAAAAACTACTATTCAACCAAATTTTAATCAATTAGCGTGGTTAAATAAAAGATTTTTTTCCCCCCCACAATTAATCCTTATCAATTTTTACATATCATAAAAATCATATATATTTGTAAGAAGGTAGAGGAAAGGTGGATAGAAACCATATAAAAGGGGACATACACAATATTGGAAGTCATATCGTGTTCGTCCCCTTTTATATGCTTTCCAACAACATTTCCTCTAACTTCTTCCAAATATATATTACAAATTACCTCAAAAAGTGTAAAGAGGTTTTCCTTTAGTAGATATATTACATATCATAAAAAGCAGTTACAAAATACAGACACTTAATTTGTGTATGGTAATATATGCCAACATTATTTTTGGCACAAGACATTTATGAAGAAATATGTGTGGATCAAATCATAAGTAAAATTAATTTCCTTTCCTAGCTTTATTAGTATATTTACAAATATAAATATCCTATTAAAATAATTTATCAATTTTCAAAAATAATAAATAATTATTGAGTTTATATATATAGCAAACAGTAAATATTGATTTTGTTAAACTATACAAAAAAGTTCTGAGCAAGTTTATGTTTTTTGAGGATAAAAATACCCTTTAAAAACATAAAATCTCATTGCTAAAAAGATTCCAATTTGAAGCAATTTTTTGATGATTGAGTTACAAATTAATCAACTAATTTTGACAAATAACCCTTAAATATACTATTTTTTCAATGTTACATCATATTTTAGCAAATATACTTAGGTATATAAATATTTAAAAAGTGAGATAGATACATTTAAGAAGTTGCTTACTTAATATTATCTACCATGTTGATCATAACAAATCTAATTTGAAAAATAAGTTTGAGTTGGAAAATGATTCAATCTTTATTAATTCAATATCAAAATATTAAATGTGCAGTAGCATTAAATAAAACACCTTGGTTACTATATTTGGTAAATCAAATGTAGTTTTTTAGGTTTCTTTTGCTTTTTAAAAAAAATTGATGAATTATAGAGTTTGTTATATATGTTTTAAAACAAACTTATTATTGTAAAATCCATTTTCAAAAATTATTTTTCTATAATATCATTTCTATAATAAGATTTTAACTGCAGTAAGAAAGGTAAACACATTGAAAGCAACCAAATACAATTAATTGAAGAACATGCAGTTTATCTTTAAAATGTAACAATTCTATAAAGTCATAATTATTAAGTTGTTTAACCAAAATGCAAATCTAGATATTTTATTCCATTGTAATTATGTTTTAAAGAGTAAATTTATTTGTCTTGTAATCTTGCCCAGTGTTTTGCAATATGATTATTAAATTCATCTGTACGGTTTGTAGCATACAAGCAAAATTGACATTTAAGTTTTCGTAACAAGTTACCACAGTCTTTATTTTTGTGTCTAGAAAGGTTACACTGAAAAGTAAAACTTTTGCCACATGTTGGGCAGAAATAAAGATCCCTTTTATGTTTTTTCTTCTTAGCCATGTGTTGAAGGTTTTTGTTCAAAAATATACTTTGTGCATAATTTGTATCAAATTCAAGACTTCTTTTGATACTGAAATTGGTTTGTAAAAGTCGAGAAGATGACAACTCTGAAACATTGAAAAATATTAGTTATTAGGTGTGTGTTAGTGATCAAATACTAAGTTTATCCATAAATATACAAATGCTTAAAATAAATCCCAGTATTGATACAGGAATGTTAAATTGAATCATTGATTTTACAAATACAAATGATGTGATGGGCTTGTAGTGCGACCAAGACAACTAAGAAGCTGAGATAGTGATAAATAGCTTTGATGCAAAGTACTTTCAACATTAATATAAAGTTATAACAACCCATAAATAACACGAGCTTGGCAATCCCCTCACCATAGAAGTTTGCTGCCAGTTCATCCACCCAACTAATAGCTTATTTATTTTACTTCATCAATTTATATCCGTTTGCCGCCCAAAGACTTCAGTTTTGTGAAAAGATGGAAGTCTGAATGTACGAGGTTAGGAATGCAGCGACACCAATAATGCAGATGAAAACTGTGCAATACTGTCAAGGATACATCTAAAACCGCTGTCTAATAAAGCGTGTCTGCTTCATTACAGGACGTGACCACACATTGCAAGAAAAACACAAACGTTGTTGGAAATATTAGGTTGGGAAACCTTCGACCATCCTCCTTACAGCCCTGGCCCCTTCTTTTTTCAGAAAACTGAAGGAGTTTTAGAGCAGCAAAAGGATGAAAATTGATTAAGTAAAATAAAAAGCAATGGGTTGGTTGAATAAACTTGTGGCCAATTTCTATGAGGAGAAGAGGATTGTCATATTTGTGCTACATCTGGACAAATTCCTGAATCTCAATATAAACTGTGATGAAAAATAAACAAATGTTGTAAGAAGTAGTACTAAGGCAATTGGCCCTTTTCATTTGGTTTGGAAATGCAGTGCAATGGGAACAAACGCCTATCTTCAAGATTTTTTTTTTTTGTTTTGCAATTTTCTTTTCAGAAACGGTTTGTTCAAAAAGAGAAGTATGTTGATTAAGTTAGACTTTTTATATGTAAGCATCTCCTCTATAAATTTAAAAGTGATCGAATATCGATAAAATTGACATTTTTTCTTAAAAAAACTACCGGCTTCATAACAAAAAATAAGAAAATGTAACAATTACATTAACAATTAACATTACCTTAGAAGGGGTATTTAAAATGTTAACATAAACATTTCACTCGTTTTCAAGAAAATTGACATTTCCATACATATGATTTTTCTGCAAGACCTGTCCGGTAGCTAGCGCCAACTACTGTTTCCATGATCCATCTGTTCTTGTTGGCGCTGAAGGATACTTTGGTCAGTTGTGAAGCCACGCCACGTCTTTCACCCTCCCACCCACCACTCCACAAAGTAGGTTTTAGACTTGAGCTCGACAGGGCCAAGGGTCTTAACAGTAAAATTATTTAGATAAAGTTTTTATTGTCTTAAAACAAAACAGTTGTTAGTTTACAAATGAGCCTCATAATATAATACAAGATTAATATATGGTGTTAATACTAGCCATCAGTAAATGTCTCAGGAAGTATGGAAGTAGAACAAGGAAATTAGTGTCTCACAGTTCACTTCATACCTCCCTTCACACAATCATACACCATTGCACAAGCCATTATTATTAATAATCTAGGATGTCACAAAAGGATTGTCCCTCAGTATTAACAAGTTAGAACACACACAGACCAACTATTCCCACATTTTATATATTGGCCTACAACTAGAAAAATATATCAGCTAAGCCCTCAGCCTTGTCTAGTTACTGAATCAAACAAACATTATAGGAAACCTATCAAACTTCAAGGTCTGACAGTCTTCGCTTAGGTCACATAAGAGGCAAAAATGTGCCTATTATACTGACATCCTAATCAAGATATTTAAAAATATTTGCTGAATAATACAGAATATTGGTAAAAATTATAGAAATTCGTTCGTTCATAGTATTCATCGCTGAAAAAAGACACTGCAATTTATATTTCATATCTGGACTGTTTTCATTGTATTATGAGCTTAGTTATTGTGTATTTATGTGTGATGGCTGATTATTATAATAATAATTATTATTATTATTAGCACTGCGTCTTACTACCCGTTCGGATTATACGCACTTACGCTAATGTGTGATGGTAGGGTGATTGTGAGATGAAATGAAGGACCACCAGTTTAACGTGGAATCCGAACCACGGTGGAGGCCTGGCATTCCCCACATTCACAAGATGTCTAGTCAGAGGGGAAGGAAGGGTTTGGTAGTCAGATAAATCTGTGTCGGGACCGAGGATTGAACCCCGGCCACCAGCACAGAAGTCTGACACCTTACACCTAGACCGCCAGGTCACCAATAGCTGATTAAATAAAAGTTATACCCAGTGCTGGCAGTACAATATTTTGCTTGTTGATTTTTGGCTTTTAGAACTGCCACATTTTAAGTAAATTACAAACCCATATATAAATAATTTATTTTTACTTTTTAAGGGTATTCTCACCCCATGGATAGCACCTTGCTTAGGCAGTAATACTGCTCAACCAGGTAGCTTGTTGTGATGTGGTTTTCTGTCTTAAAACTTTATAAGAGTTGAATTGAAATCAGTGAAACAGTTTTACCATACATTAAAAAAATATATAAAAAGAATATATAAAAATTATTTTTAATATGAAAACTTTAAACTTTTTCCAATGTCACTGTTGTTAAGTGAATCATATATAAAACTGCAATTCTGGCAAGAGCATTATCGTGTATATAATTTTATAGTTAATCATCGGTGAGATGGGTTCTTAAGAATTAATAACTACAACAAATAAAATCGTTCATAAAACCGCTTTAAGCAGCAGCACCACAAAATATCGCACTACAGGAGTGGATTGAAGAGGGTTGAGGAGTAAGGGGAGACAGAGCAACGTTGTGGACATCAATGCGGCTGCTACTTTGCATAGTAATGAAAATAAAGACCAAGCTTGCTAAATGTTTATTTTATTGTTTCATTAAATTACAGAGAAAAAATTGTTGTTTGAAAAGTTTTCGAGTGTATTCCTCCATGCGAGTGCTTTCCTTAATGACAACATGTTAGTGCCATATCATAAACCCATGTTGTGGAAAACTTATTGATTTACAATTAAATTTTACCACTGAGTGATTTTTATATTAAATTGTGTTTAATGCAAGATTTAATAAACAGGTTAGGGTTGATTAAGGGTGTTTCAGAGTAGGTATGGTATCTTTGGCAAAGAGAGAGGTTGGAAAATCTACATCAGAGAACTTTAAACCAACCACCAAGGACATTGCGAGCTAAAACTACAGGAGTTAGAAAGGACAGGTTGATGAGCGCATGTTTATATGTTTAATTTTATATAACTATTCAGGCAACCATATTCTTTATCATATAAAATTATGTAAAACTTTATTAAGACTTGTTTTATGAAAAAAAAACCACTCTAAATGCAAAAGCTGCCATAAATATAACAAATGTGATTAAAATCAACCATTAAAAGATAGCTTTTGGGTTCAAATATTATTACTTTTCATGAACAAACAATGAATACAGAAACATAAATCAAATGTGTGTGTATATATATATATATATGAAAATAGATCAAAATAGTAACTTTTCTTAATTAAATAGTATTAGGCTTCACTTATAATATAAAACTAGTTTGTTAGTTCATATAATTATTAAATTATTGACTCCATGGCATTAGTAACTCGAAAGATCATTGCCACACTTACAAAGGTATGTCACCTATTCCTATCTTGAACTAGTTCTACCCAGCCCACCTCATTACACCCTATCTCTTTCAAGTTCATTCTAATAATATCCTTCCATCTTTGTCTGGGTCTTCCCAATGGTCTTTTCCCCTTAACAAGGTTCTAGATTCTCTCATTCATGCTGAATGTCCTGCCCACTGTAATCTAGGAGACTTGATTTTTCTAACAATGTCTTGTGATGAGTATATGGTATGTAACTCAACATTATGTTACCTATAAATAAATAACAAAGATCTCAATTGTTAATGGAAAATTATTTTGATCTTTAACTTGTGTAAAGTTCAACTAGAAACTTGAATTATTAATATTTCTTCTAGTTTTTTTTAGCATCTCATCTTACCAACAGTTTGAATTGTAAGCTTATATACTAATCACGCTAATGGTTTTATGGATTAGGGAGTTTGTTTTCATAGGAAGTGTACCTGCATTTGCATGAAGGAAGAATGGACAACCAACTTTAAAAAACCACGCTCAGTACACTCGACCAAGATTCGAACCTTAATCTCCCTGTCATTGGCAGTCCAGTCTCCTGCGCGAGTAGCACCTTAGACCATATGACCACCGAAGTGGGTTTTTTCTAGTTATTTCATAAGGAATGATGAGAGGGAAGACAAACATAGAAGGTGAATCTTAGAACAAATGATCAGCTCTAAATAGTCTTAGTGAGAATGCTTATATTAACACGAGTGTAATATTGAAAATATAACATTCTAGTAGAATTTAGAGTAAATTATCTAAGAATTGGATGAAAGATTTGATAAAAAATCTTTCAGTTAGCAAACATGTATTTTTTACTTGGAAGATTACCTTCGAAATAAACACACCTAAATTTATTTCAGAACTTTTTAAAGTTGTTATTGTTACACATACAAAATATTCAATATACATAAATTTGTAGAAATACAATCTATAGGAAACATTTGTCAAAAATAAATCATACCCATACAAATTAGGAAATAGGGATTATATAAACTAAATATTACAATAATATTACTTAGCCAAACAAGTCAAGTGCATCAAAAATATGTTTCATTATATATAGAAATGATTATATTAATTTTCAGGTGGATACGTACCAATGGAACTGTACAAGCAGTCTCATTGAATCTCGGCTCAGTGGCTTTACCCACAAGATATTTAAGCTAGTTGTAATCCTTGTATCCAAGTGAATGCAGGTGCATTTCCTCTAAGCTATTCTCCTTGACCTTATCCTGTATAAAATTGTTAATAAGTTAACTTATGTGTTAAGCATCTTCTTTAAGGTGGGATGGGTAGGAGAGAGCCTGTTGAGTTTAAGGTGGGATAGGTAGGATAGAGCCTGTTGAGTTTAAGAGTTTTGGTAATTTTTACAACAAAACACCTTTTTTGCCAAAACTAAATAAATATTTCTCTAGTAAAAATATTGATTTTAATTTGCAACACATGGTAATCTCAACCATTCTTGAATATTTATCAAGGGAATCGCAGAAATTGACCAAAGCTTTTTTTCTTTTTATTTAAAAAGTTTATCATAAAATTCTCATTAGAGATATTCAAGAACTGTTGAGCTGTGTAGCAAATGAAACTAAATATACAAACTAGAAGCAGACTTTATTTATTTTGTCCACAAAGGTTTTTTTTTGTTATAAATCCGGCAAAAATAGCTCGCACCCCTGCATTTAGCTAACTCAAATAACTTACTTTTTGTCTAGTAAAAATATTGTTGTTGCTACAGCTAGTTTAATTAGTGATTTTTAGAAGACATAATTAAGGTTATTAACAATTTAGACTGATTATAGTAAAAGAGAATCAGTGTGGGTGAGTCCTTCTACAAAAAAATATTCAAAATTAGATTTAAATTGTGTTTGCAACTATATTAAAATAACTAGATTGATTTAATTGAGTTGCTTAATTAAAATCATTAAATGCCTAAGTATTGAATCCTATATATATTTTTCATTCCATTCAAAACTAATCAAACTGGTGCAACTAAAAATTAGGCTAACTATTGATGTTATAAGTGATATTTTCAAAATTATATTAAGAATAGTATTTTTGTTTGCATTAAAGTGCAATGTTTTAATCAAAGTTATAGATCAGAGCTGTAAGTTCGTTTGTTAACTTAATCTCTAATTTTTTACTTTCTCATCTAATGATAAAAATATTGTAATCGTGATACAGAGAGGAATAAACCAGACCCACAGCCTCCAGGATATCTTGAGTCCTTCAACACAGGGATCACAGTGTGCAGTCCCAAACAATTAACTTTAAAGAGGTTTTATTCTAAGAATTGCCTTCTAGTATCAATAAGTCGGCTTTCATAAAGCTAGGTTCACGTAGCGATTCTCCCTCATTCCCCCTTCCCATAATCTAATTCCCAAACAAGCCTACTCAAGACTATAAATTACAAAGAAAACATAGAATATAGTGGTACAAGCAAATGTTTGCAAATTGTCTAAATATAAGCAATCTTCAAATATGTCGACTAATTACTTGTTTGGAAAGGCATGTTCATTGAAAGAGGGTAGGAGGGTTATTTTAAGGGGGTAGGGAGGGCAAGCTGGATTGCAAGTACTTTAAGTATTGTGTTTTGACTGCAACTCATTTAAAACAAACAATTTATGAGTTGTTTCACTTGGAAATGCTATTATCACTGAGAACTACAAATAGCACTAGACTAATTTGGAGTTTGCATAGTCTAAGGTGTTATTTTTGCAGCAGACTAGATTGCAGATGACAGGGAGAACAAGGTTCAAATCTCGGTCGGGTGTACTGTAGGTGGTTTTACACTCTTCCTCCATGGAAATACGGGCACACTTCAAAGAGGTAGTAAGACGCGGTACTAACAAAACTAGCACTACCAAGTGCATAAGAAACTGGCTCAAAGAGTGCAGCAAAACTCCCATAAGGCCGAGAGTCAGATACACCTTTTCTGTATTCTAGCCCTTAAATTAAGAATAGTTCACTTATAAATGATTAATTTTTGATTCAACATTTTCCAAAAATGACTCTAATGATTTGGTTTGAAATGAATATTTATGAAATGTTTGACCTCCCAAACAAACAATATACTTGCTTTGAAAAAAAAATTCATGGAAGAGTGATTTTTGAAAATTCAAAATTTTTCAAAATGGCCTTAACAGTTATGTTTAAAATGTATATCGCTAAATAAAAACTTGGTTCAAAACGAGTATTTGGTAAGAGTTTTTAATGTACATAATTTTATATTTCTTTTTCTTAAATAAAGCTAATTTCTTAGTAGTGTACTGATGAGTGATATTTTTGTTGCATTTTTTTGAAAATAACTGAAGTAATTTATTCATAATTGATATCTAGAAACTATTTTAAATAATAATGTATATGTATTTTTCAAATTTAAATAAATTTAAGGGTAGTTTACTTCCAATTTTTTTTTAAATTTAAAATTTGCCTTGAAGATTTAGTTAAAAATGGGTATTGAGGAACTGTTTTCATGATAATTAATAATATGTTATTATTTTTACAAATGAAAAAATAATGTTAGTAGGTGGGGATGTTAACTGAAAACCTATTTTTGAACATTTTGTTCCAAGCTATAATACACCAATTGAGAAGGTGTGTGTGATTGTGTCATACTATTTATTATTAAATATATTTGACTAAATTTTTACTTAACTACTAAAATTCTAGATGTTCAACTTAATGAAATATTGGCAATAACATAGGACACAATTTTTTGTGTCACACTCCAGATATTGTATGTTTGCATATTTGTTCATTCATGAATAAAAATATAATAAATAGAAGATAAAACTAAATCAAACTGATTTCAAAGAACCAAACAACAATATTTAAAAATTTGAAGCAGTTTCAAAAATACAAAATGGAAGAATTATTTCAATATTAGTATAAATGCACTCATGTGAGAATAAAATTATAAATTATTTAAGAAACAGATATTTAGTCATTTATATAGTAGTATTAATATATTAAATAGGATATTTTCAAATTAAGTAAGTACCAAAATAAAATTATTGATGAGCTAGAGAAAATTTACCTGTTGATCTGTACAATTTTTTTTTTGATTTGAAGAGAACATACAGACATTTTAAAAAATCAACATATTGAATTAATATTTTAAGTGAACTAAACCAATTTGTACTATACTTAAATGATTAAAAAAATAGATTGAAGATTAATTGAACACATTATTAAGGTTTTTTCTGAATATACTTTAACATATAAAGAAAAACATTATTGAAAAGCTATTTTGAATTTAAAACCAATGCCATAAACTTTCAGTTTGGTTCATCTCTTCAGTCGGAAAATCTAAAAATTAGTGATAACATAAAAATATGGTGTCTATTTTTTTCCAATTAATGTTTAATCAGTAAAATTTACACACCTACAATGAAACACTATGTACTTTGAAAGCTAATATTTAACACACTCTAATATCCATTCAGCTTGCAAAAAAAAAAGAATATCAAATAATTAATATAAGATGAATGAATTATTTTGCTCAATGGTAATTTAGAAACAAACATTCGTAAAGGACTTTCAGATCAATCTATCAATTCCCTAGTCTTGCAAACAAGTTCTTTTACAAAATAATTAAAATGATTAAATAAATTATCATGAATACAAAGATAGCCAAAAGTTAAAAATAAAACAAATGTAACTATACATATTTAGTTAATTTTAACACATTCTGGAATAAATATTCATAATTAAATACATGTTATTTTTTCATCCAAAAAAGTATCATACTATTCATTTTGAACATTAAACTGATGATAGAATTTAAAAAATATGTTTTAAACTTGGATCTTGGGAAATATCCTAAAGTTCTTTCTAAAGTCCTAGGAAATTATCCTTGGTGTGTATTTAATGTTCAATCGATCCCATATTTTGTACACTGTGTACCTATATATTATACCTAGAATGTGCTAGTGACACCTGAGGAGACTAAGTTATCCTATATGATACATATTTCTGAATCCAAATGTCACAGGATGTATGTTGAATAAGATTTTTGGCTTGTGTTTAGCAAGGAATCACACCTTAGGGAGCTTGTGCATATATTTTGTTTCACCCACTATCTGTAAATCAAGTTTGGTAAATTGGTTTTCATATTCTTTAGATTGAAAAATTATACCTGGACACGGGAAGTGAACCCATGACTTTTGGCTTAGTACACCAATGCTTTGACCACTGAACCGTTCAGGAGTCGTCCCATGCTCAGGGTCATTCTTCAACCATATTTAAAGGGGGTCTGTGTGGATTTGTGGAAATCGTCAGCTACGTGTGAATGAACAATTAAAATCACAAGCTATCAGATAACTCGGCCATCTTATACTTGGAAGGGCTTTATGCTGCCAATAATATATGACAATTGTGCAAATGCATACATCTTGATGGATTAAATAGCCAAGGTGTTATGTTTGGTTATTACGGTTATAGCCGCATGTTTTAATTTAATGTAAAAGATAAAGGACTTTGACCGTAAAGCCATAAATTACTTTTACAACAGCCTTTTTAGTAAGAGTTGCAGGAAAGTCTATAGATAACGTAATTTTTATATTGTAGTGTTTTACATGCACTAAAAATTGGCTTAGTAAGTAATGAGATTTTTTATTGATTATAGTTTCATAATTATTTTGAATGCTTCTATTAATAATAATTTCAAAATTCCAAAACAAATTTCTTTTTGGGATCTTGGATAGCCAAAGGTAGGTTAATGGCATGCCAAATTAACAGCTTCAGGCTCAATTCCCATGTCGAGGTCAACATTTATTTGAATTATGTTTGTGAAAATACAAATAACGTTAACCTATTTCCAGGTGTGGGCGCAAATCAACGTTTCATTGCATTAAGTTATTGTAATGCCATCTATCAATAAACCATTGTACTTTTGGCCAGTCTGAATACTTCATATTGAAGCTAATATATGGCACTACCAGTTCAATGCTATACTAAGACCATTAATAAAGCAATTAATGAGAAAATAGGTAACTAGCGAAAATGTGTGTCGAATCAAAGTATATCATTAGAGAAATAGCTGACGGGCCTGCGTAGATCGCAGTGCTATACATGTGCAAGGGAAAGGGTTAATTGACCATTAATTTAAAGATATTGTGTGCGTTTGAGGGTAGTTAAAAGGTGGTACAAGCTGATGAGTACCCTTAACAACAAATGTAAACCAAATGGGCAAGCAAATATATTTACTAACATTTTTAAGGCATCTTCTAAATGTATACAATTTTATCTTTCTTTATTAAAGTCGTGTTTGAGATACCTTGTCAATAAATGGATTGATTTCACGAGACACACAGTACCCAGATTTTTCTAATATAGAACATTAGTTTAAAACACATTTCAATCATTACAACCAGAAAGCATATTAATATAATATGTTGTCAGGGGCATTCCCTTCACTGCCTTATAGTATTTTTTGAATATTCATAACCTTTTCCCCACCCATAATTAAACTAATTTTACTCTCTCTATATATAACACAATATGGAGGAAATCTCGCACTAAAGAACACAAATATGGGCAGGTCAAGACATTGTATCAAGTAACAGAACATTTTACAGAAGGCTCAGTTATCACTTATAATCTTGTGACCACTGGGAATGTTTAATTATAACATGTTGTTTTAAAGAATTCTTATGGTAAGTAACATAAGAACAAAATTGACATTTTTGTTGCGGTATCTTTCCACACTCTACATTCTTGTGCCGAGATAGGCTGGGCTGATGGGTGTAGCCCTTGCCACACCTTGAACAGAAATATTTGGCACGAATGGATTCCTGTCCGAAGGATGACGAAACAGCATTTGTCTCAAAATCAGGGACAAAACTTCTTCTCAAAGTTTTACTCTTCAAAGTAAGTATATTGTCATCAATTAGATTGAGAATATTGAAAGCTGAAACACAATAAGAGAGTACAAAACATTATAAAGTTTAACATAGTAAATTATCTCTATTAGTCTACATCTGGATATATATTGCCAGTAAAAAGAGTTAAAACATAATTATGATCTATTATCATGTCCTTTAAATGCCCCCACCCCCCTCTATCTATCTCTCCAAGACTAGAATACATGATAATAAAGAATCACGTTTTAACTTTTTCAATGCTGAAAAATATAATTGTAGTTTGAACAATTCACCAAATAATATATTATAATAAGCAATATATAATTTATCATTGTCTCAAATAAATATTATTAGCATATAAATATAGCCTTTAGTTTATCAATTTATTTTAATACTTCTTAAATATTGAAAAATGAAAATATTCAACATTTAATGTTTCTCAATGATTCAACTAAGTGGGTGTTATAATAAGAAATCAAACTTATTCATTACTATGGATCTAATTTTTAGAAATATGGACAAACAATATCAAACACAAATAAATATTTAGTCCTCTATAAAAAAAGATAATTAGTGGTTTTGGTTATAATGGCCAACATAATTGAGTTCTTCCATTTATCTTCTTGCATCCCAATAGCAACCTGTTAGTAATTTCTCTTTAGAGCATCACAATGAACTAGATTCCTTCTTGCATCCCAATAGCAACCTGTTAGTAATTTCTCTTTAGAGCATCACAGTGAACTAGATTCCTTCTTGCATCCCAATAGCAACCTGTTAGTAATTTCTCTTTAGAGCATCACAGTGAACTAGATTCATTCTTGCATCCCAATAGCAACCTGTTAGTAATTTCTCTTTAGAGCATCACAGTGAACTAGATT
>CABEEJ010000104.1:346638-398232 GCA_901482245.1 Timema douglasi
AGACAACAAGCTTTGAAAACACAATTCTTAAAGTTAAATAATTGAATCAAGGTTGATAAGCACGATTTAACTAACATTAGAAAAAATTCAAAACTAACATTAAAAAAAATTCCCCACATTACTTTTGTAGTTTAAGTAAAGTCCTATTTCCCTACAACCCATGCGTAACATAAGTGAAGTTAAACTTAATGTTTAGTAAAACGAATGAAGATTCATATAAGATATAAATAACAATATATATACGTAAAACGATCAAAAGGGAATTTAGAAAAATTAGAATATTTTTATTTGTGCCGAAATAGAATTTCTCCTTACATTGTATAAGTATGTCCTCGAAGCCTACGCTTCGTCAATGTCCGAGCCTAATCCAAGAGTGGTCTCTATCTTGATGAACAGTCTTTTATATGGTGCAAAACTCATCGAACACTCGAGACGGAATTACACAAGGGTGGGAATCACAAAGTTCAAACACACGGAGAGTGGGGGAGGTGCGCTGTTGAGAATCTTCTAGCAAAGCCTCAGCGCTTCTATGTTTTTCTAGATGTCCATGTTGTTATTGAGACAGGTGGTGGTGCATAGTGGCAAAATGCAGCACTAGGATCAGCGCTCTTAGATGTTTCAATGTTGTCATTGTGTGTGGACGTTCTTTTCCACGCGCTCGTCCGGTTGGTGAAATTGGGTAAGTGATGTTTTGATTGACTAACCCAATTTAGGATACCTTGTAGCAATAATTGCTACAATATAAGTCCAAACAGTTAATTTTGTAAATAAAAATGATCTCTACGTCGAAAAGAAAAATATTTGTTTAATGATGGTGCCTCCAGTTTTTTACAGACTAGGGCATCCACACTTATAAATTCGTCCCTGCACGAAAAATATACTAAACATTGCTAAGCCAGGTAAAATTTACAAAGGGCTAGTCATAAATGATGTCCAGATTAGATAAGTAAATGTTCATATTATATTTAATATTGACAGGTTTTACATTAAATAAACTGTAACTTTCCAAATTTATGTTTTCTTTGTGTCAAAATCCTAGACAAAGAAATCCATAATATTCACTTACACTACATTTCCTGAATGTGTCCAAAAGGTTATTCATCGTGTGTCCTGCCATTTTTTTACTAAAAGAAATATATATATATATATATATATAGATTATTTAAAGTGTAATTGTGTATACATAATATCTCACACTCCCTCTTGAAGAGTTCCAATAAAACAAATTTTAGGTCTTGGTATTTGGTGTTCATTATTTTGCTATTTACAGGGTGGCTACAAAACATATTTTACAAAATTCCCTGACTTTTTCAGGTTTTCCAGGCAACATTTTTCCAAAAATTTTCTGACTACTTTTTTCTAGTTTTAACGGTAGATGATGACTTGTTTTATTCATTATTGGTCATATATTAAAAAAGTTTGTATCTACTAAACATACACCGTTTTATCAGTTATTTTTTTAAATTCTACGGCTTTTCCTTATTTTTAGTTAAATTCCCTGACTTTTCCCTGTCATTCTAAAATTCCCTGACTTTTCCAGGTTTTCCGTCTGTAGCCACCATGTATCTAGTGGTAGAAGTGCTTAGTATGTGTTTGTCAATTTGTTCCTAAATTAGTTTCTTTAACTTATTTCCTATTTAAATTGATTGCTATCTGAAGCTATAACAAAGCACGTAGTTTCTCTCTTAAAAAAATAACTAAAGATGATATTAAATACACTTAAATCCCACCAATCCAAACCCGATCAGTCAGAAATTTCAGAAAATGTAATTTTTTTTTTTAATAATCAAAATATTTGTAGCAAAATAAAGCATTTTATCAAGTTTTAAAAGGATTCGGTTAAAAACAAAATTGGTGTCTCCCTTCCTCTCCTGTATGGCAACAGGTGGTGTCAACCTGGTGGGGTGACGGGCCTTGGTTTACTCGTTGAGGTACTGTGTGTATGCTCCGTGACGCACAGAACAGTAATAGCCAACAATCGAACAATACTGTATGCCATGTCACTAGTAATTGTAAGTTTAATGCTTGTATAGTAATTTTTAGTTTAGTTGCTAATTACAATACATTTGTTCAGATAATCCGAACATAAACAAATCCAAACAGACCCCGGCCCCAATTAGTCAGGATTAAGTGCAATGTATTTTTTTAAATTAATAACTTTTATGATAAATAAAAATATGCAATGATTTCATCCTCTCTCATATAGAACCAGATATAGCTTTGCGGTTAGCCTACATCACACTATTGGGAAAATATTTTGTTTTTCTAATAACATGAAATAATAATTATTATTATTATTATTAGCACTGCGTCTTACTACCCGTTCGGGTTATACGCAAACATGAAATAAAATATTTAGTATTTTTAATACATGAAATAAAATATTTAGTAAATCAAATAATAATAATTTTAATATGGTTTCTAGGCCGTATACTATTAAAATATTAAAGCTGTACTCATTCAAAAGTCACAGATTTTTGCTCGGCCATGTTTTTTTTTATCATTGTCTTACTATTTGTACAGGTTATACACTTATATACTAGTTATGTTAATGATATTAGGGATTAGGAAGGTAATATTTAGATGAAGTGTAAGTGCATTTGCATAAACGCAGAATGGAAAACTATTATGGAAAAAAACAACTCGGTACATCAACCTAGATTCAAATCGTGATCTCACTGTGATCAAAGTCTAGTCTACTGTGGGAGTATTCAAATCGTGATCTCACTGTGATCAAAGTCTAGTCTACTGTGGGAGTAGCACCTTAGGCCATGCGGCCACCAAAGTGAGTATTGGCTATACTGCCCAGTCAATTTGAGAACTCGCAAAAATGTCCATTTACATTAACTATTTATATATTCGGAAACTAATTTATATTCCAAGACTTCAAGTTTTCTATTAAAACTAATAGTGCCTTATTATCTTGTATAACACATTTTGAACATCTATTAATTAAATTATAACAATTAAAAACCTCACTAAGTGATTATATATATATTTAAATGGCATTATATATATATATATATTTATATATATATATATATATTTATATATATATTTAAATGGCATTATATATATAAATATATTTAAATGGCATTCTAGATATATAAGTCTGCAATAATATCTTTATTTGCAAATAATAAACTAATAATATGTTTATTATAACTATCCCAACATAATAAAACCTAGCCTTACATGCATTAATAAAAAATATATATATATTAAACTATCCCAACATAATAAAAATTAGCCCTCCATGCATTAATAAAAAAGATTGATATTAGTTGGAAATTGTTATATCAGTATATTAATCAGTTTAATATATTTTTAAATATGAATGGAATAGGAAAATAATTTTGTTGCCCCCTTAACATGTTAGAAAAGTTAGGTTTGGCCAGTATTGGATAGTTTATAATAATAAAAAACATATCACCTATTGTGTACTGAAATTCTTTTGTTGTCATCGTTGGGACATTTCTATTACTATGAATATTTATGTTTTTCTGTAATTTAGGTAAGTAGATATTGCATTTTATAATACTATAAAAACTATAAACAACATTAACAATTTCATTGTTCAATTTACTGAAGCTTTATTGTGTCTATTAAAAATATGAAAAGCATGTTTAGGTTAATATAAGACAAGGAAAAAAATTATTTACATGCTAGTATCATGAGTGTTGTTATTATTATTATTATTATTAGCACCGCGTCTTACTACCCGTTCGGGTTATACGCACTTACGCTAATGTGCAATGGTAGGGTGAATATGAGATGAAATGAAGGACCTACAGTTTAACGTGGAATCCGAACCACGGTGGAGGCCTGGCATTCCCCACATTCACAAGATGTCTTGTCAGAGGTGAAGGAAGGGTTTGGTAATCAGATAAATTTTTGCCGGGACCTATCATGAGTGCTTTTCTCATAACTTTAAATAGCTTTATTAAGATAGGTGAAAAATGATACCATCAATTTAAAGTAGGGATGAGAAACTATTGAAAGTATCAATAGTCTTCACTATTGTACACTGTCAATAGTAGTCATATTACTATCGATAGTGTCACATTGCTATCAATAGTAGTCACATTGCTATCGATAGTGTCACTCATGAGTTTGTGCTCCTAATTCTCACAATTAAATGTTAGGGAAAAGAGAGAAAGGGAGGTGGCAAGAGGGGGGGAGAGAATTTGAAGTGAAACGGTATTTTGAGAATTCTAATGCTTACCTATATCTCACCCAATTAGTTTGTCCAAAACCTACTCTTTCAGTACATTATTTGATAGGGGGAACTAACTTTTTGTCAACCTGACATCCGTTTTCCTTTCATTTCCCCATTAAGTGTTCACCAAGTGTCACTTAAGTTCAAAAACTTAGTATATGTGCGAGTCCTTGCAAGAGACAAAGCTGGACTACCTACTGCCAAGTATTAAGTGATAAAAACATTCTTCAATACCGCAATAAGTCTAATCTTAGATACCATCTTTTGTGTTCTCACAAAAGTGTCCACAGGTGAAATTTTTGAGTACGGTAGTTGAAATGTAAAAATGTTGTTTTAAAATTATGCTTTTTTTTTTAATGTATCTTTTGTAAATATTGTTTTAATTACAAAATTCAATTTCAGTATAATTCTATTTCTAACTCTGTTTTCCTCTTCTACTTTTTTATGGGTCATTTATAACTGTAGGAATATGAACTAAAGAATTGAAATGACTGTTTTATTCTGATCAATCAAGTTTGTATTTATTATAAATTTTAACAACGATGCCACTATTGATAAGACTATTTATAGCCAGGTTCGATAGTATTGAAATTATCGATAGTACTATCGGTATTTTCCCAACCCTAATTTAAAGATGTTTCTTAAACTCACATCATCATCATCATCAACTGTTTCTAGCCAATGGCTGGGTCAGTTCATTAAATTGCCTCCATCTTCCTCCTTTAATTTCGTCCAGTTTTCTTCTCTCAATTACACACTTTCTGCTGTCTTCACGCCCCATCTTTTTATTGGCATCCCTTTGCGGTCTTTTGCCTACATATTTGATTTCCAACATTTTATTTGGCATCCTCTCTCAAACTATTAATAACTATTACCTGATATCGAGTGACATACATGTCAATAACAAATGAGTTAAGTAAACAGTTAGTGGCAAGATTATATTGTATGCAATGTGTATTAGTAGACAAACAATTCATCAAAATTATAGTGAACTAAATAATAAATGTGTATAAAAGNAACGTTTGATAATACAAAAAAAAAAATTCAAGACAGACATTCATAAATGTAAAATAATAGATTAATTTAGCTTTCATCGATGAGGTTAGTGGTTTATAGATAAGAAGGATAATAAAGAAGAGTAAAGAAGAGTAAAGAAGAGAAGATATATGGAGGGGAAGCCCCCCCCTCTTATTGCATTTGATCGACAACTAATCAATCCATTCAAATCCTAACATGACAGTATCAAGCTCATTGCTAATAAGTGCCTAATGACCAGTGGCCCTCCGTATGTCTAATCACATGACGGTTGAGGTTATCTGACCGGGTCGTGGCGTACGGACAGTAGGGGCACTTGAGTTCCGGTGCTTTCCCACAATCTTTGTTCATGTGTCTCTGTAGGCTGCCTTTCCAAGAATATTTCTTGCCACAATTCGGACAGTAATATTCCCCGCGGATAGCAGAGATATCTAATGAATTCATTGGATCAATGGTGGATTGGGCAATTTGATGAACCTCTTCTATTTTCACTCTGTCTATCACTTCAGATCCATTACTTTCTATGTTACAATCAATTAATGAATGAAAATAAAAATCTGTAACAAAATTAATAACAACGATTAAGAAAACCATGTACATATTTTAATTTCGGTAATGTTTTAACAGAAGATAAAATACTGATATAGATATGCCTCATTTAAAACATACCTTTTTTAAATTTATATTTTGCTTTTAGTAAGTAGGCGCATGAAGATGTATTATTTACATTTAGACACACACATAGTTACACAATTCCTTTTAGTCATAATATGCTTTATTATTTATATTTATTAGTTATCAATAATTTAAACTAGCTAAACCAAGGCAACTTTGAGAGAGTATTTATCTAAAGGAAATAATGAACTGAACCATTAGAAGCAACGTGAAATATTTCAAACATCTTACAAGGCTCAACACCCATGTCCCTTTGAACTTTTTAAGTACATATGTATTAAGACAAGGTCCCAGCCAACCAGACCCACAACTCCCAGGCTAGAACAAATGTTCTTTGTGGGAGAGCTTTATTTCCTTCAACACGGGTATTGCTAGGTTCCATCAAGGGGCACCCGTAAAACAAAAGCTCATTTTAAACATGGTTTCATTAGAGAGGGGACACAAATATCCATCTCGAGTCAATCGGCCAGCTTCCACAAAAATAGGTTCAGGTAGTGACCCAACCCCCTCTCTACATAATCTTACCTCATGTAGAGATTAAGCAGACAGTTCAGTATGATTACAATGACCCCTTTATGATGAACATGTTGAAAGTGAGTTTTTAAAATCTGCACATTCAACAGTGATGTTATCACTGAGCAATGACACTAGCTAACTCCAGTGTTGAGGGACTCAACATGACTCAAGGGGTGCAGCAAAGCTTCTATAAGGATGCGGATCTGGTGTATACCTTGTCTGTAGCCAAGGGTTATATTTAATCTGGGCTAGGGATGAGGTAGGTCATTTGAGGCAATAGCAAGGAGAGGACAGGACACCCGGCCAAGATTCAAACCTATATCTTACCCCCACCTTACTTTATGCTTGACACCTTTGACTGTGTGAACACAGGTTTGTTCTTAAGTGTCAGTCCTCTACAATACTGATATTTAAAAAAAGTGTTTAAAGGTCTTGAAACGATATTCTAAAGAAAATTAATAAGGAACATGTTATCAAAGAATTAAAAATATTTTAATTCAGTTTATAACCCATGTTTAAACTAAACACACACAAAAAATGTTTTGAGAATTGTGTCATCACAAATCATTTAATGAGCAGTTAAAATATTTCAAATTTTTACACACTATTTACATATAAACTGTCAAGATTGTAGTAAATAATAAGTAGAAAATGCATTTTTAAGTGGTATCAAACTACAAAATATCTGCATAAATATTTAGCAAAATCAGTTTAAATATTTACTTAAACATGTAATAATGTGAAATTGTTTAACACTGAATAAACCTTCTTTCCTCATGTTATACTAGGGGTTTTCAAAAATCAACATCTGATTGGTTGGTAGAAATAAACTGTTTGCCATAGCAGCATGGACCATTGCTTGTACTGATCAGTATTGTGTTATCTCAATAAACACCAACATAAAGTACCCTTTGTTGAGTTGTGCATGACTAGGGACTGAGTAAACATGGACCATATCATCGCCACTCCCGCCAGCAGTGAGGTTTGGGGGGAGATTCTTTTCTCCCAGCAGGACACAGCGCCACCAGGATTCACCCTCGATTGTGTCATACGATGATAATGTTATGAGTGACAGTTATGTGAGGGATTGGTGCAGGAAATTCAGGGATGTGCATAAGGAGGAACAAGGACAACCGTCGATGGTGACTGATGAACTCGTTCAAAAAGTTGTCATATGTGAGAAAAGTAGTATTACAATTTCAGACCTTCTAAATCAATTTCCTAAAGTTTTGAGGACTAGTCTGTTTTGAATTGTCACCAAGAGATTGGGTTACTTACCACAAGTTCTGTACATGGTGGGTACTAAAATATCTAAGTGACGTTCACAAAACTCAAAGAATGGGCTCGACTTTGACGTTCCTTCAGTGCTACTGGGAATATGACCAATTTTTCATGAATGCAGAGAGGAAATAACATACCTAAGAAAAGCAAACAAACATTTTTGAACCAAAAAATTATGACTATAGTGTCCTGGGGCTTAAGAGAACTTTGCTGACAGAATTCACGGCACCGGGGACCACAATATGGTCAGAGGAATATTCATTGCGGTGCTAAATATTATTATTATTATTTGTGTTTAGGCTGACAAACCCACACTTCACATACATACAACAATGTTAGCTTAAGAACACTTTTATACGGTGCTTCCATCTTTGCCTATTTCAATAATACAGGGGTGACAACCAGTCAAAGGGTCAAAATGACTGACTTAACTGACTAGGTGGAAAAGAACTGACCAAATACTGACAAATTTTATTACAGCCTATCAATAAATTATAGTTTTAAAAGTAAAATTGGGATTCATTACAAACATTTTTTTAATCATTATCATTATATCTTATCTTTGGCTCGTGCTAGAGCTAAACGTTGAAGCTATCTGAAACTGGACTTGTCCAAAGATGACTGGAGTGGAATGTGTTTGCAGCCTGCTATGCAAATGTTTTGCTCCCATTAAAAATGGTAGTATGTTTTTTTCAGTTTGCCACAGATTTACTTTTCATTGATTGATTGATTTAGTTCACTGTGCATCATATGCACCAAAGGATCTTTCTGAAACCTTCTAGTGAACTTCGTATACAAGTGGGGACTTGTGCAACAAAACATTACCCCCACTTTCATTGTCTCGTGTTTTAAGAGGTTAGTTATATTGCTATACATTGTGGAAGATTTCGCCAAATTACCTTTACTCTTAGGATAAAAGTCCTTAAAGTACTTCATAACTGCTGGCCGTTGTTCAATCAGTCTTTCGGCAGCAGTTTCTAGTTATAACCACCGAGAAAAAACCTGTTTCAAGAAATGATCATTTGTGATAGCGAGATCTCTTTGAATTCTTGTAAAATCCTCCCATCAAGAGGGCCAACCAGAAAAAATATCATGAAGAAGGAAAATTAAATTTGATGCATCATCTCCTAGTTCTGCCATGCTTTTATGGAATGCATTTTGGATTATAAGAATATTACGAGTGCCATTATCTACCATCGTCTGTCTCTCTGTTAAAGTAAGATAATCATTCGTAAGTTTAGTGACAAACTTGTTGACATTTGGCCTATTATTACTTTGCATTTAGATGTTTTGACTGAGGAAGTTGTGCTGGATCCAAGGTTTTGTTTCAAGTTTACTGTTGCCAATACCATAAAGAAAAATGTACAGGTACCCGGTCACAATCATGTTTTTGGTTAGTGGCCAGTATCTAACAGTTGCCTGTAGTTCTTTGTAAGATGTTGCATTGGCGGTTTCATCATAGCAAAAGGTGTAATATGCACCTTTAAAATCCTTCAGAGACTGTTTTCTGAAGTATGGGGCCAGAACATCAGGTGTTAGATAATGTGCCTTTGTCCTGTTGAGGGAAATGTCTTGGGGCACTGCAATTGGGAACATGAACTTGAAAGTTTCCTCGATATGTCTACGAGATGGCTCAAAAGCGAAGTCAGCTGAAACAATTTTCAATGCCCAGATAAGTTCTGCTCACAATGCACTCTGACACTGTACGGTGGAATAGTTCCTGTTCTATCTTTAGCAACAGTGTAGCTACCAGTACTAGTTTTCTTCGGCGCACCAGGACGAACCAACGACAGATGTAGCTGAGATGAAATCAGACGATTCCTGCATTCACCCTTATGTTTAAGAAATGCGGCATGCTGTTCAAGTGTTTCAAGCCCCCATTTGATACTAAATCCTTTAGCACACACAACACAACACATTTCTTCTTCGCTTTTTTTTTCATCCCCATTCAGATATAACGTCTCCATTTTTGACATTTTTTCCTCAACCACTCAGATATAAAAGCACACTTCTTCAGTGTTTATAAGTCTTACTCACAATTAATTTCAATCAGCAAAATAAAATCATGTTCATCATGGCTTCATTATAATATTTGTATCGTAGACTCAGATTGTTTATCTGAATTAAAAAAGAAAATTAAGATTAAGGTACTAGAAAAAAAGTGACATAACATAACATAACATGGCGAATAATATAGCAGGAAGTAGAGAAGAAAACATGGACCTCAGACCTTAATATTTAAATTTTTGAGCAATTAAGGAAAGTCAATGCTCAAGAAACATTTTTATCATTGGGCCACTATGTCAGTATAGTAATAATTATTACTAGGTTAGGAAAAATTAGAAAATAAATGTCTTATCTTAAGGTGAACTTTAAAAAATGGTTAACTTATTGGGAAGTATTCATTTTCTCCACAAAATGCAGTATTGAGAACAAAAGAAAAATCACAAATTGCAGACACGAAAACAAACAAAAAATACTTTACTGACCAAGGGGAAAACAACATACTTTTGCTGACTTTACTGACCAGTTTTCACCCCTGTTACTAATTAATTCTTTGCAATAGTACACTTACATCCACCTGTCTGTTTATCTCACAATCTATCCTTCCATTTTTATAGAAAATTCTGAACAGATACATAAAATAGTTCACGTGTTGTAACAGTTTTCCATATATACTAAGCTGAGAATCATTTCCTGTGAATGTAAATAATAATAATAAGAAGAAGAATGACATAGCTTGAAAATGTTCTAGTATAATATAGTAATAAAGTATCACTCACTACAGCACCATTTCATCCATTTGACAATAATGGCGTATAGCGCACTAGTCAGTAGTTTTAAAGTGTGAATATGAAGGGGCAGCTTGACAAAATAGATTAAGTAAGTTGCGTATAAATAATACAATATTTAGTTTACAGGGGCAACTCCAAGCTAGTACTGTGACAAACTCTCCATTGCGTCATTAATTTTATAATATACTAACACATAACTTTAAATCATCGTTATAGGATTTTATTGTATTAGTGTGTCTAGATCTTGTTAATTGAGAAATATTGGTTATGTAATACTAAAGTAATAAATGTGAAATAAACTAAACCATTCTATAAAACTTTATAGTCACTAGGATACAGACAGTAAAATTTAATATTAAAAAAAAATGCTAAATAGTCTTTAACACTGATCAGAATAAATGTTTCTTTTATTCGAATGACTAACCAATATTAATATTTCTTCATTCAACATTAAAGTTTCCAATATATTATTTTGTTGTTTACTAAAAACTACTCAGGTGACCTGGTGGTCTAGGGGTAAGGTGTCAGACTTCTATGCTGGCGGCCGGGGTTCAATCTCCGGTCCCGGCACAGATTTATCTGATTACCAAACCCTTCCTTCACCTCTGACAAGACATCTTGTGAATGTGGGGAATGCTGGGCCTCCACCGTGGTTCGGATTCCACGTTAAAATGTAGGTCCTCCATTTCATCTCACAACCACCCTACCATTACACATTAGCGTAAGTGCGTATAACCCGAACGGGTAGTAAGACGTGGTGCTGCTGCTAATAATAATAATAATAATAATAATAATAATAATAAAACTACTGTACTACCAGAGTAAATAAATATGTCAACAGATTGTTTAAATGCAAACCCTCAATATTTAAATGAAAACACAAAAGGCGTGAATCATTGTAATTACTGAAATGCATTAAGCTATGAATAAAGAATGACCCTGAGCGTGGGATGATCCTTAATAGCTCAGTGCTAAATAGGGTCCAAAAATCCCGGGCTCAACTCCCATGTCCAGGTGCAATTTTTCATCAAATCCTAAATTAACCTTAACATTTACTTGTATATATCTGCGTATAACCCGAACGGGTAGTAAGACGCGGTGCTAATAATAATAATAAAACTTGTATATATCAAACGGATGTTTCCAGTCACAGAGAGGAGTAAAGCAGTATGAAAAGGAAGCAAAGACATGTCATGGTCTGAACCGAGGACTCCATACTGGTCTGATCACATGTCATGGTCTAGGAAATGAAGGTAGGTGTGAGAGTGACATTCAGAATATGATCATAAAGAAACCAACAATATTAAATTAAACCCATACAAATATTTATCCCTCAAAATATGATAAACCCAAGTGATAGTGCCATTTGCAGGTGTACAAGAGATAAGAGAGGAAGATAGAGAGAGTGAGAGAATATGTTAATGTAATGAGGATGGAAAGGAAAATATCACAATGAAGACCAAGAAAGAAATGGGAGGAGAAGCTAACTAAGAGTGTGAGAGTGAAAGGAGAACAATGAAAGTAAATAGAGGAGGAAGAATGCGGGAAGGAAAGAGAAAGATAGAAGCCACAGGTTGGAAATAGTCGGTGAGGATTACTATAAAGTTATGGTTTAAGATCATGGTTCTGGAGTCTTAGGTAAGACTCTCAGGCTTCAACAAGCATCCAAAATTCAAAATTGGTAGAGCAATGTTGTATTAAGTCAAAGGACAGGGGTTTGATTATTTATAAAGGCACATGTTTCAATATCGTTATTTCAGCTCAGCAGAGATGTTTTAAATAACCATGTGTTTTTTTATATGGTAATGTTAAATGGATAGAAAAAAAATTCAAAACTAGGAAATTAAAAAGTAATATGTTGTAATTATTATTCTGATGATTAAAAAAAGATGCAAAATTGTGTTACAAATATATTTATACTGGTATAGTTAAAACAAAAATGTAGAGATTACTTCTACAACATATCATTTGGTATGGTTAATGAGTTTAAGTATTTAGTTACAATTTTAACTAGCAATAACGACATTAGATTGGAAATTAGGAAAAGAATACAGCCAGGAAATGCATGCTATGTAAAATTCAGAATATACAAAACAATTACTTTATCGGTTGTTACCTATGAGTGTGAAACGTGTTCTCTTAACTTACATGACCACAAAATAATTAAGGTGTTTTAAAACAAGGTACTTGGAAAAATATTTGGTCCAGAGGAATTTGGCTAGTGCGGAGTGGAGGAGGTTATATAATGATGAATTACATACCCTGTACTCATCACAAGACATTGTTAGGATAATCGAGTTTACAGTGGGTAGGACATGAATAAATGGGAGAATCTATAACCGTGGTCAGGCTATTGACTGGAAACCCAATGGAAAGACATAATAGACGCAGATGGCAGGATAACATAAAATAAACTTGACTAATATATAACATGTTCCCCAGAAAATAATATTTTTCCTTAATACATTTAGAGTATTGAGAAATAAATTCTAATAATTTAGCAATGCTCAAGGCTGAGCAAAAAATATTCATAAAACCATGAAAACTAATCATTTAAAGAGGTCCCGTTATTAATTTAGAAAAGTTACAATTTATTTAGAATGGTTATGCCAAGTGAAAATATGTAAAATATCCACCATAGTAAAAATAATCCATAGAAAGTAGCCGAACCAAGTCAGTCAACAGCTCCAATCTCAAACAACATAAGCTAGATAAAATGGTACTTTCACATTTAATTACAAAGTATAGTTCAGATGACAGGAACAATAGTGGAATCAATGAGAGGCAATAATATGTAACACTTGGGAGGGAATGGCAATAAGCCAGAGTCACCAATGCACACTATCCTGCCGCAAGTCCTCCATAGACAAACTCACACCTCTACAGAAATTTGGCACATATAGTACATTCGAGACAGCCCCAGCCGTACAGATGTGATAACAAAACTATCCACTTGTAGTTTAAATATCAATGGATCTGGTTCTTGTATCTTAGGTAAAAGTATAAATAAGCTTGTAGAAATAGTACAAAAAAATATATTTAAGGTTACACCCTCTTTGTTTAAACCCCAGCTCTCTTCTTGGTTAGAAACTGGGGGAGGGAGGGTTCTTAAAGCCTCTGTGTGCCCCTAATTAGCCAACCAGGGTTTTATATAAAGGCAGATTTTGTTTAGAATCATTTGAGTAAATGTATGAAATATTCTTGTCACGCCTCTTGTTACAGTACTTGATATTTCTTTGTAAAACTTTATCAAAATATGCTTAGGAAAACAATGGCTAACATCAACATTTATGAGAGTAGTACGCAAAAGGCATGCCTTGAAATTCACTAGGTTTGCCGCCATATTTTAGACATTATGTTATTGTCAATAAAAGAATAATTAAAAGTTGTTGCATTCAATTATATATAATTCTTTTAAATTTATTTTAACTAAGTAAGATAAAAATGTTTGAGAGGTTTAATATATTACTTTTTCCAGAAAATGATATAGTGTACAATCAAAGATCTGAACTAATTAATGAGGAACTTGGGTATGTCCTTTCTTACAAGTTCAGTTCATGGTTTAACAGAGAAAAATCACAAACATATTTCCTGATCAACTGAAAGAAGTCTTCCTGTGAATATGCATATCAGTCTCCCGTAATGTTACCAACTTGCATGCTCAGTGTGCTGTGTGGATTTGATGTACAGAATAGAGAACCGTGAACAACAACAGAATTGATAAAACACTGATCTAGGAAAATGCAGTGCTGGATTAAAAAATATGAATATTAGTTAATATAGGAGAGAATAAAAATCATGAATTCTGAGAAGGCAAACTTGATTATGCACAAAGAATGATTCGAAAGTTACCTTTTTTAAATACTTGACTACACTAAATTGCATAAAAATAATTATTTAATGCATTAGAAGTAACAAAAAAAATAGTTTTTAAATTATTATATTATCAGTATAACCTATATAAGTAAGAAACCTAGGATAGCCACTACCAAAACTAGATATTCAGTAGGTAGCCATTAACACACATTATGTAACTATAAGAATGAACTATACATCTTGAATAAAACTCACCAAAATAATCTAAAATTGCTATTTGGTATGATAATTAATTTTAAAAACAACAAATTTCAAAAACTTAATCAATATAGTTATTTAAACTAGACATTCAATATATTTATTTAACTATACAAGTCCAGAGCTTCCAGCCCTTTTTATTGCATGTCTAGTCAAATGACGGGTCAGCGTGTCTGAGCGGGTTGTGGCGTATGGACAGTAGGGGCACTTAAGTTCAGGTGCTTTCTGTAACAGTAAAAAAAAACATTTAAGGGAAACGGGTCTGTTTTGTTTTAATGTTGGTTCCATTTTAACTATCACAAGTACTAATGAGTGTAAACAAAATACAGATTTGCATTTAGTGTGTAGTACATGCATCTAAATTAATCACACGAGAATTTTGATAATCATTTAACTTACTTTAGTGTCTGTGTTGGCTAGCAGCGACTTTACTAAATTAACTAAGAAGAACGCTAACACTTGTACAGTAAAATGTACATGAATAGTGAAGAGAGAAGATCAGAATGATGTTTGGGCTATCAAATATCTTCTTTATAAGATTGAAAAATTATACCTGGACACAGGTCCCTGGTTCGAATCCCAGGTGTCCAAGTGTCATTTTTCAAATTTACGAATAAATTAACTAAAGGAGGAAATTTTATAGCATTTACTTGGTAAAAGGTTCAAACTTAAGTCACAATGGCTCTACTCTAGCTATTGTCATTGTAGAGACTTTGCTAATCTTTTAATACCAAACTTAACTCCAGAGATGGCATTGTTGTGAAAGTGTAAAAAATAAGTAAGAAATAATCAAATAAGACAAGGTGCCAATTACAATTTTAAGAAAGGCGAAACTTGACAGTAAAAATATATTAACAATTCTTGAAGGGAAATATTTTATAGCAACAAAACTCAAAAATACTTCCTTTGATGTAAATAAGTACTTGTATATTTGTCAATTTGTTGTTTATCATTTAATGCAATTGTTTTGGGAAACAGCAAATTTGTATCTTTATGTATTTATGATCAAATGAGATTTTTTTGAGAGAATGAAAATTTGTTTCTTTATATAAATATGAACAATTGCATGGGAAATAAAAGCAAAAAAGTCATAGTAATATTTCAATATTTTGAATATATGTGTTTACTTGAAATAAAAATAAGGCTATTTATAGCTTTGGAGGCGTTGTAGATAGTAATTATAAGGAGTAAATACGACTTTTTCCAGGGCAGACATGTGCGTTCCTATTTTTCTGGGTGTGTTGTTGTTTGTAGAGCCACAATTTTAAACTTTCAAGTTGTTTAACGATAATAGTAAAATGTTTCATTCTAAGGGTATTTGTAATAAATTGTACCAACTTTTCCAAGATTTTAATTCCAAAGCAAGTCTACTTCTGAACATGTTAGTTTTTGTTAGCAAAATGGTTTGGTTTTACATTCCTAAGCCATGAGCTGAAGATTAAGCTAATAAGGCTTATAAGGATAGATCATGTAGTCAACTTATTGTTTGTGGACTACAATGGTGTAAGGACTAACACAGGTTGCACCAACAAGGTTGTGTCAACAATACAAAATACCAGCACACTAAAACGGTCCTGCCCAGCAACGGTGGGCCATCAAACTCCCCCCCTAAAAAAACCTGAAGGTTTAGAAAAAGTTCCCATTATATTCAATTTATCTTTATTTCTAGATGCCCTTGACAAATGTCTGACCTGTGAGCAAATATTGCATAGGCAACTGCGATACTTTTAATTTTATAAAGCATAATTATAACCTGCACAAAAATCACAACACACTCCTTTAGATGGACCAGGATGTATTGCATATGTTGGTTATCCTTTGTACATATCACAAATTAGTTCCCTTTTTATCTTAACATCTGCTAATTGATAATGAAGTGAAGATGCTTGCTTAGCACTAGGTAGCTCCACTGCTTTAGAGATTGTCAAATTGGTGGCATTTTCATCGAAAAGTCTATTACAAATGGTACCTTTAATCATCTCCAAAACAAATTTACTAATGTTAGCAAAGTCTAGATGGGTGTGAAATTAACAATTTGCTGTCGATTCTCGTATTCTTACCAACCACTAATCAACGTTATTATTTGGCTCTTTACTGGCATTGCCAGACTTAAATCTAGTAGCGAAAACAGACTCAGACGGCAGAAAATAATTATCGAACAATTTAACGTGGCTTTTTGGGTACACTTAAAGTTGTTCATTAATTTAAATGTATCTTCATCCAACGCTTTTGGTTTCACTATTGATGCGGGTATAGTCGAAGAAATTGTCCAGGTTAGGTTTGTAAAGAGACCAATCATTTTTCAGAGTTAACTCCCTCAATGCAGCAATGGTTCTGCTTTCTTCATAGTCAGATATATTGAATACTAGTATAAATTCCTTCCTTGGGATTAATATCTCAGGTCTTCAATAATCATAATCCAATAGTGTGACCTAATTAAATGTTTGTGGAGACAATTTCCAATGGATTTAACAAAAATGAGTAATTTTGTTTAATGTTCCGTACAGCTGGAGTTTTAAATATTAGTGGTGTTTGGTTAAAATTTTCTTACAATTTCTTTAAATACTTTTCTTTACCTTTAATAAATGTTGATTACTATTTTTAGGAGATTTCATAGAAGATTATATGAGTAAAATTAACAGATTTAAGTCTAAACCATAGATGATTGAGGAAGTGTACCCACATTTGTGTATGGGAAAGTGGAAAATAATTTATGAAAACACCCTCAGTACACACAACCGAGATATGAACCTCGATCTCCCTGTCAACAGCAATCCAGTCTATCGTGAGAGTGAACCTTAGACCATTTTGTTCAGGCCTTTTGATGAACCAACAACACAAAATGCGGACCAGGTCTTGTTGTAAATGTTGTAGAAATACACTACTTGAGATTTGAAAATGTTGCATTTGGAAGTTTGTCAATATTTGGGATGATGTACCAAATTTGTATTCTTTTCTCACCAAAGATTGAATCCAATTTTTTTTTTAATTTGCACACCAAATATGTACAATGTTTGGCAACATATAAGTAAGTGAACAATTGATTTTTCTTAGACTGGATGCACACTGCAATCAACATTGTGTTAACACACAATGGAAAAACACACTTTTGTGTTATCATGGAACATGTTCGAACAAAACAATAACACATATTAACAAACGTTTACACAAATCAATCATCTTACATGCTCCCATGTTTCATGGAACATTGTTCATTCCTCATGCACCCCTCCTCTTGTTTACTAGTCTGTTGAGCTGGAAAGTGGGGTGTGTTGGTTTAATATGTGGTTAATCGGTGGTCGAAAATGTGTTGTTAATTTTTTGTTGTGTAGTAGCAACATGCCAGTGCAAAAAGGAATTCAAACAATGTAGGCCTTCTTACTGCCAAGTTACATGTAGAAAAATGTATAATATTTGTGAAGCAAAGGCTTGCATTTTACCATTTTAATCTTAGGGACTATCATAGCAAAGTTTTCATCAGTCCTTTTTTTAAACATTGGGCGAACCCAGATACATCTATTCATCTTATTCTTCATGAGGCATCACCAACCACAACAACAAAGCGACTTCTTAATCCCTTTCCTGCATCTTGACAAATATAAAAGGTACAAGAGATGAAAATGTTTTATTGTGTTTTGTATGTTCCATGATCCAAACTACCTTCGCACAAATTTGTTTTGTTACACAAAGACATTTTTGTTTCATAGAGTGTCACCATATAATGATCAATGATGTGTACACCCAACCTTATGAAAAGAAACAAACAGCCGAGAAATCATGGATTACAGACATGTGTTTTTCATCAGTTATGAAAGTGAATTTAATACAAAATTTAAATACAAGTATTTACACTTTTACAATAAATAAAAGGCTTCATATTTCTGGTGAAAAATATAGTTTTGAAATGCCTACTATTCTTAATTTATTTTAGTAATAGTAAGTATTTTAGAATTAAGTTTTTTGGCGTAAGAATTTTCAGTTTGACCCCCATAATCAAATAAGTTTGACACTGCCCTATGCTATTTGACCACCAACGCAGGTTTGCCATGTTCTCAATACTACTTTATAAAAACAGCACCATCCACGTTCAGGAAAGACAATCTTGACATACATCAAAATTTATTGAAAGGCATGTATGTTTAAATTTGTATTATAAATGGCTTAGAATTCAACTTTTTTTTAAATAAATGTATACTCTTAAAAGCTGTGTTTAAATATTTATAATATGGAGTTCAAGTAACAAGAAACTGTTTTTTTTAAGACTATATATAGTCAATATTAACCCAGTAATACCAATTTTAAAAACATAATGTTTTATGAAAAAAAAGGTGTACTTTAAACAATTATCATGAAAATTTGAGGTTGAACCTCCTCCTCCTAAAAGAAAAATGTAAAGTAGCAGTAAGTGTTAATTAGTTGTAACTTTTTGTTCACGGGATCACTGAAATGCCCCAAGTAGTGGAGGGGGCCACGTTGTAATATCCAAATTTGTGACATTAAGGTTCAATATGTATCAATTATTCCTTTATTTAAACTTATTAAAATCACTTAATCAATTTGAATACATGGGTCGCTCTCTGATATCACACATAATAAATATCAATGCAGGTTGCCCAAGTTATCAAGGAGGATATCCCGATGGATTGTAGTAATAAAGGTCAGATCAGAACGCCTGATGCGGAATATGCATGTTTACAGCACAAGCCCAACTACTTTAGAAAAAGATGTGTTCCCTACCCACGGTAGGAGCGTAATCAAGTGAAAGTTAGCAGAAGGTTCTTTATTGCAAACTTTAGCTGGAAGTAACTAATGTCAACCTTTTTGAAAATATTTATTCTTTGTTTAGTAATGCTATATTATCAATAAAAAGTGTTATCAAATGATTCTAATAACCCTTTCAACTAATGTTTGCACTAAAGAACCTTCTGCCAGATTACACTTACCACCTTTTCTAACGTAGATTATACCTTGCATAAGATTTATACCTTCTAGAACTTTCTACAACGCATTCCAACCTTATACATTCCAAATCCTTGTTTACTTTCAAAAAAAAGCTCCGGCCTGTTTGGGCGAGAGAAGGATGGAAGAGTGATGAAATACTTTGCAATCCTACAACCGAGAGAATATTAAAATATAGTATAATTTTGAATATCTTAGAGTATTAAATTTATTATAACTCATAAGGATTTAAGGGGCTTATAAAACAATAAGATCACATAGTATAACAGTAAACTTTACAAATATAGCTCCAAACATATAGATCAATGAAGCTTTACATTCCAACAATGCCCAACGCTTATTATTTATTACATGATTATATGTCTAGTCAAATGACGGGTGAGCGTGTCTGAGCGGGTTGTGGCGTATGGACAGTAGGGGCATTTGAGTTCAGGTGCTTTCCCACACTCTTTGTTCATGTGTCTCTGGAGGTTGCCTTTCCAAGAGTATTTCTTGCCACAATTAGGACAGTAGTATTCTCCGCGAATTGCTGGGCTATCTAAAGGATCCAAATAGCAACTGTTGATTTGGTTAGAACTTGTTAATGACTCTAACATGTGATCTGAAAAAGAAAATATTATTATTTATTAAATAAATTTATTTTAAAGTATTAATTTTAATTTTATATTAACACAAATTATATTTTTAAGAATTGAATAATTTATTTTTATTTTTTGCATTGCGTCCTACTACTTGTTCGGGTTATACGCTAGTATTTTAAACGGTTGTTGTTATTAATAAAGTATGATCATTATTTTTTAAAAAGCTTAGAAATTCTTAACATTATTTTGAGTGTTTCTAATGCGCATGTGGGCATGGGTATGTGCGCACACACACATACATACATACATACATACATACAAAAGCTATTTTAAACTATGTACATCGAAAAAATAAATAAGTTTGGCAAAAATAGTGATTGTAACTAAATTAACCTTAGTTAGATAAATAATAATGAAAGTTTTCCCTTGTTTAAGTTATAAAAGAGCCATCTATACCAAGGAACCTGTAACAATTTTCATTACATAATATTGATTACTCTACAGCTTCAAAGCTCGAAAGTTTATTGTTAAACTTACAAAAGTATTACATATGAATTTTAAAAACAAATAAACAAAATCTGTGAGGTGTGGGGAGAGGGGGAGAGGGTAATATTTAAAGGAATATATAATATCAAAAACAAGTTTTCAAGTTAAAATATATATATATAGCCAAGTTTTTATTGAAGGTAATTGTGCTTGATTTCAAAACAAATTCTATTTGTCTAAATCAATACATATTTTCTGTTGTTGCATTCTGATGCCTTTAAGTAATAAACGAGGCACAGGGTGAAACATGTACGATGTAAAGTCATTCTACTATTAAATGTATTACATTAGTTAATTTTGCCATTATTAAAGTTTAAAACTGTGCTTCAAGTCTTCTCAACTAACCACATATTAGAATATTAGACTTCTGAATAAGGGAAGAGGAAGATAGAATTTAAAGGAAGTGTATCTGCATTTGAATGGAGACAACAAAAATTTTAATCCCAAACTATGTGACATTGGCGAACTTGGCAAGATAATAATGAGGTGTTTGTTTTCGTGACTGCCAGTGCCCGTTTTAATTCTTTTAAATGTATATCGTTCTAAATGTGTCATTTTTAAATTATTTATGGTCAAGATCTTGGGAACATTTTGTTTTTATTGGTGGGGAAGGGGAGGGGTGTCTTTAGAGTCAAAATTAAATTATGGCACCCACAGAAATGAAGTTGGCCCTCTTAATAAACTAGAGTATGGAGCCGACAGTGGTGCTCCCAACAAATATGCAAAACCATTTAACCAGAAATTGCTTTGATTCTAACTAATGGGTAGGTGGATGGACCCCAGTAAGCACCTCCAGCAGCCATCTAAAATTTTTAGAGGGGGCTGGCAGCCCTGAGTGCTCCTCCCCCCCCCTTTTCTTATAGCCCTGGTAAAAGTGTAATAGGAAACAACAGAAACTATAATTAATATAAAGCCACAGTAGGTTAAATAGATCTTGTATTAGGGTTGTGGATTTAAATAGGCTAGAAAGAATTTGAGCAGCATGAAATTATATTAAAAATTGGTTGTTTTTTTAAATTTTGACATTCTTTGCACCATAATCCAGAGAACTTCATAGATGAAGATTATGTAGGTGTTTTAAAAAAAATAATTATTAATGGTCCTTTAAGTTTTGTTGGTAACTATTGAAACTTTTGATTGTGTATTCCAAAATAAACACATGATATGAAAGTATGACATTAAATGTTGCTTGGCAAGAAATAAATGTGTTTATTTCACATAAAGTGCAATATTTATACACTATTGTTATTCTCGCATGGAATGATATCTGATATGCATAATTTGAGTGAAGAGAGGGTGGGACTCTATAGCTAATATTTGTATCTGCCTTGATGAGTGAGTTTATATATTCAGAGCTTATCACATGATTGGTTAAGAGATTATTCAATTAATATAAAATTTTATTACCGAGCAATATTTCAAAATTGTTTATTTATAACCCCCTGTGAGGTATAAGAGCTGTCCTGTCTGAGTTTAGGGCTTAAAGATTCACTCCAATATGTTTGTGTCAGACATGAGATACGAGTATAAAGCAACAACTAAATTCCAAAATTTAATATACCTGCCGACCATGAATGGGAACCTTCTTTTAGGTCTTGACAAGTTCTACGAGGTCAGCTCGTGTAAATAGAAAAAAGTTCCCTCAGAGACTCTGGATTAAATACAAATATTCTAAGTGTTTACCAAACGGTGTCTAATACAACTTGTCAATCAATATGTTTTTGATAAAGAGAAATAAGTTGCATTGGTACATCAAGAAAAGATTTTAAAATGTCCATAATTAATTAATGAAGGGTCATCAAATACTACTCAAAGTTTCACTAAGTAACGTAAGCAAAGCGTGAAGGGAAACTTGGTTATTATTTATTTCAATTTCATAATTTACTTGTGCAAAGTTAAGGTTTAGTAATATAAATTTAAAGGAACAAAACATACAATTATCACTCTTTTAATTATTATTTTAGCACTGCATCTTACTACCTGTTCGGGCTGTTTTCCTATGTACTAATTAAGCTAACGGGTTAAGGATGAGGAAGATCGGATTTATGCAAGTATACCAACATTAGCATTAAGAAAAACTGGGAAACTATTTAGGAAAAACCATATTGAGTACACTAGATCGAGATCAACCTCCAATATCCTGTAATCAGCAGTCTACTCTATTGTAAGTGTGACGCTTTTGAATATGTGGCAACCAAAGTGGGTACTATCTTATAAATTATGTCTCAATCACATAATCTGTTGTTTACCTACTCAATACATCACATATATAAACAAATTAATATAAACTCACATTACTACACATAAAATAATTGTAGGAAAAAACAGAAACACACTCACAAATTTTGCCTCTAGAACTATTTGAGATAAAAGATTTAAGTTTGGTTTCTATGTTTATAAATTTAGACAGTTTTTTTTAAAGTGGTCAGATTAGTTTCTGGTGGTTGCAGGTAGCTCATTTTAATCTCGTGATGTTGCAAATGTGAGGGACCGGGAGTAGAACTGGAATTTGCGTAAAGGTACAAAGAGAGCTGAATAAATGCTAGCAAGTGTATTACAGCAATGTTTTTAGAACAGCCGAAAGTGAAATGATAAATACTCAGGTTAAAATGAATTGACAATGTTATATACTAAAGTAAGGAACTTAAACAAACTTCCTTTTTTTTCAGTTGCTACCATTCTAGTTTTTTTAAATATGTGAATATGTGGTATTTTAAATGATAAATTATGTATATAAGTTGGTTCTGTATGTTGGACTTAATTACATAGTTCTGTTAGGTTGATGTATACAATGTTATGGTAGTTAAAACTAATGTTCCAACGTAGCCTTAAGTTCAGGTGTTAATATCGGTTTTAAGTCTTTAAATAGTGTATACAACTCCCCAGTTGTCATACAGTCCACCCAATACAATTTTGTGTTCCTTATTATACATAAGTTATTTGCATATGAAGGTAGAAGGATTATGGTATAGTTCATAAATAATTCTAGAATAGAAGAGCAATTTATACTAAGCATAAGTCTAAGCCTCACGGTAAATGTTGACTGTGATTTAATTGAATTGATCGTTAATTACACCATTACTACCAATTTGCAATTAGATTTCAAATCAGCATTTATTTTATCAAAAGTTTAAAGTACTTACTTTCAGACCAAAAACCAAAATACCACGGTTTGAGCCCACAAGTCAACTAAACTGGCCGAGCGGCCGCCATCATTAGTGATGATAGTGCCAACATTTGCGGATAGAAGGTGTCGTGTCGTCAGAACGAGCCCTACAAGTGTTAATTTCAGTTTTCTAAAGTGGAGCTGCTACTTCTTTACTCAAGTAGCTTATTCTTGTATATTATCAACATATAGGTAATACCTACAATTTAACTAATAAAGAGGGAAAATAATAATATTCCAAGAATAGACCCCTTCAAGATGGCTCTTACTTCCTAAAGAGCTTTATCCAGAATATGTATCATACACCACTATCGCCCACAGCATGTGATCTCTCTAGAAAGATTAGAGCATAATAAAGTAACACAAGGGATTGATATTTGTTTTTCCCAAGCTTCTGCATTATTTAAAGTTGATTTGAGAAGTAGATACTTTAATACATCTAATGCGTGCAATGCTTTCTAGATCCCATTCCTTTAAACTGTTGCAAAAGAAACCAATATGTGGTAGTTAAGCTACTGAAATGTGTGCCCCAGGAAGCTTTCTTTTAACCCTAAATTAAAGCTGACTAGCTTCATGTCTTAAAGGTTTGACAGTTCAAACACATGACCGACCACTTCATGAGCTGTTAAATAATCATCCCCATACCTGCTAACACTTTTCAGCGGTAGCCACAGTGGCCTTTTTTATACATGAGCATAGAGGTTAAATAACATACAAGAAAACAGAAATGACTGACAAGAATTTTTTTTTCTTATTTAACTTTTACACAACATAATACATTTATGTATTTTATTTTTACAGATATAGTTTTATTTTCAAATACAAGCTTGTGATGAATATTATACTATGAAAATGGATGTGAATATAAACTTTGAAAAATTAGGAGCAAATAAAAAACATCAGGATGTAAAACAATGTCAACTTTCTTTTCAAGTTATATTTAAATTATTTATAGTAAATAGTAATATCAACAAATAAAAAAAAATATTCATCATACAATATTATTGCACAGTACTTAGAATACTTACAAATAGTTATTGCAATTCGGTGTTTAAAAACCACTATGCACATTATTAAAATAAACAATAAATAAGTAAAGGTGAAATTTATGAAGGTAATAGCTTACCAATCTGAGGGAAAACAACCAAATGACTGTTTATTTGTTTACTACAAAACATAGTTGAGCAATAATTGACATTAAACTTCACATCAAGTAACATTTAATAAAAACAAACTAAATATAATTTGTCAACACACAAATAAATTATGCCTACATATGTTAAAAATGAAATATAATGAGGCATACAAAATACTTTTTTTTTTATCAAAATAGTGGTAATATTGGTATTTTGTTAAATAGAAGTGATTTTCATTATTTTAAAATGCTGTTTCACAATATTGATAAGTTATTCTTTAATAATGTGGATAAACCTATTATTTAAAGTAAATATAGGAACTAATTCAAAGAAATGAGTGTTTGGAATGAGTTTGAAGATGAGATTTCAATCGATGCTTGTGTTTGAAGGTGCACGAGCAATAAGGACACATGTGACTCGGTTTCTTCCCACATTCCACTGTCATGTGTCTGGACAGATTGCTCTTCCATGAGTACCGCTTCCCACATTTTGAACAAGCAAAATCTTTGTTCCCTCTCATATATTTGTGCCCCGGATTCCGTCCGCCGTTCCCTTCATATGGGGAACTGGTCCACAAACTCTCCAAATCACTTGGGCCATGGGCGCTTTGTGACCATGAATATAATCCTGAAATACAAGAACAATACATTTCAAATAATATTATAAATCCTTGAGTAAATCTGACAGAAACACTTGTAATCCTGAAGATGCATACTAATCCTTTGTGAAATATATAAATAAAAACACTTCATCCACATGCTCACCATTTATAAATAAGTTGGTTTTTATCTAATAAAATTATTTTCATCCAAAGTAAACATCACACCACACATGATATATAATTTAGCAATATAACAAAAATACATATATACAGTAGAGCGTCGGAAATCCGAACGTCAAAAATCCGGAGCGTCGCAAATCCGGATTGGCGGTGAGAGCAGGTAGGGGAGGTAGTGGAAGGTGTCCTTGAGAGTTCAACGACTTAGCCAGTCACCTCTCCTTGGTCACGTGCTCGGCTCAGTTCTGTGCTATCATTTATAAACTTTACAGCAGTGGTGATAATGTATGCTGAAGAAGCTGCCGGTCCTTCACACTCAGACGCCTATGAAGCAATCCAGACAGCTATGAACTGGTTAGAGAGACAACCTGAGGGGACGACGACACAACTCGTACTTCAGACTGAGAGATGTTAATTGAGGACAATGATAATGGAAGCAATGTAAGAGAGAGTGACGACGATGAAGAAATGGATGCTGGAGAAGCTGCCGGTCCTTCACACTCAGACGCCTATGAAGCATTCCAAACAGCTATGAACTGGTTAGAGATGCAACCTGAGGGGACGGCAACACAACTTGTACTTCTTAAAAGACTGAGAGATGTGGCTGCAAAGAAACGTAGGTCAAGTCTTGTACAAAAAACAATTAAGGACTTTTTACCCAGTAAGTTTCCATTAATTACTGTAGATTCTTGGGGTTTTTTTTCTAAAAAGTATTGTAGAGTTACTAATATAAATTACATATTGTACATGTTCTTATTCAATATACTTTATTAAAATATTTTGTGTACTGTATTTTTCGAACCCTTCACCCTCTATTTTGCAATACAGTAGACTCCCGAGCATCATGTATCCTCTAGTCAATACATTGCGTATGCATACAGTTATTGAAAGCACATTTGAAAATCCGGACAGCTCAGTAATCCGGATGGGTCCCGGTCCCGATCAATCCGGATTAACGATGCTCCACTGTAGTTTAATACTATCTTAGCTTAGAAATAAAAATGCATCATATCTGTTAGACATTACAATGAATAATAATAAAATAACACACAGCCAAATATATAATTACCAACAATTTTTACTCAACCCAGTATTTCTGAGTCAAATGTATTCACATTCCATGTATATGTTACAAATTCATATCATTAATTCCCCAACTACTTACGGCTTATTAAATAATACTGGTGATCTATTAACCAGATTTATCAATATTTGCACCTCCAAATCAATATTTTTTAAGGTGCTATCAACAACTAAAAAAATGCACAGTAAGATACATTGGTATCACCTCTTGAAATGATTAGATGAAATAAACAGCTAAAGTGTGTTCATGGCTTCCAATATTGCTCCTTCCTTTGTTTCAGAAATGATACACATATCAATACTGATGTATTACAATGAAAGTGTATAATATTTTTTTACACAATGGCCTATTATAAAAAAATTGTGTTCTGGTATTATATATTTATAATTTCTTTGAATATATAATTTTCTGTCAAAATGTAAAATATCCAACTACCAGTACCCTAACATATTTGAAAGGTAATGCCAATGAAAATAATACAAGGTGTTGTGTCAGAGAATGATCCCAAACATTATAATGTGCTTAAGTTGTGTTACTACAATATCTGGCACACACATGGTATGATGGTGAGATTATATTATTGTTTGACTTGTAACCTTCATAGGAATTACAATAGAATTTTAAGAGTCATATTACTTTTAAATAAACAGTAAGAATGTGATGTGTTATAAGAGCTGTAAATTTAGTCTGATCTAATGGATTGGCCCAAAGAGAGTATCTAGCTATGATCAATGGAATTGAAGGCGTGCAAAGAAATAATGTTTATAATTCAGAGATAGCATTGGCTAAACCAAGGAGAGATGCATATTTTAAGGACAATTAATACTACCCACCACAAATTATCATTTGTTTACCTACTTACCATATTTATGCCACTAAAGGTTGAAGGTGAACAACAAATAGTTTTCAAGTAGCAAAGTATTTGTGATAACTGCATCGGTGGGTCCACAAACTAAACATCAAGGTCATCCACTCTAGTTTGTCGATCATGGGGAGGTCAGGGTTAGAATTCCAGCAAGGACTGCTGAGCTTGGATTTTTATAGATGGTTTTCTACTTTCCCTTTGGGCAAATTTAGGTACATTTTCTCTCCATTCTACTTTACCATGGTCTAATTATAGATGACAATTTTCCACAGTGACGGCTTGCGGTCTAAGCAGGTGAGGCCACAATTAGGAACTATTACATATAGAAATAAGTCCATCAAAGTGGGTTAGGGGACGAGTGAAAGGGAAGAGGATGGGGAGCAAACTTTTAGCAAATACTTAGACAAAAATCTAAATTTATTATTATGAATTAATCACACTAATATGTTAGGGATTAAAAGGGTTGTATTTTGAGGAAGTGCACCTGCATTTGCATGGAAGAAGAGGAAAACACTTAAAGAAAAAACCTCTTCAGTACACCAAACGAGGATTGAACCCCGATCTCCCTGTTCTCAGCAGTCTTAAAAAAGTAATTGTCGGTGGAAATCTTGCAATACAAGTCAGGATTTATAAACTAATATAATAAAGTTAGCAATTATTAACTTTTGCATCTGGGAGTATTAAACACCAGCCTAATATTATTTACATTGAATCCCAACCTTCAAATTTCAGAGGGACCCTTTGTTTATATTATTAGTAAGCCAAACTTTTAGACCAAAGTGTACAATATAGTGGCCAACTTTATAAAACACTCCCACACATGTGACTTTTCTTGTACATGACATGTAATTATTTATTTTAATTGGCACAGTGAACACAAGGATTATATTCAAGGTGGTAGGGATGAGCACTCACTTGAAGGAAGTAAAACAGAATTTTAGTATTCTCACCAAATTTCGATACCCTGTCTCCTAGATCAGAGTAAAGAAGTCAAGCAGTGAGTTGTCTCTGCTAGTAATGTTATCTAAAATATACAATGTTAAAAAAATTAGTTGTGAAAACTATTAATCAAGAATTAAAATCAAACCATAATTTAAAAATGATGTATTGTATTAATGGGAAACATAAATTGAAGGTATTTTTAGAAGCAAACAACCGCCTCTGTGGTCTAATGGTTAAAAGTTCCTGGCTACCAATTTAAAGATCCTGGGTTTGATTCCTGGTGTTTCCAGATTTCCTGTGAAGCAGTGGGTCTGGAACGAGGTCAACTCAGCCTTGTGAGGACAATTGAGGAGCTACTTGAATGAAAAAGTAGCAGCTTCGGTCTAGAAAATTGATGGAGGGTTTGTTGTGCTGACCACATGACACAACCTAAACATAAAACTGGCACTCGCTTCATCAAAAGACGATGATGGCCCCTCGCTCGATAAGTATGGCCTAATTACAGGCTGGCGACAAAATACATATTTAGTTTCTATTGTAATAGTAGTCAACATTATCATAAAACCTGTAGAGCATGAAAGTAGAATGTGTTTTTATATAAGTAAAAAATAAATTCAATTCATTTGGCATTTGTGTTTTTGAAATGATAAGCATTTTAGAACAAAACACATTGAACATGTAAAGATAATGTTTGATTAACAGCAAGCAAGCAATCATATTGTAAAGCTTACATATTGGATATACAAAACAGTTGCATTAATATCATTATAAAGCTACCATATTAATCATAATTAAAACTAAATCAGGTAAAAGGTTATTTATAAACTTTAAAAGAAGCCGATATGTATATTTTTTTTTAGTGACCCTATTGTTTGCTTTTAGGAAATTGTTTTTAACTGCCAGTATAAGTTCAAAGAACTCTGGTTTGGCCAGTTATCTGTTAGAAAGAGTATACATGCTAAAAGTATGTGAGTCCGGTCAGAATTGTACAGCCCCTCCCTCTGTCTAAATCTAACCTTAAGTAGTCTAGGTAGTGATTCCGAATATCTGTCTTACCTAACTTATACTATGAAAATTGAAAAATGACACCTGGATACGGGAATTGAACCCGGGACCTTTGGCTTAGTACGCCAATGCTCCAACCACTTAACTATCCAGGAATTGTCCCATCCCTAGGGTCATCCTTCGCTCATATTTTAAGGCAGAGTCCATGATGGACGTGCGGAAATCGTCAGCTATAAACGTGTGATTTATTAATATCACGAGCTATCAGATAATGCAGTCACCTTCAACTCGGTAGTTGGCTTAATGCTGCCACTTGTACAATTATTAAAATTGTAAGGGTTTGCATATTTACTAATAAATAGGCAAAGCTATTATTTATGCTTTTACTGAGGATTACTTTATATAGGTATCATATTCTGAAAATTGAAACGATTCCTGGATAGCTGAGTGGTTAAAACATTGGTGTACTAAGCCAAAGGTCCCGGGTTCGATTCTCGTGTCCAGGTGTCATTTTTCAATTTTCAGAAAATGATATCTAGATGGGTTAATAATCCTCACTAAAAGCATAAATAATAGTTTTGGCTATTTGAATCTTACCTAACTTAGATGCCCATGTACATGAATAACATTTATAAATATGTGTAGTCGGGTGACATGAACACTTCTCTTGGGACCTCCAAGTGTCCTATAGGATTTGTTGACACTTATGTAGGAAGCTAGGATACAAGTATACACACTACATAGAGCTATGGCTAATTAATAATGTGACACAGACAAGTGTGACTGTTGAAATGTGTGTCTTGTAGAAGTGTGTCATAAACAATATCTAGCAAGTATAATAGTATTTAGTGCGTATAACCCGAATGGGTAGTAAGACGCGGTGCTAATAATAATAATATAATAGTATTTCAATACCTCCGATGACAATAACGTGACTATGTTCAATCCAAACTATTCAAAACATAAGATGCAATGTACAACCAATTATATAATATACTCTTAAAAACCATATACAGTGTCTTAAATGAAATAAATTGTGTGCCATTATTATGACAATGAAGAATAACAGTCTGTTGACAGATAAATAAACTCAAAAGTTTAACTATATAAAATAATAAATGTATCGCAGAGGACAGGGTGCACGGCAGTATAAGTTCACTGACAAAAGAAATGGACCTGTAGTAAGACAGAACATTTAATAAAATATAGTTCAACGTGACAAGTGACTACTAATTTAAAAAAACTATATTAGTGATTGTTTTCATTTAAAGTTCTTGAGTAGCATACAAAATAAAGTTTTAGTGAGTTTAATAATGTCGCTTCATAATCTTCAAGACAACATGGCAATCACTTATTTGATAAATATAGTTTTGTTAATTAGGTTATAAGTAGAGGTTAAGGCCAAGTCCCTTTAGAAGTATTTTTAAATGTTCATGAAAGTTGGATTTTCCCATATAAATGAATATGAGAAAATAGCACCTCAAATGAAGTTGCTATGTCTTTGACAAATTATGTTTGAAGAAAATCTGACAAAAATTATGAAAGTTGATAAAATTCAGACATTTGCCAGGAAATGTTGTTTGTGGGTAAAATACCTACCTGGCTGGGATCATATAATGGATCTTCAAAACAAGCTTCTCTCATTGAGGTTCTTTGTTGCTTGCTGATAAGATGGTTGATACCGGATTTTAAATTATGTTTACAAATATCGCCACATTTCATTAAACACCAAGCTTAAAGGATTTTTTTTTCTCAGAAGTCTTCATACTGCATTTTGGGATGTCTTTTTCAAGTGGTTCACCCAATCAGATCATGGTAGTCAAGGTTATAACAAAACAAATTGATTTTGACATATCATTTCTGGAATGTTCTTAGACCATATTAAAAATCACACAAAAATTACAATGTATTAATTCATTAAAACAAGAGATATCATGAATAAGCAAATACCCAGTGTGAATTCAACTGACCTAACATTGAGACTGACACATCCAATGTTTGATTCATATTTCCCTCTTTTATGGACAGCTCATATCGAGGAGTTACCTTTTGCAAGATGATTTAAATACTAAACAACCAAACACAAAACCTCTAAGCCGCTCTATCATTATTATAATAATCACATGCGAAAGATAAAAACAAATCCTCTAAATAAAAGCAAAACAATATATAGCTCCCTGATCCAAGCAATCATGTGGTGACATCTGTAGAGGCTTACTATAACTTCTGGATGATGGGGGTTCTCTCCATGGATAGTTTTCGTAGATCAATCAAAATCAGACTATGCCAAAAATAAGATAAGTGAAAATGTATTATTCTCTCTTCAAGTATCTAAAGTTCTTATTTGAACGGACGTGATATTTTGTAAGGCATATTTTGATAATGTACTTATTTTTCCATTGTGAACAGTGTGCCATGTCCAGGGACCAGCAGCGAGTTACATGAATGGGTGATGTAGAAATTGATGGCTAAAATTGTGAACTGTGTTAATAGTGTACATTTTTGTGACTTTTAATATTTGAATAGTTGAGTTACTATGTATTTTATAGTTGTTAATTTGTTTATTTAATTAATTTACTTCTATTTTCACATATTATTATAAGTTTATTAATTTACAGGCTTGATTGTGAATATTTTTATTTAATTTAGTGACTTTTTTAGATGTATTCTGAAAACTGAACAATGACACCTGGATATGAGAATCGAACCTGGGACCTTTGGCTTAGTACGCCAATGCTCTAACCACTGAGCTATCCAGGAATTGTCCCATCCCTAGGGTCATTCTTCACTCATATTTTAAGGCAGAGTCTATGATGGACGTGTGGAAATCGTCGGCTACAAATGTGTGATCTTATTAAGATCACGAGCTATCAGATAACACAGCCACCTTCGACTCAGTAGTTGGCTTATTGCTGCCACTTGTACAATAATTATAATTGTAAGGGGTTCATAAACATCTTTCTCTCACACACATCACAACTCTGGTTATTTGTTCATTAAATGACCACACAGACAATTCGCTAAGATTCAATAACAACACATAGTAAGAAATTAAGTCCACCCAATTCTTTCAATAAATGGTATACCTACATGTGGACAGCAATTGACCAGACATTGACACTTGTGTCAGATACAAGAGCAACCCTTGTAAGTGACAAGAAGATGAAATGATCTTGGGTTACAGATGCAGCCATTGCCGATATCATAATCCAATTATTTGAAAAATGACACCTAGACCCCAGAATCAAACCAAGGACACTTGGTTCTAATAGTCACCTATCCAGGATTAATTATGTGTTCAAGGTTACTCCTCACACATAGGTTTAATGTCTCGTTTACACGGGGCGAGTTGGCTTGTGAGTTGATATAGCCAGTAACTGAGGGTCAGCTATTTGCTTCGTGTAAACAGGTCGGCCGAGTTACTGACCGTGTGAGGTCAGCAGCTGGCCTAGCCAGTCACTTCAAATATTTTTGTTTTACTGTCCAATGGCCTCCCCCACTCAGCATATAAGCCAGCCACACTGGCTCTGTGTGAATGCACAGGTCAATCAGTAGCTGAGCAGACACCTGATAATATTGCACATGGTTGTTGTCGGCATTTTTGATTTAATTGTCCTATTCCTCACCTACTTATTTATATCTGATAATTCAGCACACAATATTAAAGAAAATTATATTACCTTACGAATAAGAACTATACTCTCTTAAGACATTTTAAGTTACAGAGACCACTGTCCACCCAATTAAAAGGCCAGCCATTAGCTCGCAATGTGTGAATAGAAGGGGTTGGTAGAGAAAAGCCGAGTAGATGTCCACCCAGTTAGGACAGCTACTGTCTTACTGACTAACCAATAGCTCGCATCGTGTAAACTATGCTTAAGGAAGAGTCTATGATGGACATATATAATTCTACAGCTACATACAACTACCAATGAAACTAAAGTCACCGGCAGCATGGTGGTTGGCTTTTTGCTACTGTTTGTACAATATTTAATTGTAAATTATTTGTGAATCACATGATCAATGAATCATCTTAGGTTAGCTGATAAATTTCACATGGCCAACATAAACTCTACCTTAAAACTATAAGTGAAAAACTACCCCGAACAAGGGACAAATCTTGGATAGCTCAGTAGAAGAGCAATGGTGCACTAAGCCAAAAGTCCTGGGTTTGATTTCTGTGTCCGTGTGTCATTTTTCAACTAATTGAAATATGTCACAGTTAACATATCGTATTTGACGTGATAGAGGTTGAGAGTTATAAATGTAGCTGTAGTAAAAAAGTACAGTTGTTAATAGTAGCCAGGCTCCTAATAGTGGTCCGGCTGACTTGAATGTAACCGGGACAAAGGCATTCCGAGAATTTTTCACGGGTCTCACACTCACAAATTTCCAAGTACTCCCATTCCTGATATTCAACTCCCTTGACTTCAACTCCGGACTGAGCTCTCTTAGTAATTCCCGCAGTTCACTTCGTGGAAGGATCCTGTCATTAAACTATAGTGTCATACTTCTTCAATCATCAAAATGTTTTTCTGTTGTGAGCATCGTGAACGTCATGTTGAGTATAAAACGTAGTTTTATGTTTAATTTGTATTTTCCATATTGTATTTCTTTGTTTGAGGATGAAAATAAAACACTTTCTTGTATTTTTCATTTCTTGTCTCAATTTTAATTCACCTAGGTGTTGTTTTTTCTAACCGGATCACCAAAAGTAGACAAGTAGGCCTACTCCAATTTTAACGTGGTTAAAAAGTAGAGTTATTAATGAGAGCCAGGTATATTTGTCCATCAAGAAACTATTAATGTTTTTTCCCACCACTCTCTTCCTTCTCATCCTTGAGAACCAGAATGACTCACTTCTGTCATTTATGACCTACGGTGAGCTCACCGTACTTAACCAACATAAGTGAGCTCAGCTTAGTTTTGTCCTATATATGAGGTGTATGACATAGTCCACAAGACAGCATTAACAAGTAAACATTTGCGTAAAAGTGTGGTTTTTACTTTGATTTTCATTGCATTTTTTAAAGTTTATGCCGATAGTGCAGAATCAAGTTCTGACAAAAAAAAAATCTTGAATTTACTATACATAACTAAGTTTTTAAAATACTGAATTAGGTACATTGAAATATATAGCTTTAAAATGGATACATAATCTATTCCTGACACAGGTTTAAGAAAATACAGGCCTCTTTAACAATAAAGTTTAGGTGACCTGGTGGTCTAGGGGTAAGGTGTCGGACTTCTGTTCTGGGGTCCGGGGTTCAATCCCAGGTCCCGACAAAGATTTATCTGATTACCAAACCTTTCCTTCACCTCCGACAAGACATCTTGTGAATGTGGGGAATGCCAGGCCTCCACCGTGGTTCGGATTCCACGATCATCTCACAATCACCCTACCATTACACATTAGCATAAGTGCGTATAACCCGGACGGGTAGTAAGACGCGGTGCTAATAATAATAACAATAAAGTTTAATCACTGTGAGATTAGATGAACATTCAATAAAATCTTAATTTTAATTAAAAAGCCATTGATTATAACTTTGTTATAATGAATGGATTGTCTGTTATAAATTATGATAGTTACATTACTTTAATGAAGTCATGTAAAATATTGTTTACAAATTTAAATATCGAGGAGAATCATGTTAATTCGAACTAACCCAAGTTTGTTTGGATCAAGATGGAGCGTATGGAGGGATATTTAAGAATACATTGTGTGCATGTTCCCACGCATCTGTTCACCAATACCTGTTTGGATAGTTTTGAATGTTAATATCTCGCTCTCGTGGTCTTCATTGTTTGTCTCCGTACAACATTTGCTGTGACATTATGTGAATAAGTAATTTTATTCTATAATTTATATTCTAAAGTCAATTATGTTAATTAATATATAATAGTTTATGTTTGAATTATCAGCAATTTTGTACGATCTACATATGGATTAAGAGGGTTTTACTAAAATGAAATTTGTTCAGTTGAGCTACAGTAAGCTGAAGAACACAACTTGGTTAAAAGAACAACCAAAACAATGTTTATATTTTGAATGGGTAACTATGTGAAAATATAATATTATGTAATATCTATCCATGGAGTAAAGAAACAAGTGAATTGTGATTTTCTTGGTAAATATTATTATAGCTTGGGATCTGAACAAGTATATTTCTTAAAGTAAAATATTCAATAAAATAAAACATATTCCATTGATACAAGGCATAATTTTTATTTGTGTCCTTTACTGCTGACATTATATTAGTATTTTTTATACTTAGTAAAAGAGAAATACATTTAAACAATTTAAAAAAATAGACCAAATGCAGGGCTTATTACAAATGGATCAAGTTGAACAAATGCATTCAAATATACGTACACATAATAAATGTATAGAATGTCTTCCAAATAAGTGTCTTGTAATAATATACCAAATCCAGCAAAAAAGTTAATTCACATTTCCAAAGACAAGTTCACTATATTTTGATGATGATGGTTACCAAATAGAAGCACTTATGCTAATAAATACCTTAACATCAAACCTTTGTGAAGAAATGGGTGGGTCATTTTATCCTTCAAGTATGTCTGGAAAAAAAGAAAATAGACATGAATCCAAATAATATATCAATATTATAAGGTATTAAATGTAGGCAAGTAGAACTATCGTATGTGTAATAGCAAAATCCATTCTCAATTAATATTGAGTTTAAAGTGAAATCCTCTTTTGTTAAAGTTTTACTGTGGCCCAGTTTCATAGTCAAATTTAGTACGCCTCAAGTGCGGCGCTACACTAAGTACAAGATGACACCTACCTAAACCAGAATGAAACAGGCCAGTTTCCTATGTGAGAACGGCCCATTCCATTCTAGTTTAGGTAGGTGTCGTCATGTACTTAGTGTAGCGCCGCACTTGAGGCGTTCTAAATTTGACTATGAAACTGGCCCTGTGTCTTTATGTCTAGAACTAGATCTTAACTCTTAAGAATTGATATTGCTATTTTTTAACTTATGTGACAAATACAATCTGCCCTGACTATTAAAAGTAGGCCTGATTGAAGAATATTTTTCCTTGGACAGTGAGAAGGAAAACAATTGGAAATGGTTATTCTCTATATTGTTATTTATCAGTGTGTCAAGAAATTTAAAACTCTTATGTTAACCTTCTTATTAAATTTTTTCCTTCAAATATATTTTTACTGTAATGCCTCTTTATTTCGCATAAAAACCAACCGGCTTAGGAACTTTGCTAGTAAGAAAACAGTAAAAACAATAGATAAAATGTGTAGTGAAGATAAAACTTTGGTAAAAAAATACAGTTGAAGTAAAGTTTCCAAGTAAGTAAAATGGACAACAATTAATAATTAGAAGTTCTAATTATGTTTTTCAAAATGAGAAAATAAATTATGATGGCAGCTTTTAGGTATATATATTTCAATTAACTGTTTTATTCAATTCTTTATATTGGAAAATATTATTATTATTATTATTATTAGCACCGCGTCTTACTACCCGTTCGGGTTATACGCACTTACGCTAATGTGTAATGGTAGGGTGATTGTGAGATGAAATGGAGGACCTACAGTTTAACGTGGAATCCGAACCACGGTGGAGACCTGGCATTCCCCACATTCACAAGATGTCTTGTCAGAGGTGAAGGAAGGGTTTGGTAATCAGATAAATCTGTGCCGGGACCGAGGATTGAACCCTGGCCGCCAGCACAGAAGTCTGACACCTTACCCCTAGACCGCCAGGTCACCCATGATTTTAATTGATCACACATTTGTAGCCGACGATTTATACATGTCTATCACAAACTCTGCCTTAAAATATCAGTGAAGAAGGACTACTGGATAGCTCAATGATTCTAGCATTGGCGTGTTAAGCCCAAGGTCCCGGTTTTGATACCCATGACCAGGTGTTATTTTTCAATTTAAAAGTATATGAAAGTTAGATGCTGGGCCTATAGCCATAATTAACAAATATTATAGCGTAGCTATTCTATCCATCATGTTTTATCTAAGGCAAATGATCTCTACAATATTGTAAATGGAATAATAAAACTGGAAGACATAGTTGAAGACAAGGACATCATGGATTAAAAAGGATGCCATTTTTACAAGCATTGATAAAAAAAATCTAATGCATGTTATAAATTGTGCTACAGCCAAATATATATTTGATAAGCTATGTTTGAAATTTGGTAGGCACACAAAGCAAAAAAAAAAGTCAGCTTTTACAAAACTTTTTTTTTCCTTATACCCATGACAATGTTACCTATATCACTCTTCATATTAGTAACTTTGGAGAATTAAGCTTTGAGAATGAAGTTTATTAGTGAAAATATTAATGATAATAAGATCATATCTAAAATTCTCTCTATGTTGCCAGATCAATATAGTAATTTTTAGTTCTGCTTGGAAGTCAAAGCCTGTTGCGAAACAAACTCTTAACTATTCTTACGACACGTTTGATGTCAGACGAAAACAAGTTGAAGGTAAATGCATTGTATAAAAGGGCGTTTGCTTTCAAATCAACAGAAGGAAAATGCTTGATTGTAAAAAATATTCTCATATTGCATGATTTTGCCCTAAAAAGGAAGAAAGTAATTCTTCTACTGTAAGATGTTACTTCAAGTATAATAGCCTGCATCATCTGGCAAACTCATGGAATAAAAGACAAGTTAAAAAGTAAAGATATGTGTAATATTTGTAAAACAGAAAAGCATTTTGAGAAAGGCTGTTTTTTTATAGATAAAAATATTTTCTCACTTTTGGTGATCATGCGAGTAATTAAAGTTTTGTTATTAACTCTGGTTCGACATCTCACACGACAAAAGACATATTCCGCCTGTCAGATATGGTAGATAATAAAAGTATATCTGTTGCAAGAAAAAAATTTTTTAATGAGTATATGGAAGCTTTTGGAGTAGTATTTGTTGTAAGGGACAACTGTATGTTAAATGAAGTCTTGTATATATCCGAGCCGAGTAAATATATAATTTCATTGAATGCCATTACTGAAAATGATGGTGAAGTGCTTTTCACCAAAAATAAGGTCACTATCTCCTAAGATAAAGTGAAAACTCTGGAAAGTAATAAGCTAAGCAATGGTCTGATCCAGATAAACCTTATTAACCAAGAGCCCCTGGAGGCTTTGGCAAAAAGTGAAAAGGATGATTTATTCAAGTTGCATCGTAAGCTAGTAGTACTCTTGGGATTTAAAAACCTACAAACGAATGTGTCATTAGTAGATGGATGTAATATTGAGGCCACTGATATAGATAAATTCTGTTTGTGAAATTTTCTGTAGGCAAGACAGACCGGGTTTCCCTTTAAAACTGAGCGATAGAGCCACAATATCCCTCTAAGACATGGGGTGGGACAACATATATTCTTATGTTCCTCGACGACTCTACTTCTGTATAGTTTATCTATTAAAAGGTATAAGTGAAGTGAAGTGAAGCAACTTTAGAATGATTATGATTAAGAAGTTGAAGCATTAATGAACCTAAAAATGTCCAAAATTAGATGTGAGGGGAGGAAAAACAGAATAGGCTTTGTGAGAAAAGGGTTGCGGGTAGTAGTGATGAATGACATGATATTAAAGATAGCAATAAGTGATAGAGGAAAAAAGGTGGAGGGGATACAAGGCATATGGGAAACGAGTGAAAGGCAGTATTGGGGAATCTCAAACGCAAACTGAAGAAATGAGAGAGGAGGGTGAGAGGAGATGTTAGGGAAAGAAGGATGAAGAGAGAGAAATGAGGAGGGTAGAAGGGGATCTCAAACGTAAACTGAAGAAATGAGAGAGGAGGGTGAGAAGAGGTGTTAGGGAAAGAAGGATGAAGAGAGAGAAATGAGGAGGGTAGAAGGCTGTTTTAGTTATGTGCCAGAAATAAAATCTAAGTGGCAAAAAGCTGGTATAAGAAGGAAAGAGAAAGCCATTAGATCACTAGATATAATTGGGATGCAGAGCAAAGGTCAGTGATAGACTACTTTCTCATTAATGAAGGATTAAGGCAGACTGTAAACATCTAAGTACTACCAAGTGTGTCCTTAGAGGGACCAAAGGTTGTTGGTGGCAGACATAAAAAGATGAGAATGTAGGAGAACAGTAATAAGACAAGAAAGAAGAATAAGGATATGGAGGTTAAAGAATGAAGAGGAAAGAGAGCTGTATCTAAGAAAAACCAGAAGCGTAATGCCCGCGGATGAGTTGCGAAGTGTAAACATGGAATGGGAAAGGTTTAAGAAAAGTATGGTGGAGCTAATGAGGAGGTATGTGGGGAGACAAGTGATAAGAGGAAGTGGAGGGAGACAAAATAGAGAGAAGAAAAAAGAGAAAAATGATTGGTATAAGAAGCCAGAAAGAATTTTATGTAAAAATGTACACAAATGCTGAAACAGGACATGGAAGGAAGAAAGAAGATACTATATAGCCAAGTAAGAAATAGAAGGAGAGGTAAAAGACAAGTTAGAATGATGGCTGAAGAAGGAAGAGTGGTTAAGACTGAAGAGGAAGAAAGGTAACTATGGATGAAATATTATGAGAACGTGAGGAAAGGGGTGAGCATGAAACAGAGGAGCAGGAAGAAATATCAGAATAGAAGGAAAGAGGTGGAGGACGCATTCAAGAGGATGAAATAAGGAAAATCACAGGGTGTGGACAAACGGACTGTGGAAATGATATGCGCTGAATGTGAAGCAGGTATAAAATGTTTGTACAGGATGCTGAAAGCGATTTGGAAAAAGAACAAGGTGCCGGAAGACTGGAAGAAGGGAGTTATGCTTCTTTTAAAAGGAAACAGGAAGAGGTGTATAAATTATAGGGGGATAACACTAATGTGTCACTGTACAAAAATATATGAGAAGATACTGGAAAAGAGAATAAGAAATAAAATTAAAGAAAGGAGGAGAGAAGAACAGCAAGGATTTAGGGAACAGAGGTCTACAATAGACTTAATATTTGCCATACGACAGCTGATGGAAAGAAGGTATGAATAAGGAAAAGACTTGCTAATGGTATTTATGGATGTGGAGATGTCATATTATAGCATGGATAGAAATAAAGTTTGGAGATCGATGGAGGAGACTGAAGTATAAAAAGGAGGTATTGAGAATGAAAATCATGTATGAGGATAACAGGAATTGTGTTAAGATGAAGAGTGAGAGGATGGAGTGGTTCCAAATAAAAAATGGAGTGAAACAGGGCAGTTCCCTCTCACCACTACTATTTATAATGGTAATGGAAATGGTTATGGATAAAGTGGCTGGAAAACTCAGGGAGGAAAGAATGAAAGCCATGATGTTTGCTGAAGACATGATGGTATGGGGTGACAAGTAAGAGGAAGTACAGGAACAGCTACAGGAATGGAATGAGCAAGTAAAGAGTGTAGAGTGAAATTTAGCAAAGTTAGAAGTGATGGTGATGACAATAAAGGGTGTAAGGCCTTGTAAAGCTATAAACTTGGTTGGAGTATACCTGAGAAAAGTACAGAATGTAAAATATCTTGGAAGCATGATTGAAGCGAAAGGTGGTAGTAGAGAGAATCTAATGAGGATCTAGTGGTGGCCGCGTGGTCTAACACTTGACTCTCGCATTAGACTAGACTAACGATGACAGGGAAATTGAGGTTCAAATCTTGGTCGGGTGTACTGAGAGTGATTTTTCCAAAAGAGTTTTCCTCTCTCTCTCTCTCATAAACATGGGTACACTTCCTATAAATATAGCATACCTCATCCACAAAACATTAGCGTAATTAGTTCATAGACATAGCCCAAACGGGTAGCAAGACATGCTAAAAATATGGAATACAGAAGAGGAAAAAGCCAACACTAATAACATGGAAAAAAACTCTGAACATCAAAGAAAAAGGATCTGAAGATAACCGCAACAATATGACAACTATGTAATGCTAAATTACCAAGAGGCTTTGAGAGGACCAGATGGAAATAAATGGAAGAAGTCAAGAGACAAGAGAGAATCTTCCAGCAAAAATAAAACATGGAGGTATGTAAATGAATCTAAAGCTCATGAGAGAAATATCTTGTCCAGGAGATGGGTCTCTAGAATAAAATAAAAAGGTGGAAGACATAAAAGGCAAGGCTCGTTATAAAAGTGAGTGTTCGAGAAAGAGAAGGGACTTGACAATCAGGAAACAGCTTCAAAATTAAAACATTTTATGTTAAAACAGCCTTCTTAAATGGTGATAGTGATGAAACTATATATCTGAAACCTTCTTAAAAATATTAGAAGGATAAGTTTGTTTGCTTCTAGAGGCCCTTTGTGGTGTTCTTGTAAACTACCTATTGTCACTTTGTGTAGCACTGAGGCTGAATACATTGCTGTACTTGGGTGTTGTAAATATATTATTTGCTAAAAATCCCTTATCGAGGATAACCAAATTTAAAAACAAAATGTTTGTGTGAATGTTTTGACTGCTGAAAGTAACAACAAATCAATATGTGGTCTTGCAGATATGGTTTGGCGTATGGATATATGGTAACTTTTCTAACTTTCAGATATCACCTCTCCCGCCGTGGATGCCCTCTGTATATAACATTCTAATGTAACACAGTATACACATAATATTCGCCAGGGCATTATAAAGTGTTTTACTCCCAGTAGCCAATATTTACTAAACCACGACTGTTAACATTTGGAAAAAAATCCATTTTATATGGTTTCAACAAAGAATGAAATACAAATAATTAGTATTTAAGTACCTAGACCTTTAATTACCCGGGTAATAAAGGAAAGAGGTGCCTGGGTATTCATAAAACCAGAACTATATAATTTTATGGTAAATTTAGTCTCTTATCACATCCCAAATTATTGATTCCATAACAGTCAGGTTTATTTGTGAAAATGGTTAATTTATGTTTGCCAAACTACAAGGTCAACAGCGACCCTTCAGAACTTAGCAATTTCCTCAGTTGCCTAAATGTGGATCCACACATTTGCTGATAAACTAGCACAGAAGAGAAACGTAGTTACGTGCCAAGCTCTAAGACAATCACAAGATTTCTGCCTTATCAGTGCGAGCTGTTCTGCTAAAGTTTAGCTATTCTCTACTTTGTCCGCTCTGCCCGAGATGTTCAGCATAGGAGAACCAATCAAATCTCAAATCAATGTGCATTTGACAACACATGTGCTGTACAGGCAAAAACAAGCATACAGCTTCGTTGGCCTTTGTGAGGAGAGTCGAAAGAATCTGTTAATGTCAAGCGTGGGTATCGATGTAATGGATTGTGCCTCGAAACAGAGTTGTAATTTGAAAATATCCATCAGGAGAATTATCTTATATATTTATCCACTAGAAAATAAAAGATGTTGATAATCAGCTGTTTAAGTTTGTGATGCAATGCATCATGGGTCAACATACAGCGTGTGAGTTTCTGTACCACTCAGGCAGATTGTTTTTTTATTTTCAGCGAACGTGTGAATCAAGCTTAACTAATAAACACACAGCCGAAAAATAAAAATGGAAGAATTTGTAGATAAATACACAAGTAAGCCTGCACACGAATGATCAGGAATTCACTGTATTAGGGTACAGCCATACTACAGTAGCCCCATGGCTTCTTTGGTGCTGGCTGACAGCTCACAGCTGAAAGTTAAAAGCTTTGAAAAGTTACCAGACCAAATTATGTATCTCTACACCAAACCATATGTTCTGAAAAAACATGTGTTTGGCAGTTGTCACTTCTGACGGTCAAAATTTAGGTATATACCTAAATGTTTACTGTCAGAAGTCAGCTGTGAGCAGTCAGTCAGCACCAAAGAAGCCATGGGGCTACTGTAGGTGAGCGAGCAACTAAAATATAAAATATAGCACATTGGTTGTAATGAGAGGTGGTCAGACTGAGCGTGCATGCTTCAAAGATAGAACTGGTTCTATTTTTCAAGCATGTGCACTTGAGCCGGTACAGTCTAGTTTACAAGCGCTAGGCGGTATTATTGTTTGTTGGTTTATTGAGTGCTGGAAAACATCTCATTTTGACATTTTTATTACTATCGATAAGTTTAGCACACTTGCTACTAACGGCCTAATTTAATTGGTAAGATCATAATCCATACCTATATATATAAAACTTATATGTTAAAATACTGCAATATTATAATCAAAGTAGGCCTTTACAAATATGAATCACCATTAGCACAGATAGAGGATGAAGAAAACCACAACAATAAATCAATTGTCAAAAACAACCCAAGATTCAAACATTTGCCTCCTTGTCAACAACTATCGAGAGCTGTCTGCTAATCATGCGCTCGCTCACCAGTTTGGCCACTCAGTCACTCAAGTCGCTCGCTTGCACGCTTGTCAGACTGGCCGAACCCTAAGGGTTTCAATAATATATTTACTTTGCTCCTAAAGTATTTATTACAGAGTAAAATAGTATTCAAATTTAACGAATAATTAAAAAATAAATTTATTTGAATAAATTTAAACACCATTTTGTTAAGACTAAATGTACAATGGATGACCTTCTTTCTGCTACTGTGCAAACATAGCTTAGATAAGGGTTATAATGAGGCTGACCATTTGTACTGGTTTTGAAGGTCACTGCTGCCGTCCTGTTGTCATACTGTACAGAACAGGTGAGATAGTACACCCATAGGAACTGGTTATTATCCAATTATTTCCAAAAGTACTTATTTTTGTTAGAGAAAAGAGTTTGAATCAAAAAGCGCTAGCTCAAGGAATTTCCCCTTTAGTTTTAGTTTTTTGAGAAGTTTTACTTGCTAAACATTATGTACTATGTGCAATGATAATAAGTTTCTATCTAATATGTGATTTATATAAATTCCAATGAGAATGGAAAAAATTACCTATGGTACTTTTTTTGTTAGGCACATATATCTCTCAAAGATGTTTCTTGATATTATTATTATTATTATTAGCACCGCGTCTTACTACCCCTTCGGGTTATACACACTTACGCTAATGTGTAATGATAGGGTGATTGTGAGATGAAATGGAGGACCTACAGTTTAACGTGGAATCCGAACCACGGTGGAGGCTTCTTGATATTAACTATTAAATATTTATAGGATGGTTTTGTTTTTAATGCTAAGTATTACTGTAACTTTTCTATTGAAATATGAGTTTGAATTTATTAGCAACTAACTTCCTAGTCCAATTTATTAGCTCAGTTGGTAGAGTGCCTGTCTACTGAGCTAAGAGTTCTGGTTTCAATTTCTGACATAAGCAAAAATTGTTGTTGAAATGTGGGTCTAACCTTTCACAGTGATGAATTAATGACCTGGGGCTGGATGTTGTGTCTGTTATAGATTTAATTCAGTTTATAGGTCATGTACTGATATAATCAGTCGGTTCAGAAAGTGAATGTTAAATCGCTCAAATAAATGAAGAAGAAAAAAACTAACTTCATGAATTTATTCATAATCAATAAAAAAGTCAAAAAGATAAAGTTAAAATTAAAAAGTATGTATTTATCTGTACTAAGATAATTTTTCTTGACATTAAAAACTTGTTACTTGAGATTGTTGATGAAATAATGTTATTTATTTATTAATTATTATTATTTAGCACCGTATAATACTATCCATTTGGTTTATATGCCCAAATACTAATTATGCTAATGAATTAGGAATTGGCAAGGTTTAATATAGGAATTGAACCTGCATTTGTGTGAAGGGAGAGTGGAAAACAATTTAGTGAAAATCACCCCCAGTTCACTCGAGCGAGATTCAAACCTCAATCTTACCGTCCTCGACAGTCTAGCTCAACACGAAACTAGCGCATTACCTAACTACGCTACCAAGGCGGGTCAAGTAATGTTATTTTAGGTATAATTTGACTTGATGTAACTCAGTGTTCTTTGAATTAGCAATGAAAAGGAAATTTTCGTAAATAATTTGGTGTTTAAAATATTTTTTTTCTCCATCCCACTATTATTTTTCTTTTATCAATTCTAGTTCTCATATATATATATATATATATATATATATACATAAAAACCTTACATATTCAAAATATATTCTTCTATGTGATACTTGTTTTGTCCTTGATTCTCTCAAAAATCTATGGTCACATAGTTATAATGTATGTATTTGCTATTTTGAACAAAGCCCAGGGTTAGCACTAATTTCTTAATAAGAAATTTCCTGTTTTTCCAGAAGAAAATTCCCATTTTCTTAGACAGTTTAGATTGAAGATAAGAAGAACCAAGTTTAATTTTCCACGAAATTAACTAGTGTGAGGTCATATAATTGGAAGATTTGAGCTTGATTGGTAAATACATGCAGTCAGTTTGATATTTCAGGATGTTATAGGGGTTAAGACATTACTTTGAGCTAACGTCTTTAGTCCTTCATTCAATGCAAATTCCTAGTATTTAAAGCTTGCAGTACATGTCCAAATTCACAAATAGTCACTTAGGTGTATACTAGTTTGTTTGTGTTTGTAAAATTCCCAATTTTCCAGGTGTTTGGCAGCCCAGTATTTCTCGTTGCAGGTGTGCTCACGTTCATAAGAAATATAATGTAGTTTATTTTAATAAATATTTGTTTGTGGGTAAAACAATTGAAGAGGTGGCTCTAACAACGTTGCAAGTTACATTTTGTTCCAAATTCACAAAACATGTTGTATGATGTATAATGCATACTTTCTCAATGTTAAATTTCAATTTAGAGCCATAGAAATTGATTGAAAAAATTTCTAAAGATTAGATTGTACCGTGGCTACAAACTATAACCAGCAAACCTCCGCCACCAAGAGTACATCCAGCACTTACCCCAGTTAACGGCTATACGAAGACAAGCAGTCGTGCCAGCCGACAACTGTGACCGCCACTAAGAGTAAACAATATCTGGGGCCGGTCAGGAACGTGCAGTTTCCACTGGAATAAACCCACATAGTGGTTGGCGCGCAAGCGCTGCCTTGTGGAGGTCATTGGAGCTGTAATGCTAAGTGTGTCCACCCCCACTCCCCCCATCTTCTACTACCTCACAGTGTTGTTCGCAGGCGCTGATGAGGTAATCTAAGTGCTTATTTGATGTGAATGACATCACCTTACGTCATGTAATCCATCCATATTTCCCCCGCTGTTACAAGCAGAATATAAGCAAGTGCTCAGCGATTCTCAGTACTCTTTGACGCCAATAGTTCTAAGGAACATCTTATAATGTAAGTAGCCGCAATGTTGGGGATTCAAATAATATTTTTTTTGTAACTATTACATTAGTGGGAAGGGTTTTCATACAGATATTTAAATATGTAGCCGCCTCTTTGTGCACTGGAAGAAGTTGAGTTTAATTTATATTAGGTTTTTTGGCCTGTTTCTATATTATACAGAAGTCGCTGAAATTGTCTTATAATATGTATTTATTGCGGTTAATTTAGTTGAGTTGAGATTAACGTATTAGTTGACCTTTTGTCTTTCTACGTTGAATTATTTATTAAAGTTTTGTCTGAGGAATAGGCCTTTACGCACTGGCGTATAATTTATGTTATTCTTATGTATAAAGCTGTTAGAGTAAGAATTAATGGCATGGAACAGCCTAGAATTCTATAACCCCTTTTTACGTATTTTATTGACAAGCCAGTCTTTTGAGATTTGAATTCAAAGTAGTTCTTATATGTTTCTTGTAGAACCCCTATTGAGAGAGGGGACATTATTAGAGCAATATTTTTATGTTGTAAACTGACTTTACTGCTCGCCCTATAATTAATTATTCATAGACTCTGATTATAATTTTGATTGTTTGGAGAGAATTTATTTTATGTTGAATATTAAATGTATAATATCTAGTGTAGAACTCACACCCTTGTGTTGTCTTATAAAGTCATAAACTTGGATATTTACCAGTAATTAATTAACTCTGATTATATTTTTGATCAACTGGAGACAATTTATGTGATGATTAAACGTCTAATATGTTGCGTTAAAGTAGCAACCTAATTTCATCCTATGTTATATATTCAAATATTTATCTATTATAAATAAAATTTCTGAAAGGCCCTAATAGTTACTACTCCTGATTTTATTTAAATTTAACTCTAACTCCCTGGTAAAAATAAACAAGGACACCTGAGTTTGGTTGGATTGAGTGGAGGTCATCAAAGGTCCCTGATGATTTATTTGTATATTTCTCTTTGTATAACACTCTCGCTGTGGTGATATTTAGGTCTGATAGGGAAAGGAAGTTACCACCACAGGGGAGGGTTAAGTTTACCTAGAACAATGTTTTAAGTGTTACCAAAATCTTGGATAATAGTCAGGTTTTGTTAATGAGACCTTTTGCACTTACATATTGAAAATTATGGTGGTGTAAAGCTAAGAGTTGTAAAATGAATGTAAATATAAACAATATACTAACTCCAAAAATGTTTTGAAAGTCCCGTGAACAGCCCCAAATAAGGTGGCTAAATCAAGATTGTATTGGTAGCTTCCATAATGTTAACTTGTAGTGTTTAATACAAATCACATGTTTAACATTTCTTTCATCTCAGTGTAATTTATCAGCGTTTTGTTTAGTCAAACAAAATATGTACACACTTTTAATATCCTATGAGTGTTAAGTTTAGTTGGATGTATTTTAGTGAGTAAGTAATCCAGTACACTGCAAACCTCACGAGTTAGATCACATGACTTAGTGTGGACATTATCTTTTAGTCAATTTTAGTATACAGTGAAATCTGGACACCTTCCGAGATCAAAACATCTCCCGTTACTAAGAGGTGTCTGTTATATGGAAAATATATTTCTTTAGATCATACTTCTTGAGCACAGTTTAATCAAAATGTCTAAATACTTTAAATATTAAGCTACAAAAATATAATTACTGCACTATACAGTATTGTATGCAAGATAATTATAATTAATAAATAACTATTGTATGTAGCTTACTGAACAGATTGAATAATATAAAGAACAATAAGCAAATTAAATTAAATTTGATGTAATGTATGTGCAAAATTACTTAAGTTGACTCGCCCACACCCTCAAATTTAAAAATGAAGATATACCACCATTTTACACCCCAACTCCTTAGACATTATTGCCGTTTTTATTGAGGCGGAAGAGACCAAGTTAAGTGTAGTCCCCCACATAAAAAAATTTGCCCCGCATTATACTACCTGTTTGAGTTATACGCCTATGTACTAATGGGGTATGGATAATGAAGGCTTAATTTAGAAGCAGTGGACCGACATGTGAGTGGAAAACCACCCTCAGCGTACAGACCGAGAGCGAACCTCTATCTTCCCATCTTCGGAAGTCTAGTCCAACATGAGAGTAGCACATTAGACCACGCGGCCACCGAAGCGGGTCCCCCCCCAAATTAAAATATTGGTTTTAATTAATGCAAATTTACATGTCTTGTTTTGCACCTTGATAGTTCTGTATGTGTGCACGAGCACAGTCAACTGCTGGAACATCTTCCACTGTTGGTTCAGAAGAGGTGGAAGGTATGACCTTGAAGTATCGTAGTTAATACTACGTAGGCTATTTTAGAAACGTTCCCTGTAGAGGGAAGGCAAGACTGCTCACACTTTGCGGGAGACGATGCTATTCCTGACATTTCTACAGTCAATTATTATAAATTGCCTGGTTTTTATTTTCAGTTTTTGTCCACTGTTTAGAGGTTGTTATGCATGAATATGCATCTTTAGAAATGTATGTTTCTGTTAACGAGAAAGTCTGTCATTGTCTTACCAAAAGAGCTCATGTTCTTTTGCCAAGGAAATTTAAACTGTATGTCATAAAGAAGAATCTGCTATTCAGAAGTGTCTGTTAAGGGATTTGTATTTGTTTTACAATTTAAATTTGTACTTTTCTACGTTTTTTAATGTTTTTTTTATTTCCAGTCATGTTGTTAATATTTTGAAAACATTGCAGACTTGCTAATAAACCAAGTTTGTTTGTTACACTCTACATGGTCAAGTTTAGAGTTTTTAACAAGTTTTTTGCACAAGATTTACATAACAAGGTTATGGTACATGTGTGTATAAGATATAAAACCATTGGGAAATGCAGTGACTATGGGTATGTTCTTATCAACATAGTTAAAATTGTCAATTCACAAAATAGCTATCATTTATTTTTGATAGAAACTTTTGTTTGCTGAAATATAGATTTTAAAAAATTGGGCCCCAACTATAATAACTAATGTGACTTTATTTTGTAGTGGTTATCTTGGGTATTATAGCTGAAGCGACATTTTTTTAGCACCGTGTCTTACTACCCTTTCAGGTTATACATTTATGTACGAATTATGATTATGGTTTTAGGGAATAGGAAGGTTATATTTGGAGGAAGTATACCAACACTTGCACGGAGGGAGAGTGGAAACACATTTTGGAGGAAAAAAAACTCAATACACTGGACCGTGATTCGAACCTTCATCTCCCCATCATCGGCAGTTTAGTCTACTGTGAGAGTAACGCCTTAGACCATGCGGTCATCAAAGCGAGTTAAGGTTACAGTGTTTTTCTGTGGAATATTTACTAAAATGTTTATCATTAGTGCATAATGAGTCCAAACAATTTCAACGACGCAAAGCAATGTAACTAATTGGGTTAAATTATTCACTTGAGAGCCAGTTCAAGTGGTGATTTATGAGCAATATATTATTAACTATATAGCTTTCAACAAATTTATAAAAATCTAACTTTAACCGAGTCACAGAGTGAACGTAATTTCTGAACAATTGACAAAAGGTGGGTCACTTGGCAAAAGACGTAAATTAATTCAAATGGGTGGTTCAACTCTGTTGTTTTTGAAGTGTTGGCTCTTTTATATCCTCTTTATATGTATCAAGGTTTCATATGGTCAGAAAGTTGTTTTGATTGAACATCTCAGCTCACACATTCATAACAGGGTGTTCTCCATACAAAACTCCCTGTAATTTCCAAGTTTTCAAAAATAAATTCACCATTTTTTCAAACAACTTAGATGGGGTTGTGAAATTTCCCTCTTTCATAAAATTGACTAGTGTGAAGTAATGTAATCATTGTTTAGAACAGGATGATTTGACCTTGGTGGGGAAACATTCACAGTTGTTACACATCCCAAGGTTAATGTGGGTGAGATAAGACATCTGTATATAAGATTAATTTGTTTTACATTTTGATTTTAAGTTTTTACACACTAATGTATGTTAAGTTTGCTATTAAATGTGCCAAATTTAAAAACATTTCATTCATTATTTTTTTCAGGTTTATGTAAAGCCTGAATATTAATGTGCTTGCGCTGAGTGACAGTGTTTCATTAATATTTTTGACTATCTAGTTATAAGAATTTTTTTAAGTGGTTGGTCTACCTTAAAATATGAGTGAAGAATGATCCTGGCCATGGGACAATTCCTGGATAGCAAAGTGGTGAGAGCATTGGTGTACTAAGCCACATGTCTCGGGTTTGATTCCCGTATCCAGGGGTCATTTTTCAATGTAAATAATAAGAACAATTATTCTTTTCTCAAATTTGGATTTCCCCTCATCAGCTTTGATTAAAGCTGGGCTTATTATTAAAATACATCCAGGCTAGTTAATTAGACCATATTAATTGATTAAATAATGTAACCTAATTATTTTTTGGTTTAGCTTACACCTAAATGGTCAATAGGCTAAGAAAAAAGTATTTGTAAAAATAATGAGTAAAAAAATCAACATGAAAGTGTAGGATTGTCAAGTATTTTAATGTGTTTCTTATGATTAATAATGTGTTTGAGTGTTATAACGGTCGAGAACTGTGTAAATGGTGCCAAAGTCATATTTGATTTACTCCCTTTCAGGAAGACTAGCGGCGACACTGTCGGTTTCCCCACTTCCATTTGTGTTGTAATGTTCACTGCACAGTGTCTACTAAACTTGACCAATGAAATCCCCAGACTTTTCCCTGATTTTCCCTGATCATTTCCTAAAATTCCCAACTAAAAAAGTATGTCACATCCTCCTAACTCGCACCCCCCCC
>CABEEJ010000104.1:398350-446590 GCA_901482245.1 Timema douglasi
TAAGAACATGGTGTCTACTCAACTTGACCAATGAAATTCCCAACCTTTTCCCTGATCATTTCCTAAAATTCCCGACTAAAAAAGTATGTCACATCCTCCTAAATCGCACCCCCCCCCCCTCATTTTTCTATTAACCTTTTTTTAGGAATAATAATAAATTTTAAAATTTGAATATTTTTTTAATTCATATTAAAATTGTTTACTATTAATTAAAAATATATTACACAACTACAAACAAAAAAATGACATTATAATTTACTGATTTAATGATTATCGTATATCATATTTTGAGTAAAATATCATTTTCCCGGATTTTTATTGTGATTTACCAAATTCCCGACTTATTCCCGTTTTTTCCTGATCACTTCAAATTCCCGTTTTCCCTGATTTTCCCGGATGGTAGACACCCTGTCACTGTATCTGTGTGTGGTTGTCTTGTCAGTAACACAATCTTATAATAAAATATACAAAGCTCATATTGGAGAACCACTAGTTTATTTAGTTCCATGAACCTCTCACATAGTAGCTGTAGCAGGTTATGGGCCCAGTGTGCGTGGATCTCAAAGGATGGGAAGGCTCAAGGAGTAATTGTGACACATCCAAACGAAAAGGTTACTGTGTACATAATCAACACAACTTCATCCGCGAAAATGAGGACAAAAGTGTTGGTGGTATAAGAGAGGAAGTAGGAAACCAATAGGCACCTAGAACAGAAATTCTTTTCAATGAAGTATGAAGGAAAATACATTTTTACTTATTTTGCAAAGCTCAAAGGAATCCAAGGGCAAAAAGCTTAACTGGGAAAAACATTTCTGACAAAATGTTAATCACAAAGATATTAATATTGTTACCAGATAAATTTAAACATTTTGTTGCAGCCCGAGAATCAGTAAAAATGGAGAAAAAGTAATGATGAATTGAAGAAGTTGAGGAAGAGTGTCAACATGAGCTATATCCACGCGAAACATCAGAAGCTTTGGCGGCACTGACGAGCAGTAAATTGTTTCCCATGTGGCAAAACGGGTTACTACAAGTGAGGATGTCGATCAGAGGGGACCTACCATTTTTGTGAGAAGGTTGGTCATCACATAAATGAGTGTAAAGTTCAGCTAAATAAATTGTAGCATAAGGGAAACAATATTTGAATTCAACTAACCATCTTAAAGGGAACGTATTCATGGCCACCTTCAATAATAACCAAAATGTGTTAGTTGATACTGGGGTAAGTGAACATATGTGCTACATAAAGGAACTTTTTGCAACGTTCACGGAACCATCCAATATTAAAAAGATCGTGATAAGTGATGGAAATGAGCTGGCCACGGTGAGTTATGGAACTGTTGAACTAAAAATATATAATGGTGAGGAATGGATTAAAATAACATTGAACAATGTATTGTATGTACCTAAAGTGACGGCAAATTTATTTTCAGTCAGGAGTGTCATAGACAGAAGCCATCAAATGACCTTCGGCAGTCAGTTGTGTAAAATAATGAAAGACGGCAAAGTGTCTGACATCGGCCATAGATATAACAGGATGTACATTATGCATTCCAGTTCAAATGAACATGAAACTATAGGTTAGGCCTATGGGAAGGACAGTCTAACCAATGTCATGAACGTCTTTTGACATCAAAATTTGGACAAATATAATATAACATATGAAGCAGATGGAAAGTAAAAATGCACAAATTACCATTCAAGCAGAGTGCAACGTCAACAAGACTTACTCGTACCTGCGAACTGAAACACATGGATGTGTGCGGACAAATGGCGGTTGCATCGCTCGGCATTTCAAAGTGCTTTCTACTTATAAAGAATGATTATTCTGGCTACATACAGACATGTGTATTTCCTCCAAAATAAAAGTGAAGAGGTCAACAATGTGAAACTGTTTTAATCCTAGCAGAGCAAGACACAGGAAACTGAGTGAAAATAGTACAAACAAATAATGGCATCAAGTTTGTAAACAAATAATTATGAGAGATATTTATCGAGAAAGGCATTCAACACCAGACATATGTGGCGTATACTCCTGATCAAATTGGAAAGGTGGAGATGGATAATAATACAATTGTGGATGCCTCAAGATCTATGTTAATGGCTAGGAACTTGAATAAAAATTGGTGGGCTGAAGCAGTTAACACAACTTCATTTGTGCTAAACAGAACAATGAGAAGCAATGTGGCTGACAAATCTCCATATTCACTCTGGTTTCCCAAAATGTATGATGGTAGCAAGCTAAAGCTATTCTTTTCACAGGTGCATATACACGTTCCAAAACAAAAACGCCAGAAATGGGAATCAAAGAGTGTGAATGGACTGTTGGTTGCTTATGGAGAAAATTCAAAAGGGTATCGGATTTTCTTTCCCAACACAAACACAGTGGCCTAGAAATAAGAAGAGATGTAGCATTTCTAAAAGAAAATGAGCAATGTCCAACAAGAGATGAGGTTCATGTGTACAAAAATAAAATAGTCCAGAAATGAAACATGGCTGGGGTCAAAAATAATCAGGAAATATGTGCAAATCAAACAGCAAGTGCAGAGAGGAACAGCACGGATTTAGGGAACCAAGTTCTACAATATATTTAATCTTTGCCATATAACAGGTGATGAAAAGAAGCTAGGAATTTTGGTAAGACTTGGTAATGGTGTTTATGGATGTGGATAAGGCATATGAGAGTGTGGAGAGAAATATTACTATTTTTATTTAGCACCGTGTCTTACTACCCGTTCGGGTTATACACTTTAAGTACTAATTACGCTAATGGATTAGGAATTGGGGAGGTTGAATTAGAGGAAGTAAACTCGCATTTGCGTGGAGGGAGAGTGGAAAACCATTTATTAAAAACCGCCCCCAGTTCACCCGACCGAGATTCGAACCTCGATCTCCCCGTCCTCAGCAGTCGAGCAGCTCAACACGACTAGCGTGTTAGCCAACTACGCCACTGAGGCGGGTTGGATAGAAATAAAGTTTGGAAAACGATGGAGGAGGTTGAAGTGGAAAGAGGAGTTGTAATTAGAGACATGTATGCCTATGAGGGTAACAGGAGTTGTGTTAAGACGGTGAGTGGAAGGATGGAGTGGTTCCAAATAAAAAAATGGAAGGAAGCAGGAGAGTGCCCCTTCACCATTACTATGTAATGGAAATGGAAATGGTTGTGAACAAAGTGGCAGGAAAACTTGGGGAAGAAAGAATGAAACCCATGATGTTTTCTGATGAGTTGATGGTATGGGGGCAGAAGGAAGAGTACAAGAACAACTACAAGCATGGAATGAGGAAGTGTAAGATTGTGGAGTGAAATTTAACATGGTAAAGTGTGAAGTGATGACAAGGAAGAGGGTAAGACCTAATAAAGCTATAAGGTTGGATGGAGTAGAGCTGAGAAAAGTACAGAATACAAAATATCTTGGAAGCATGATTGAGGAAAAAGGTGGGAGTAGAGAGGATTTAATGAGAAGAGGACAGCAGGGAGAGTTGTTCTATGGGTTTATATGAGACCTGCTATGGAGAAGAGAAGTACCCTTGAAGTGTAAGAAGGTGTTATACAGTACATACTTTATAACTATTGTCACATATGCAGCAGAAACATGGATATTGAATGTAAGAAATACTAGGAAAGTGGAGGCCTTGGGAATTAAGTTTGTGATAAGCATGTCAGATGTCACGAGGAGAAATAAGATTGGGAATGAAGTTATCCGGGGATAAGTTGGGGTACAAGAAGTACATGAGATAGTAGAAGAAGCAAGACTGAGATGGTATTGACATGTGATGGGAATGGACAAAGAGAGGATGCCAAAGAAAATGTTGGAAATGAAGTATGTAGGAAAAAGGCCGCAAGGGAAGTCAAGAAAGAGATGGGAGGAACAGATAACAGAATGTGTTCAAGTGAGAGGAGAAGAATGGAATAGGCCTAAATTAAAGGAGGAAGAGTGGTGGAAAAATAGAGGAGGATGAAGACATTTTAATAAACATACCCGGCCACGGGCTGGAAACAGTTGATGATGAATGATGTATAAAGTCTGAAGACCAAATGGCTGACATGTTTACCAAACCACTTGGCAAAGAATAAGGTCGTTACTTTTAGAAACATGCTGTGTGTCATGTAGGGTATAAGAAAACATGTATATGTATCAGCATACTAGTAAAGATTGAGGGGGCAGATTTTAAATGTCAAATAGGACTAGTAACTTGTTGAGGGGGAGTATGTAAATAGCAACATAGTCATATTTGATTTACTTCCTTTCAGGGAGACTATTGGCAACACTGTTGGTTGCTGCACTTCCGTTTTTGTTGTAAAGTTCACTGACTAGGGCCTAATATACACGCATGCACAGTCATACTATCAGTAAAAAAAATCCTATATTAGAATATACAAAACTCATATTGTAAAACTACTAGTTTATTTAAATTCCATGAACCTCTCACATAATAACTATAACAAGAATGTTGACAGGTGTGTTTAAAAAAAGGAAAAAAAAAGTTACAAAAGACTTAATAAGGCCTAACTAATATAAGACACAAAGAAATGTCAGCCATCTATATCCATACAAATCTCTATCTAGTTAATTATTTAGAAAATATTTGCTTGACTCACCTATTTCAAAAAGTATCGCGAGACACAAAAGTCTAGAGCAACAATGCCTTGAGCATTTTTTTTACTCTGAAGAAGGCTCAAACCTTGCAAATGGGATGTTCTTTATTCCCAACACCCAACAAAGAGTGTAGATATTTTAGTGAATTAACCTTAGTTAAACTCCCACACTGAGCTTTATCCAACCTTATTACGTAGCCAAAACTTAATTATTATCTGCACATATTTGTGTTTTTTGTTTTTTTTAAACTAGAGAATGGTCAACTGTACTGTATTTAATGTAATCATATTATTATTATTAGCACCGCGTCTTACTACCCGTTCGGGTTATACGCACTTACGCTAATGTGCAATGGTATGGTGATTGTGAGATGAAATGGAGGACCTACAGTTTAATGTAGAATCCGAACCACGGTGGAGACCTGGCATTCCTCACATTCACAAGATGTCTTGTCAGAGGTGAAGGAGGGGTTTGGTAATCAGATAAATCTGTGCCGGGACCGAGGATTGAACCCCGGACGCCAGCATAGAAGACTGACACCTTACCCCTAGACCGCCAGGTCACTAATGTAATCATATTAATTAAATAAAAACAATCTTCAATATGTTTAGAATTTTAAAAGAATCAACCAAACCTAACCTTCTAAAGCTATGAAAATTAATTTACAATAAGGCTTTGGATACCCAGATTAATACATTTAGGGAATAATTTACTCATTTCCATGCAAAGTTGTCCTGTGAGTATTATGATACTAAGAGACATTTTGATTAATTAATGGTTTAACAATCCAATGATAATATTTTAATGGCTTACTCTTTTTTGTGTCTTAAATTAAGTAGGCTAATTATTGATGCAACAAGGTAATTTGAAGAAAAAAACGTGTTTTTCAATAGAAATCGAAAATTGTATCCATCCAATTTCAATAATGTTTGAGAGCTGATTAAATTCATATAAAATTTATAAGTCGAGTTATTTTAATAAGACAAGATAGTTAATTTGTTAAGTTATGTCTATTAACTTAGAATATAATTTTATATACAATGAAAAATATTTTTTTCTTAATATTCATGAAAGAGACGAAAATAAAGTCGAGGAGTGTGTTCCGTAAACAACATTTTATAGGTTCTTTTTAGCTAGGCCAGGGCCGATAGGTGATTGGCTTGCGTGGGAAACAAATATCTGTACTTGCGATCCTCAACCAATTATAATATTAACACTTGTTTGTTATGTAGGCCTACATTAGCTTTTCTTCAATTTAAATACAGACACCGGCTGATCGAACACCAAAGTGTAAGTGTTTATCATAGTGCCCTAGGTTTAAGTCAACATAATACGATTTAATGCTAATTTATTTTATAGGTTATAAAAACATGAACGTTTTCAACAAATTTGTGATGTAGGTTACATTTAAAAATTATTTTTACCTGGAATTTTTATCTGAGTGATTCGCAGTTGAAAACACACTTTAATACAATGGCCAAAATATTCATTAATGGTATTGTTAAATGGTTTTACAAAACGTAAATAACCAAGTAAATCAAAAATTATTGCAGCCAACATTACAGATACTTTAAAAATTAATCAAATATTTTAAAGCAAGATTTAATTTTTATGGGTTTGAATATTCTTTAGCTCGGGTGATCCACTATTGAAACTGAGGACCGCTAGTATCAACCTATATTAATACGAACCCAATTCAAATAATGTAGGGGGAAACATGAAGTCTTAAATTATGGTTTAAGGTAATCACAGAAAAATTTAACGGTTACAAAAAATATTAATATTAATATGTTTTATTTATATATATATATAAGTTATCTATACTTTTATTATTATTAATAATAATAGTAAGATTTTTTGCTCATGATAATATATATTTCAAAATAGATGGTACAAACTCCGGAATTTAAATTAAGGCACACAGGGTTATACGAAGTATTGAGTGAAACTGAGTTAGCAACATTTTATTGGCACTATTGTAGCATCCAAAAGAGGCAGATGCCACAAATACATTAAAAAAAAAATTATTATAAGATGGGGGGAGTTTAACCCAGAGCGAGTGCCGAGAAGATATAGGTTGTAAATGCAACCTAGACATTACAGTCCCACAACTCGCGACCCTCGAACCAGTTGTGGATATTAAATAAGTGAACCACTATCTAAATCAGACAGCGAGACTGCAGCCTTCCTAAACTTCATATAAAAGTATATTGTTTGATGTGCATTCCTTGGGAATAATGGGACATATATTAGCAAGATAAATAAACAGATCACGGAAAATTGATTTTTATTAACAACGCTCTATTGAAGCGTAACAGTTTAAACCATAGTATACAATATAAATTGGTTAAAGGGAACCAATTGAAATATTCCATTTAAAGTTTAACATAGTATTCTATACCAGCGTATTGCGTACGCGAGACAAAATCAAAGACTCTACAAATAAAGTCATACGGTACTATTTAAAATAGATAGAACAATAAGGTAAACAAATATCTCTATCTTGAAGAGACGGCCTTCCAGTAATGACAGATATATAACTATTAAATAATTTATCATTAAATATTTAATTCCTACATTTACTATCAAAGATTTACTAACAAATAAAAGGAGCTTTGTAAACGACAATAAACTATCTCAACTTAACCAATTAAAAATACTCTTTTAAGATTTAACCTATTACCAACATATTTCAAATATATAATCGTCAGCCATGAGAAATGGCGCCAAAAGTTGTTACATATACAAATTTATCCTTAGACAAAAACCATAATAAACTCTCGTCAAGACCCAAAAACGGGTATTCGTGAAAGTTATTAGAATAATTCTCAAAATTATCATGATCAAAAACTTATCAAACCTATCGTAATATCAATTATATTTTTGATTAGGCGCAAAGACCTCGTAATACCAAAGAGTAAAAGAAATGCTCCTAACCATACTACGTAACGTTATTAAATTTAAATGTGTGGCCAAAAAGAGAATTTAGAAAAATAATTATGATATATAAAGTTCCATAAGCCGAAACAGAATTTTGATCTTACATTTCTATAGACGGAGAAAGCCGGAGCTTTGTGTTATTCCTACTAAGACATAGGCCCAATTGTGACGATATCGGTACAGAAAGCATAATATATACACAACTCAGTGGAGGAAGACAGGAGAAGGGGGGAGGGTAAGTTCTGGACTACAATGGAAGAATGTGGCAGCATCGGGAACATTCTAGTACGGAGACTCGCCACTGCGCATGCCCGGCCAAGCCAGCAGCCGCTCAGATTGCCATGCCTTACGCTCTTTTAGTGTTCTGTTAGGCCGGGACAGTGAATGTTCGTCCGGAGGACTTGAGCCGTTGTTCCATGCGGGTCTCGTCAGGAGGTGAATGTGGTAAGTTTCTTCTATAATGTTGTTGTTTACGTCTGTCTTGTAAGTCCACTGCTACACTATGAACATACATCTCAGGGAATTTAACCTTATTTAGGATGACTTTTAAATTTTCAAAAGAAAGCTAACGAATTTAAATAAGCTTAATGGACTGAAGGCTAAGCAGTTCACCACAATACTGAATCATCTAAATTATGTTGTTTACCCATAGAATTTGTTTTCAAGGAAATATCTGAATTTATAGTGCGTCAAAATAATCAAAAGCAGACTGGGCTTCTATAGTTCAGAATCGTGCTTCCAGTTGTATATTTGTGATACCTATACTTATCCCTTCCTTATAAATTTTCAATGGTAAAGTCTGAAAATTAAAGGAAACCACGTAGTGTTGTAAACGAATGATTTATAAGTAAGGAAAAAAGGATTAACATAAAAAAACTAGTTATTGAAATAGATCGCAATACTATTATATGATGACAAGAAGAAAGGTTTTCGGTTGCTGACAAACACTACATTAAAAAATTGTTTTAACACAGAGGACTCCACCAAAGTAGCCATTAAATATTGTGATCTATTGTAAACCAATATATTTTATGTATACGTACATGTTTATATGTATAAAATTTGTTACAATACTTTAATGAAGTGGGTCTACTTTAATTTGTGACCTGGCGTGTAAAATTTTCATTAAGGCGTTATTGTAAAAACGTTTAATTGTTCTATCTCTTAGCTGATAAATGTATCACTTTTATATTGGTATCACTGACACTGTTTCTGTTTATTTATAATATTTGATATGTTTAAGTTGGATTTCATGAGTTTGTTGTAACAATTACATTTTTTAGTAATGATAAGTAGGGATGTTCGATTCATGGGCTTTGAATCGATTCTCTGGATCGATCTAGATCAAAAAACGTAGTATCGATTCAGGAAAAAAATCGAGTGCATTGAATCGATCTTCCAAATATCGATCTAACGATTCATGTAAATAAAGTTTGCTCTTCACTAACCAAAAGAGGCGCACCTAGAAATTTACACCGAGGGGAGGAGTGGGGGCAGCAAAAATGTATGACTTATTAAATGCCTCTGGAAGATATAAGGGCAGCGATATAATAATGTGTGTGGCCTTGCATACAATGTACACCTTATTTCTGTTCCGTTTTCCAATTTGTAAATTTAGGAGCACTTGTGTGTAGTGGTAGGATTAATATATGATTTTTCACATTGAGGAGCGCTCTAAATGTTTTACTCGTAGACAAGAATCAATAGTGGTGAAAACCATATTTATGTAAAATTATGTATTTTTTAAAAAGGTTTTTGCCCTCCAAATCAAAGGGGAGATTGGGCATTTAGGAGCTTTCAGAAGATTCCTAAGAAAATCAGCTATACATTGGAGACAAACCAGAACCTTAACCACTAGGCCCCAGAGAGGGATGCACTTATTTTCTTTCATCAGTACCAGCGAATTAATCTGTCAGAAACTGTGAATTCAGTACACCCTATTTGTTTGAATTAGTTGTTAGAGAACCAGTTATTGTACTAAAATTGAACACACTTGTTGGCATTTGTCTTGAGGAAACCTCACACCTTCTTGTGGGAGGGTGTGTCTCAACTTGGGAATCACTAACTTTGTGGAAGTGTAGATTGTAGGTGTAAGCATTCTATAACTACTAAAACTCTATGGGGAAAATGAGGTTTTTACGAAATACTTTCAAACTATTGACTTGTTGGCCAACACCTCACCATAAATACATCACAGGATAAAAACGTGATGTGATCATTTACAATACCTAGACGTGAAAATTGCAGATCAGTGGATTATTCTCTTCACTTTACTAAATAAAGACAAATAATAACTAATTAGTAGCCCAAGATTGAAAGACTTGGTTTCAAAATTTTCCAAGTACTAATAGTCAACAAAACATTTCCTAATGCCAACAAAATTAAATTTTCCTTCATTGATTTGAAATTTTGATTTATTTCGATCTTTCGATTCGATCTTTTAGAAATCGCTAGAAAAAGAATCGATACGTGAATCAGATCAAGGCCTTTGAATCGATTCAAAAAATCGATTAACCGAGAGGAAAGAATCGATTTTCCAAAAGATCGATCCAAGATCGAACATCCCTAATGATAAGGATTTAGCTGAAGAGTGTACTGTTGGGAAGGCTCGTGAGTGGTTTCAGGCTCATAATTTATTGTTTTTCAGGCCATGTCTCAATAAAGTAAATAATTATCATATTTCGTGCACCACTGTAACTCAATATGGAAGCATGAGTGTGGTTTGTATGTGGAATAAGTAGAAAATAACTTATGTGTTGCTGCTATTCTGGACGGTCTTTCTTTTTCGTTTTGAATGTCAATGTTTGATACGTGAATAATGCAGTGATCGCACCTGTGTATTTGGAATTACACAACCGTAATTGACATTGGAATATTACAGAATTGAAAAACTGGGACATTCCGAAAACTGGAGCATTTGGGAAGTTCGCTGCTATGAAACTGCTACGTGGCGTTGAAGGTGTATGTGAAATGTGGTGGCTGAAGCCTGAGTACCGACAAACATTTGCTAATTTAGTGACATATGACGATAAGCGTCCTCAACAGCGAACGGAAAAACGTGAAGAGTTGGTGGCGTTGATGGTGGCTAGAAACAAAATTCAAGGTAAGAGTGAGACTGGCAAAAATGTCATTGGTCACAATCAATAGGCGAATAAATTTGGTGGAGCTACCGCCGAAAATCACAATGATAAGAAGCTAGACTTTAAATATTATAGCTGTGTTTAGAAATGCCATATTCGACGTAATTGTCCAAAACAGAAGAAGGGACAAGATGGCGGTACGTTAACTGGTGGTAACATTGATCAATCTTTTATAAAAAAAGTTATGAATTCTGAACTTGACGATGACGTGTGGAATGCTGACTCTGGTACGACGGATCATATGACGCATCACCGTGAATGGTTTTAATCCTTTGAACACTTCACAACGCATGTCAAAATAAAAATCGGTGATCAATCCAGTATGGATGCAATTGGCAAAGGAACAATCAGGTTTGAAGCAATTGAAGATGGGAAGTGGCTACGATGCTACATAAAAAATGCTCCGTGCGTGACGAATGTACGAAGTAATTTGTTTACTGAAATATATTCACTTTGCAAGGGGATGACATGCTGTTCAACCAGGACCGAATGTGAATTCATAAAATATGGCCTTTTCAAGGCACGTTCTTTACGGATTGGTAAAATGTTCAAAATAGAAATCCGTGTGAAGAAACCGGAAACGTCATCATGTGAACGTGTAGCAAATTTTACATCAAAGGACACGCTGCAGATTTAGCATGAGTGGTTGGGTCATTAAAACAAACATTATATATAGAAACTTCTTAAACGACATGAAATTGAAGTTATGATGAACGGTGCATTTTGCGGGACATGTGTTGAGGTGAAGCAGTATCGAAAATGCTTCCAATCGTTCGAACAAAGTGCCAAGGAAACTGGTGAATTTATTCACGTTGATCTATGTGGACCTATGGAGTGGGATTCATTGGGCAGTGCAAAGTAGTTTGTGTGCTTCACATGTGACTAATCGCGATTTTGTAGGATTTACTTTATTAAAGAAAAATCGTAGACTCTATATAAGATAAATGAAATGTTAAAAATTTTTGAGAATCCCTGTGGGCGTGCAATAAAAACATTCCAATGTGACGGTGGAAAGGAGTTTTACAATAGTGATGTGCGAAAATTCCTGAAATTGAAAGATGTGAAGCTCGTTATAGCAAATCCATACACGCCACAGCAGGATGGCTGTGCTGAACGTAAAAACAGACTAGTGGTCGAACTTTCTCGAACAATACTTTTGGTGAAATAATTGCCAAAATTAATATGGGCTGAGGCAGTGAACACTACTGTCTATGTTCTTAATAGAATGGGACCGAATAGTATTTATGGGAAGACATTTTATGAATTATTTACAGGAAAGACTGCCTTGCTAAGCTTCATGACCTTGGTATAGACTGCTCTGTATATGTGCCAGCAGAAAAGGGGAAGAAGTGGGAAGCAAAGAAAAAGCAAGGCGTGTTCGGTGGATATTCAGACGATGTGGATGATTACCTCATTTGTATGAAGTCTAAAAATCGTGTAATCCAAAGAAATGGACTTTATTCGAACCACAGGCTGGTTTCAAGACCATTTCTAATCGCTGGGTGTATCGTGAGAATTTGAAGGCCAATGATGAAATGAATCGGTGCAAGGTGTGTCTAGTTGGCCGAGGTTTCAGTCAACGACTATGCTGAAACGTTTAATACCGCTACCCATTTTGTTACAATCCGAGCAGTGTTAAGTATTGCAGCCATTGATCTATATAATTGGCACAATTTTATATAAAGATACTTTTTCTGAGCTGTATTATTGAAGAAGAAATGTATATGGAGCAGCTGGAGGGGTTTTATGATGGAAAAAATTGTGTTTGCAAACTACAGAAAAACCTATGTGGACTGAAACAATTACCTGGATGCTGGAACAAACGCTTCAAAACGTATGAAAGTACGGCAGATCCATGTTTATTCTACCCCATTATAGAAAGCAGAAAACTAATAGTGGTGTTTTATGTTGATGATGGACTGGCCACTGGCTGTTGCTACTAAGAATTCTGACATTCTGACAATGTTCAAACGTATTATGAAATACGCAAGAGGTACAATCACGATGGGCAACCAGTACAAAGTTACTGAAAAAGTCGTTGAACTCAAAGCTTACAGCGATGCTGATTATGTCAGTGAATCAGCTACACGACGACGTTCTGTGAGTGGAATCGTTTTCAAGTTTAGTGGTGGGGCGATCACCTGGGCAAGCAGACGGCAGAAAATTGTGTCGCTACTGACAACTGAAGCTAAGTACATTGCTGCTAGAGAGGCTTGTACTGTTAATTATGAACGGACCTAAGTTCTATCGAATTTGACGTTCCTGGTAGTGGTGAGTGGCGAAGCCTAGGGGACAAACTTTAAATTAGGAGTAGTTCCGCAATATGGCGATCTAAATGGGATTTGAAACGGAAGTTTTAATAATCTTTTATAAACTATTATTTCAATATGTGTTAAGTAATTAAATCTCTTTGTACCTTTTTTAGATATGTAATTTTACCTTAATGTTTTCTTTTATATCTTTTATTTTAAAAATGTAAAGTCTTCAATTATTTATAATTGGTCCTTTTTATCATAAAAGTCTCTGATAGGCCTATTCATTAATCACAATTTCCTGTTAAGGAAAATTACGACTTTACCTCGGCCATTCTCTATTTGGATCTGATCAACGTGAGACATAATTTTTTATTTTATTCAAGAATCTTTTCTAAATTAACATGTAGTCTTTTTCCTTTTTATTTCTTTCTTGTTTTTAAAGTTATGGGTTAAAGTTTCCGTGTGGTTATGTTGTTTAATTAATTACCTTTTAGGTTTCAATTTATTATGCATTTTTTTGTTGTATTCTAATGTAACATAGAAAGTGTCCACCACGTGGCCTGGTTCTTTTTATATTATGGTTTTGTATCAATCGGCATCCTATAAACAACGTTGTTTAAAATTTAATAGAACAGGGGATTAAGTATAATGGTTGAAGACTATTTTCTTTGTATTAATTAGATAATTTTATTTTTGATTTTCTCTGTTCTACAGGAGATAGCCTTTATTAATACCTTAAACAAATCGGTAATGTAGTAAATGTAAATGTTCTCTTTTATTTTAAATTAATCTTTTATTACCTTTTTATTCTCTTAATCTTTTATTATGTTTTATTACTTTTTATTCGTTTAATAAATAATACAGTCCTTTTTATAACTGGTTTATGATTTAAAAATTAACATGTGGTAAACCACGTGTTTTGAATAACTATCTTAACCTCCTTTTGTATTGATTAATTATCTATTTACTATGCTAATTATCTACTTATGCTTTCTTTCAGTCTTGGCTATATATATAAATTTCATTAAACTCAATAAGTGTTGCTGGTCACCTCTCAATGAGGCGATCGGTACAGGCTGCAAAAGATTCTGTCTGGCCGAGTCGACTATTCCACGAGATAGCGCCAATTAAAACTGTGTATGTTCTTCTAGTGGATAATGTAAGTGCTATAAAGTTGGCCAATAACTCTGAATTTCATAAGCGCATGTATGTGCATTTTCATTTTGTGCGTGAGTTAGTTCAGGAATATCATTTACTCATCAATCATGTGCCTAGTAAAAGTCAAATGGTGGACACCTTTATACAACCATTTTCACGTGTGCAATTTGAGGGTTGCATGAATTGTTGGGTATGATTTAAATTCTAACCCCCAGTCTGATTGTGATTGTTAACTGTAGGAACTATGCTTTATTCTTGAATGTTCATCACTTTGTTTGTTGTAGGCCTAATATTTAGTTTGTATGAGTAATTTAAAGTTTTAGGGGAACTATTATTGTAAAAACATCTAGTTGTTATATATTTTATTTGATAAATAAGCATTTAAATTGGTATCACTGATACTGTTTATGTTTATTGAAATATTTGATATTTTTAAGCTGATTTTTATAAGTTCGTTGTAACAATACCAGTTTGTTATTAATTATTGTTTTTCATGTCATGTCTCAGTAAAGTACATAATTATCATATTTCGTAAACCACTGTAACTCAATATAAGGAATGCACTCACATTAAGAGTAAAATTAGTGGATACCCCATCTTGCTGTAGCCACACACGTTCCATGATACCCTTCTCTTGAATCTGTGGGATTAAACATGTTTCTAAAATTTGCAAATAAATTTCACCATTCACGTACCTACCTATGAAGAAATATAGTACGAAAAAATGACGTGACGTCATCCAAGTTCATTTAATTGCGTGGGGTGCATTCCTTTGTAACTCACACATTCAATGACGATTTTCTTTAGCCCAAAATTAAATTTTTCTAACACGTGAACTGTGATAGATTGCACATCAGCTTTGCGCAGGTTACCACCTGTGTAAATTGTGCTAACAAAGCACGGCATGCTGGAGCGCACAGTTCCACGTCTTTATCAAATAATTCACTAACGAACTAAGGGCGAAACAGTCTACTCTTAAGATTTTTTCATATAACCACCATAGGTGCTGCAAGTTTTTTGTTGTTGTGTAAGAGTGGGCACAATCTAGGTGGCACTATAGTCTGGGGGCCCCGGAAAGTTTTTCAGAATTTTCAAGTTCATTTAAATCATTTTGAGCCTTTTCCCTGATCTTAAATCTAAATATATAACACATGCTCTATGAAATATACGATTCCACGAAGCAAATAAAAACTTTCACCTCGAAACGATGAATCAAGCAAAAAAAGGCAGCGTAGACGAAACTACACAAAAATTCTCTTAATTTACTTTTATGGAAGAGAATTTTCACCAATTTGTTCACATATCTTTTTCATATACCTCAAAGTAATCTACAAAAGGTGAGCTTTCCGTAGAATCCAAGCGTAACTATCTAGCGTGGAATGATTTCTTTAAACAACCATGATTTAGGGGATTCCGCGCAACACGATTTCCTCCAGGCTGTGCATTCTAAAAGGGAATCCCCACTCATGATCAGCGTCAGTCAGTTTCAGACAGACGATAATAGTGATCTTGATGGTGTTTTGGAGGATTCCCGTAAAAAGCGCCATGGTTAAGTACCCATGTGGAAAAACGCCATATCTGGGAGGATCTGAGAATGCCTTGTACATTTTCTAGAAATGACGTCATCAAAGATGGCAGAATTTAGTCAGGATAGCAACATTATATTTTGAAAATAGCGCTGAAACTATGCCAGTTAGGCAAAAATGTTAAGAGTATTTATTTAATCAACACATCGTCGCCGACAAATTATCTCTCTTGTATTCATTCTCTAAATCGCATAGTTTTCGAAAAAATGGCGCTGGAAGGTGTTATTTCCGCAGCATTAGCAGGATAACAAAATGGTTTCTCTTATATAGCGACGTAACTATGTGAGCTACGAAAAATGTTATGAGTACGCTTTTGTTCACCACATTGTTGCCAAAAAATTAGACTTCGTATTTATTTCTCTACAACGCATAGTTTTCGGCAAAATGGCCGGAAAGTGTTAGTTCCACATCACTTGCTGCTTTTGAAAATCTTTGTTAATATGTGGCAATTATTTTACTATAAAAATTAAAAAAAAAAAAAAAATTAAGATTATATAACAGTTATAGTTGGATAAGTACTCTACAATACTAACTTATTTTAATACCTCAGAAAAAAAAATCTAATTTAACAATTCACACATAAAAGGGAAGGCAACTATTTTGCATAAGGATTACTACCATTGTTTAAAAGAGCAGGATAACAAAACTCTTTAGTCAGAGGAGTACACTAACCATGGTAATTTTTGGGTTGATTTAAAAACCTTGGAAAAAAATGCATTAGTTAGACACATGCGTTTCTACAGCATTGATTCTCTACACTTCTACACTTACAAAATAAACAAGAAGATACCTAATTTTTTTCTGCAAGTGCAAAATGATGTGGCACACTTCAAACAAGAACAAGCGCCAACAAAGTCAGTCCATATTTTTCTGAGGCTTCAGAGTACTGTCCACCTCCTCAAAGCCACTGGCCTGTGGATCTAAAGTCACTGATATATCATCAATACAATGCTGCTGTAGGTATGTGTAGAAATAAGTGCTCATCAAGTGCCCTTTTACACACTTGCTAGTTAGAGATAAATCAGCAAAGTCCATATTCTTACCATGGTGAAACAGCCATAATCTAAGATTGTCTAGAGTAAGTAAATGGGAACCCTTTCTTAACTACTGCAATAAATATTCTTCAGCTAGTTTCAAACCATTTTCTATGTCTGTCCAATTACTTGACACTCCAAACTGTATCAAGTATTTTGAAGGATTATATTTGAGAGCTAATATTTTGTTCCAAACCTAATTGTATAGTCACCATCATTGAATAGTTGGAAGCAGGAAGCACATCTCCTGCCCTAAATCCCCGTGAAGCTCATGAACAGCTAAGGTACAAGTAGAGTCACCAACACGAATTCATATCCACATTTCTTGTACACCTAACTGATGTAAGGTAGTCCAGTGGAACAGAGCAAGGACTAGAATGTCTGTGCCAGCACTAACGAGAAAGATTTTCTTGAAAACAACATGGGCTGCATGCATAATCATTCGAAAATCTGCTTCCTCCATGGAAAAATATTTTTAAGTTCAGGGTGATTTACGTCAACTGCATTGCACATTGAGCTACAACTTAGAGATAAGGGATTCTCTCACTCTCTCCATAAACGAACTAAACATATGGAATTCAAATGATAACTTTCGATTATGTAATTGATTAATCTTGAGCAACTGCTTAACCCAGAGAAATATGAGAATGCCTCAAGAGTCTCGCCAAATGTATCTTTATCATTTCTCATAGCTTTCCTTAAGGAATGTGTTACATCTAAAATGAAGCATGTACATTTGTCTACCAGGAACATTGGACTTTCTACATGAGAACGTTTATTGATTTCTAATTCTTTAAGAAACACACTTTTTTGATATTCTATTAAAATTCCATCATCAAATAGCAGATAGTTGTTTGATATTTCAAATCTCAAAAGCTTTTGCACATCAAACCCTCGATCTTGAGCTATTTGAATCATTCTGTGACCTGAACTGGAAGATGCTTTTTTTGGTTTCTTTTTGGGACTTGCAGGTTTTCTTTGGTGACTTTCAAAAGTCGGCGTCTTTACTTTATGGATTGTACTTGACAAGCGCATTGATTTTTATATATAGCTTGTGTTGCGATAGGTGCTGTACAAATTATTAGCTATATGAAATATATCCAGGATTTTACTCTTGGCATCATCAGTTACAAGAGTCTTTGTCACTATATTATGTAAAGGGTTGGCTGTGTTTTCAAGGGATTCCCCTTTTCCAGGACATATTTCATCATTGTTACAGCAAGGTCTTCAACAATCTGATTTTGTTTTCTCGAAAACTTGTAATGAGCACATACATCCTATGTACCTATTATGAAATCTGTTACGGTACTTCTCTAAAAAATTTTTTTATCATTAACCGTTAGTGATAGATAGCTCCCATTCAGTCACAAACTACTTCTGTTTTGCTTCCTCTTATTCATGATAGACTTTAATGTGATCGGTTCAACTGTGCCATGTCACATGCAACAGCTGAAAGTTGTGATTATTACGCTTAACAACATGTTTCCCTCTCATGAACAATTCAAACACTTGTGAAGCTGTCTCATTAAGTTTCCTCATGTCTTCAAGGTACAGTGAACTTCAGCGCAGATAGTTCACACAGTCAAACACGGTGAAAATAAAATGGAGTTTTTGAACTGTATGAAGGTGCAGTTCCCAAAGTCCATGACGATCAGACATAATTAGATTTTTCAGAAGCCCAAGCAATAACAGATAATTATCACAGTATTTAAACTGTTCTGAACTTTTTCTTCCTTGTCCAAAATAAGAGTCAAAATCAGTGAATAGCTTGTCTACATCAACATGCACAAGGAAATAATTTGTTTACATCTATTTCTATTTTCTGTTTTCTTATATCTCGTAAATATAATGTTGCATATTCAGCGACTGCTGTAATTCATGTTGCTAAATGGTATGTGAGTAATTATCCAGAAATGATTGGAACTGCAATCAAACTATAGCCTCACCCAACATGAACATTCCTTTAACACCCTTCACATAATGTTCCCCATTAAGTACAGACTATTACATTGACTCCAAAAATAGGACACTCAGTGAAAACATCTGAAGCACCACTTGTTAGTAAATACCTTCTCCAAACATATAACCAAAACTTTTGCCATTTGAAATGTACCAAGCACAAGTACTATGTTTTGGAACTTATTAGGATTGAACATCAATATCTCATGAGCAATTGCGTATACAGCTTCATAATACGCTACTGGTAAGAACTGTTGATTTAGTTGACTGAGTATGTCATTGAATTATTTATCCACGATGCATAATTTTCAGTAAAATGGTGCCATAAGGTGCTAATGCCCCAGCACTCACAGGATAAGAAAATGATTTTTTATAGCGACAAAACGATGTGAATTACGTTATTTTTTATATTTATCATCACATCTATTTGGTAAATAAAGAATATTCATCTTGTAATGCCAACCTTCCCAATTCGTAAACCAGGGGAGTCACCAAAGTTTGGAATGTTGGGCCACAAATTCATTAACAATATAAAATTTATGTTATAATTGAGGACAAAACTAGGGGTAAAGGTGTTCTGACGGTTGGCCAACCTCCTCCTAAAATACCAACTAATAACACATTTATTTAAAACTACCTCTTAAATACATTAAATGGGATGGTTTAAAAGTTATGTCAGAAGAGACAGTGAAGAGAAAAAGGTTGCTGTGGTTAGGTCATGTGATGATAATGGAGCAGAACAGGATACATAAGAAAGTCTTAGAGAACAAAGAGATGGGTAGAAGATTTATTGGAAGACCACGGACAAGATGGATGGACCAAGCGCTGAAGGACTTGGAAGCTAAAGGAGTGAACTGGAGATGTGTGACTGAGGGAGAAGTTTGGGAAGATCAACAGGAATGGAAGCGAATGTGTCAGACGACCTGCAGAGGCAGAAACTTCTATTGATATTGAAAAATAAAGATATCCCATCATTTATTGCAAATTATATTACCAATGACACACCTTGGTGGCATAGTTAGCTAACACACTAGATTTGTGTTGAGCTAGACTGCCAAGGACGGGGAGATCAAGGTTCGAATCTCGGTCGAGTGAACTGGAGGAGGTTTATCTAAATGGTTTTCCACTCTCCCTCCACGCAAATGTAGGTCCACTTACTCTACATTAAACCTTCCCCATTCCTAACCCATTAGCGTAATTAGTGCTAGGCGTACAACCCAAATGGGTAGTAAGATGCGGTGCTAATTTACTTAATTATATTACCTATGCTCTATGTAATATAAGTGTTGGCTTTGCTTGTATAGTGCAGAAAGCTATTTTATGTGGATTGTGATCTCGCAATTAAATTGATATGTACTCTCTGTTTACTCTAATGTGGCAGTCTTACCTTGACTGATTACGATATGGGCCCAACATATAAGCTGCACCATAGTGGAACTATATATATAAGGTCATCTTACTATTATTCAGGGTAAACTAAGGACGCATATACATTTAGGAACCGCAAGACAACTTTGTTGTGTTTTTATATTGTGTCTTACTACCCATCCAGGCTATTAATATATTTGCAGCAATGGGTAGGTATGAGAAAGGAGGAATTTAGAGGAAATGTATCCCTATTTGAATGGAGGGAGAGTGGGACAGCACTTAGAAAAGCACCTTATTACTGCAAGCTGGAATTTGAACCTCGACCTCCCCCTTGCCCACTAAACCAGATGACACTGTCTACTTTGTCCGGGTTACCACTGATGTGGGTGAGCCGAAGATCGAAAACAACATTTTAAAGGTGTATGGGCTTATTTACCCTTTTTTCACAAACCTGACTCCCTCATATGGATCTGATCATTGTTATTAAAAATATTAATAATTAATAAAGGTTAGGTCACAATGCAAAGAGCTGCTCACAAATAAGCATACCACTTTGTATTAGCCACTTAGGCCCAATTTTACAATGTCATGTTATTCTATTCGTTAAGGCTTAACATGAGGTTAAGCGATAACGACCACTACTTTTGATTTTACAATGTTTGATTAGCGCTAATGTTCACGTAAATGTGCTCGTAAAGTTAACGCGAGGTCTACCTTCCGGTTAGCAAACATAACGTCCACATTAACAACGATAAACACTCCGCCATATTGTTTTCAAGGCGATTGTTGTTATTATTAAAGTGAGGTTACTTTTATTTATATTATGAAAGGGCTGATTTATTGTATGATTATGACTACTTTGATTAATTAATTCAATCAGCAACATTTCCTCTTCTTTGCTAAAATTTACACTTCGTTCGCGTTTATGATTCTCAACAGACATTTTAGCAGGAAAATAAATACGATAAAATATAGCATATAACCTCAACAAACTCGATATATTGAACTCGCTTTAATTAATTTTTTCATAACAGTTCCATAGACGTTGTAATGACTTGGTTATATTCTCTATGGTCAAGTTAGGCCAATCAAAAGCTTTGACACAAATCTAGCGCTCCGAGAAAGTTAACGCTAAGAACTAATGGAAGGCACCTATCCGTAATTTAACGCGCACATAAAAATAGTATTGTAAAACGCAACGCTAAGTTTAACCAATGGTTAGACTTTACAAACGGTTAAGTTACGAGGACTTTAACGTGACATTGTAAGATTGGGCCTAATTGTGTTATTGTATAATGCAACCACAATAAATGAATGTAGGCTTTATTTACCGCATATTAACATTATTTTTACTTTAATAGATAACAAATTGACTGTCAACAGTTGATTAAATTAAACATAATCCGAAAATATACACCTATTTTATGTGCTCAAATAGTAGGCCAGCACAGGGTGTTCAAAACAATGAATTAAGATAAAGTAGCATAAAACTACTCCACTAAGAGCCAAAAACTACCTAGGCTCAGGAACAGGTTCACAGCCCCAAAATTTTAAAACAAAGCTAAGCTTCAATAAACTTTTGGACCTGTTATTTATTATTAGCACCGTGTCTTACTACCCGTTCGGGTTATACACACTTACGCTAATGTGTAATGGTAGGGTGATTGTAAGATGAAATGGAGGACCTACAGTTTAACGTGGAATCCGAACCACGGTGGAGACCTGGCATTCTTCACATTCACAAGATGTCTTGTCAGAGGTGAAGGAAGGGTTTGGTAATCAGATAAATCTTTGCCGGGACCGAGGAATGAACCACGGACGCCAGCATAGAAGTCTTGACACCTTACCCCTAGACCATCAAGTCACCCGTCAATGGTGTTAAATCTTGCAGTGGTATATCTATGACTTGAATCTCTTTTTCTGTTTCTTATTAAACACATCACCACTAAAATGGGAACAAACTAACATTACCAATTATGGCCATAAAAGGTTATTTGGTCACTCTAAAATATCATGTGTAATTATTTGATACATAGGAGTGTTCATGTAATATCTAAGTGCCTTTGGAGGGAAGGGGATTCAAACTTTGCTTATTTTTGCTGATACGGGAGAATGGGGGGTCAGAACAATGCTTATGTATTAGAGAGAGACGAACACGAATGGGGCAGTGACTTAGCCCCCCAAATAGACACACAGTAATTTAGTGTTGAGACACAAGATTCAAGGAGCTTGCTTGGTAATCAGATTGAAAATAGTTATTGAGTTTTTTTTATAGCTATAATAAATCATGCATTCATAAATAATATTTTATTTTTTTATAATTGCAATTAATTGTAAATTAAGATTTAAAATTTGTTTCTATTAAGAAAACCTCTTTTGGCTTTATGAGGTAATTGTGCTATATTTGGAATAAGTTACAGACAGGTAGGGTGGATGTCAAATAGCAGCATTTTAAAGTGTGAACTGTGTTATTATTATTATTAGCACCGCGTCTTACTACCCGTTCGGGTTATACACACTTACGCTAATGTGTAATGGTAGGGTGATTGTGAGATGAAATGAAAGACCTACAGTTTAACGTGGGATCCGAACCACGGTGGAGACCTGGCATTCCCCACATTAACAAGATGTCTTGTCAGAGGTGAAGGAAGGGTTTGGTAATCAGATAAATCTGTGCCTGGACCGAGGATTGAACCTCGGCCGCCAGCACATAAGTCTGACACCTTACCCCTAGACCGCCAGGTCACCGTGAACTGTGTTCTTCTTTTCTATGTAAATGCTATATTATGTTCATTTCTTTGTTTATATCCACCTTTCCTGAACCTTTGTTCCAATTTAAAATTTGTATAATTTTAAACTTTTGTTTAGTTTTAAACTTTTAGCACTAGGCTAGGAGAGCAGTGGAGGTAGATTGAGGGGAAACAAGAGGGTGAAAGGGGGTGGGGGGATGTAAATGAGAGGAGGGAGGGAAAAAAATTATAATTTATAATGACATAAATCTGATCTTTAGGGTATTGAAATTGCAAATATATTATAGAAGATATATCAGTTAAACTAAACTTGTGCATAAAGTATTTTGACGTAAATTTAAATGATAATCCTGGTGTAAAACATAGCCAGGTTAAATGGTGTCAGTAATGAATGGGTGCTGAAGGAGTGTGGTTTGAAAGGGAAGCCAATAAGTAAATGTGAAAGAAACGTCTTACGTTGGTTTGGTCATGTTGAGAGGATGAGAGTGGATCAAGTGACAAAGCAAATATATGAAGGCAAAGTGTATGGATCAAAAGGAAGGGGTAGTCTATGTAAGACGTGGTTAAATGTTGTAAATGCATATGTAAAAGACAAAAATTAAGACTTTTAAGAATAAATGAGCATGTATGACTTGGTGTTTGGATGGTGTTGAAGCGAAGGAAGTATGCAAGGCTAGGAAAGTGTGGAGGAAAAAGAGGATGGATTGAGTTCGAAGTTATTTTTCAAGTTATATGCACAGTTTCTGGCCTACCCTATAAGGGTCTGTTAGGTCTGTATGGATAAAGTTATAATCACAATATGCAAAACAATTACTTCAGAATTTATTTCATATGAATATTAATTTGTAATGTGAATAACAGCTCTTGACCATAAGTTGAATATTTTAGCTGTCACTGTTTTTTTTTTTGACAAAGCTTCATAATTGTCGAAGCTGATATTTGTTTTGAAGCCAATTTGAAGTTTCAAAAGTTCGTACACCCATACATAGACGGGCCAAAGTGGAGAACTACCCCAATTCATCTGGGGGATTCAAACCCTGACCTTACCATTAATTGTGACCTAATGCAATATGAGTCCAATGCTTGAGACACCTCAGCCATAAATGAGGATGTATATATACCTGGTATTAAAAATTTTACACATGATTTCAATATTTTACAAATTTTAATCAAGTGTATTTTATACATGTTACATTTTTAATGAAAGCAAAGATAAAATTACACATTAATAACATGTGTGGTTGGCTTTGAGTGAAATAAAAACCTATTTTATGTTTACAAATATATTATAAATGTAATATATTTGAATGATAGCATTTTTGTTTGAGCTTTGTATTGGGTTTGTCCCTGCCATGAGGACCTACTTGAAGCCAATTAAAACCTGCTTCTAAGACACATTACAAATAATTAGATATATAAAACCATTTTCAAAAGAAATTAACTAATAAAAATAATTTCCAACAAAAATTTATTTTTTATTAGTTTTATTGCCTTTAGCACCATGTCTTATTACCCGTTCCTGTTGTATGCCTATGTACTAATTACTCTAGTGTGTTGGGAATGAGGAAGATTGAAATTAAAGGTGTGCCTGCATTTGTGTGGATAGAGTGGGAAACCATTTAGGAAAAACCACCCTTAGTACACCCGGCCAGGATCAAACTACTATCTCCCCGTCATCGGCAGTCTAGTCTATTACAAGAGTGATGCCTTAGACCATGCGGCCACCTAGGCAGGTTTTAATAACATTATAACTTTAACTAGCCTTATCATAATAGTCTATTTTTTATCGAAAATTATTCTAAAGCACAATTTTAAAATTTTCCATTCCCGTCTCAAATCCCAATATTTTGACTCATTTCTCGTCCTAAAATAGAAAAGTAATTCCCATCCATCCCTTACACTAATATTGTGTACATTCAATAACCTCAGTTAAATTTTGCAAGTATAAAACAAACAAAGACATCCCATGTTCTGGCTTTACCTTAAGCAAGTGCCCTTTATTCAAATTTGAAAACATTGGAAATTATTACTGATGCTATTTTATAGTGGGGTAAAATATGTAAATAATATCCTAAAATGAAGCCTGAGACAACTATGGCAAAGCCCTGTTTGAAAAATGCTACAAGAGACCATTTATCAATAGGCCTTTGTGCCTGGCTGGTGGTGTTGAAGCTAAAATATAATGAACTGAATCATGCTATATCACTAAACAAACTATGTTGTATGTTATTTTCCCTCTCACTCCACCCTTACTCGCAACAAATAATGGTTTGATAGTACAGCCATGATTTTAAATAATAAAGATGACTTTTGAATCATGTAGGATTAACTATAAAAACATTTACTTTGAATCAAATTGTCTTGGTATGCCCAACATTCGAACCTTATTTTAAAACCTTTATTATGTTGAACATTTGTGTAGTAAAGTAAATAAATACCTTACATGCCTAAAATTGATACACAAATAAAATGCTTCAAAACCCAAAACATACATAAACATATAAATAAAGTTTGTTTGACAACACTAGGCAGCAACCAGAGAAGAAACACACACACACACAACACTAAATACACAAAGTCGCTGTACAAGTAAGAATATATTTAAAGTAATATTATAAAGTAAGATTGTTTCAAGAGGTGATTGAAAGCAACTAATACATAGACAGATATGCGTGTTATTACAGTATATTTAAAAGTATAACTCTATAAGGAAAACCTCTTTTCGCTTTATGGGGTAATTGTATAATATTTGTAAGAAGGTATAGGAAAGGTGGATAGAAACATATAAAAGCGGAGACAAACACAATATGGCCTTTACAATGACAAGAAGAACACAAATCACACTTTACAATGCTGCCACTGATGAGTTCCGATAGAATGAAACCTGGGTCGGGGGATTGGGCGGTGACGATCCATTTTCTTTAAGAGGCAACCATTACCTCCTTGTCCATTGGCAGCAGTGTAAAGTGTGAACTGTGTTCTTCTTTTCATTGTAAAGGCCATATTGTGTTTGTCTCCGCTTTTATATGTTTCTATCCACCTTTCCTATACCTTCTTCCAAATATTATAGTATATTTAAAAGTTAATTCTAAAATTTACCATGTTTTTTTAACAATCGAAAAACAAGTTTAAAACACATCTTATTTTAAATATCTGGCTCTTATTTAATTTAAAAATATATATAAATACATGTTTATTTTTTATTAACAAGTTTTAAAATTATATAGGCCCGGGCTCAAATTTAAAAAAAACTTGAGCTCTTAGACCCCTAACAGAGAGAAAGTTTCAATAACACGACTACTACCCTGACTAGTTTTATAGGCAAAAGTGCAGAGCGTGCATTAACCTATTGGCCCTTAATGTGAAAAGATTTAAGGCTCAATTTTTTTCTCAAGGACAGATATTTAAAATACTGTATTTACCTGAATTTATGGTGACCCTAAGTTAAAAACAAATCAACTCATTTTGAAAATAATACATTAATAATGGCATATACAATTATTGCAATGTACCAATATCCTAACTTCATGCTTGCGATATTAGCGATGCCATTATTTTGATCAATATTGAATGATAAATATTGAAGCATTATTTTCAAATGGTTAATATTATTATTTAATATTAGGGTGCATTAGACAAACTAGTCAAGAATATCACCATAAATACAAATAATACTTTTTAAACAAAGCTTTGAAGAATCTTGTATACTATCACTCTAAATATGTTAATAAAATGATAAGTGATTCTTGATTAAAAGTCCAAGGCTGATATTTGAACATTTTAATAAAAGACAAAACTTGATATACCACAATAAAAAGCTGAGATTTTTTTTTTTGCACTATCAATTTATCAGCTAATTATATTATATTTTAGAAAAAAGAGGGCACTATTTTGACAATTTATCTAAACCTAATGATAATTATAATAGTTGTAAAAAAAAGTTGAATATATTTTTTATCAATTCAAACCTCAGATGGATGTAGTAGAAATCAGCTAAATGCTCAAAACGACACCCAGTATGTATTGATAATTTTACCAGTTTATCTATATACCATCACATGCTATGAAGAAACAAAGAGATCGACACACTCCCCTCCTTCTAGTTCTAAATACGCTGGTGTGTCAGACTTATTTACGTCCTCCCCATCAAAAGAAAACTTCAACTTGTCAAGAGGCAGGTTAAGCTGTTCCGCACATTGGACCATTAACACAATCATTTGATCAGTTTTCTTGATGCGAACCATCATCGGCCGCTTCACTCCTTTCCTCTGAACTTTGAGTTCCAGTGTATTGGCATCCAGCTTTGACCTAGCAGGCGATGCAGCTCTTGTGTTAGCGCCTGTGGACGCCGCCGTGCCTCCGTCTGAGAACAGACAAGTAAACTGAGCATAAACTATCACCATTGATTACCAAACTTTTCAATTGCTTAAAACATTTAAGAAAAAAAAAACTAGGAATGGGCCCTTAAATCTATCAAATCCCTAAGGATCTACTTTCATGTATTCACAAGTCAAGTCTTGTGGTCTGCACCTGTCACTTTTGATGGATGTTATAAATACCTACAAAATAATACTATTAATATAGTAAAATATTATCAATGTTGACCACCAATATATATATATATATATATATATTTCAAAAAGGTGCTTTAAATGTTAATTCATAAGAAAATCAAGATAGGTACAGTAGCCTCATGACTTCTTTGGTGCTGACTGACAGCTCACAGATGATAACTAAAAGCTTTGAAAAGTTACCAGATTAAATTATGTATCCCTACGCCGAACCATATGATCTGAAAAAACATGTGTTTAGCAGCTGTCACTTCTGACGGTCAAAATTTAGGTATAGTACCTAAATTTTGACTGTCAGAAGTCAGATGTGAGCTGTCAGTCAGCACCAAAGAAGCCATGGGGCTACTGTATATGTGCTGACACATAAAGTTTACTACCTTTGTCTACAACAGTGGTATTCAACCTTGGGTAGGCATACACATTTTAGGGGAGATATATATATATATATATACATACACAGGATGTACTGTAACATGTGGGACCCACCTCAGCAATGGACAGGAGAGACAAAAACAATGTAAAAAGTTCATACAAACAAGTGTCCCATTTAACAGTGTTTCCAAGCTATAGTCACGCTTGAACTCCAGTAACGTGGAGCTTCTTAACAATATAGGAAGTTCTCAAAATGGCCACCTGCAGTTGTTATATCATAGAATGCCACCCTCTTTCAATAATACATTGCAGTGAGGCTGAACGTGGATATTTTGAGCATTTATTATTATGTTAAGTAGCTCCACATACTTGAGTACAAACATGGGTCTGGTGTTTAAATTAGCATTTTACATTGTTTTTGTGTCTCCCATATGTTACAGTACACCCTGTATATAAGTTTGACGCATTATTCCATGATAAACTCTGAATAATCAGGGCCAGATTTAGGGTTTGCAAGAAGAGATCTGGACACACAATCTGAGAGAGTAGGTTTTTTTTCTCTCCCTAAATTTAGATTTTAGAATACATATAACTTGCATTATGAACCAACAACTTTAAGGATACAAAGTTAAAGAGAAATTATTTCTGGCGGTATGTGAACAAAAACGGTTGAATGCCAATGGTCGACAACATTCTTTGGTCTATGTAGTTTTTATCTGTGGGTATTTTCAAACATGGATCCACCACTTTAATCATGTTTTCTACAATAAAAAGTGCAATTAAAGGGATCTTACTACTTTCATTCCATAGAATGTGGTTTGTTTATTACTGAGTTTGATTTCAATGATATTAATTTAAATAAAAAATTATCTTGAGCCAATTTATTAGTGAAATAATTTCATTAAAGTATATTTTAAGCAATTTTATGTTTAAATCTAAGACTTTTAGGTACTTATTGGTACTATCACCGGTTCCTTAACATATTTAACTAAATGTGACTTACCAAACATGGCTAGGTATTCAATGCCTAAAGAATCTGGCGTATCCGTTATTCGAGGATACTTTCCTTCCCATTCAAAACAAATCCTGTCTTCAGATACACCTTCAGCCTTTGCGAAATGTTGAAATATTGAAGTTATAGGTTGGTACTAAACAAATAAATAAAAACACAATTGAATACTACACAGGACATATAGACCTAATTTGCGGTATACAACTACACACTGATTCTCGTAGGAAGCCCGTTATTTGAAAACTTGGAACTCACGTCGCCATATTGATGGGAAAAAAATATTACAATTTATTTAGTCTTAGTTTGGTTGGTTAATAGTGTAAAGATATACCATGTAGTAGTCCATAAGTATTATTGGAACTTTTAAATAATAAATCAAATAAGATATATTTCTGGGGTGCCAGATATAAGTGACTTTCAATCAATATTGGTGGTTGAAAGTGGGATTCCTATAAAAATCAGGGTTTAGTATGTATTAAGACTCAGTACTTTATAAGACTAAAACCAGGCAGGCAATAATTATATGTTACTATTCACTTATCAAATTTATCAAATTCTTTTAAAGGTTTGTTACATTAATATATTTTTAGGAATAACTTAATACAACTTGTATAGTTGTATTCTTTAACCGTCAGTATCCAGCAGAAATTTAATCACATAAGTTATACTAGTATCATATTTTCTTGTGTTATGTATTAATTTTAAATGTTTTAAATGTCTAATACAATCCAATACAAAGGTTTGAATTAAAATGATAAAGGGGCATAATTAGGGTTGGTCTTATGACTCCTGGATAAATATTTATATTTGGTGGATAATTTAAAAGTATGTCTTATGACCGCCAGATAGCATTTATCTGCCAGATAAAATGTATTTATCCATCTTATTTTTATTGGGTGGTTTTAAGTGCCTGATAGCTTTTATCTGGAAGTTAAAATGGTTGTTGCCATAGTGACGCATTGTTTTTCATGAGGTTTCGCCAATCAGAGAATTTGTTTTTAGGTTAAATTCTTGGTTCATATGGTTAGTAAGCACAAGCCTGGGCTCTAACTATATAAAGTTGAAACATTTAATTCACTTTTACAAAAAGTGACAAGCTATTTGTAGAGTCATAGCTATATATGAACAAATTATCAAAATGTGAGTACACTAAATGAAATTTTGTAAACGTTGTACCCAACTATTGCCCACATTTTGGCAGACATCTTAGCTTTTGAGCCCAGGTGACACGATCTGTTTACTCGCACCCGTTTAGCCGCCATTATTTAACAAATGTTGATTGTTGTCACCACTCGCTAGGTTGTAGCGCTATCAGCAGGGCATATACACATGCGCACACCAGTAAAACTAGTACCAACCTTGCATGTTTTGAATAAAATATATTTATACTACAGATAGCTTTCTGGCAGATAAATTCAGTTCATAAGACACATAAAACATTAAAGTGGTTTCTAAATTTTATTTGGTAAATAACTTTAACCTCCCAACAGTAATATTTATCCAGTAGTCTTAAGACTGGCCCTTAGTAGTTATAAATGTTGATTAATTTTTTCTATCTATTTTTTTAGGGGAAATGGAGTAGGTTCCTTGAGATGACAACTAGCCGGTATAAATGAATTTGACAAATGATATATTAATATAAAATTAATTATAACACAACAATTTATATGGCAAACATTTTTAACAAATAATCATTAATTTCATTAACCATAGTGCAAAATCAAAATTAATAGTGATAAAAGATTAAAAAATCAAAGTTACATAAAAAAAGTTAGCACATGTTTTATAAAATAAAAAAATATCTAAATATGATGTTGAATGATACAGGGCAACAAAATATGTAGAAAGCCCTATAAAAAGAAATTAGGGTTAATAGATAAACTATATTTTACAAGTATATTTAAATTTTGTTTGTTAGAAGTGGGCTCAATGTGCTGAGCAATGATTAATAATTATAAACAATTGTGAGCCATAAAATGATATGAACTAACACTCTGGACTATATATGCCTAGTACCTATTAACTGTCTTATTGGGGGCATTAGTGATACTATAATTTAGCTTCAATCATTAGTTATATGAATATACCTACTTCAGTGGCCGCGTCGTCTAAGGCGCCACTCTTGCAATAGACTAACTGCCAACGACGGTGATATCGAGGTTCAAATCCTGGTCGATAAAATTGAGTTGTTTTTTTCCAAAATGGTTTTCCCATCTCCCTCCATGCAAAAGTGGGTACACTTCTAAAACCAACCCTCCTCATCCTTAGCTCATAGCGTAATTAGTACATATGTGTATAACCTGAACAGGTAGTAATACGCAGTGCTAAAAGAAATTACATACAATTAACTAAAAGAACAAATTTGTATATAAAATCTAAAGAGAGGTATACAACTACAGAATTACAATTATTCTAGGTAAGAACCAGTATTTTTGTTTTGTCCAATAAACCCATGTTATCATTTATGGTATCTAATTGTTTATTTTCATTAACAATAAGTTTTTGATACATCCATATTAAAAAATGTACTTAATTAAGTGTGATTCAAATTTAGCTATATGTGTGTCTTTTAGGTGTGTAAAAACACTGGTTTCGAACCAAAATAGAAGTTTTAACGCATACTTTTAATATACCTTTCTGATAGTAAATTTTTTCCATTCCAGACACCTCCAATGAACCATTATCGTAATCTCAGGATTGACTAAATCTTCTGACTGATCATATGATTGTTTTGTACTGGAGTTATCTGAAGATTCGATGCCAGGCTCAATCATTTCATCATCACTTAGTATCTGAAATATAGATAAGGCTACATAATAATATAAAGTAGACTAAATATGTTTGATAATGTGAACTCCAAATATTTTCAACAATTCACAGTACAATTTCTCTATTCTAAATATAAACTTAAACATTAGAGCACTATCATTCTAACTATAGTATGAGGTAAATGATAGTGCTCAAATGTTTAAGTTTTATATAATGGAACTTCATAAGAATAAAGAAAAAAAAAGCTAATAAGTGTAAATTTAATGAAAAAAGCCCACCCAGGGAAAGAGGAAAAATGTGGGAAGAATCCAATGTACAAAGTTGACATCTTGTTTCTTTCTTCTGTTTTCTATAGTAGAAGTATGGTAGAGGAGCATAATGCATTCCATGGGATTTTTTGTGAAGGGAAGGTGTGACCATGTGAGATCCCTTTCTTACACGGTATAGTATGGTACCAGGTGTTTTCCTTAAAAATGTCCAGTATAGGTTTACGTCACTGATCCAAAATGGATGCCGTAAAAGACATATATGTATAAAAATGGGTATATTTTCTCCCAGAATGCTCTTATGGAAAAAAAAGCACATCACATTTTTTTTACTAAGCATAGGTGACCTGGTGGTCTAGGGGTAAAGTGTCAGACTTCTGTGCTGGTGGCCGGGGTTCAATCCTCGGTCCAGACACAGATTTATCTGATTACCAAACCCTTCCTTCACCACTGACAAGACATCTTGTGAATGTGTGGAATGCCAGGCCTCCACCGTGGTTCGAATCCCACGTTAAACTCTAGGTCCTCCATTTCATCTCACAATCACCCTACCATTACACATTAGCGTAAGTGCGTATAACCCGAACGAGTAGTAAGACCCGGTGCTAATAATAATAATAATAATAATAATAATAATAATAATAATAATAATAATAATAATACTAAGCATAAAAAAGAGGGAAATATATGTTTCTCAGCAATTTTAAGATATATTTATCGGTTCAGGAGTTATTGGCCATCAAACTTCACATAATTGGTTTTTAACAAATTTCGTGTTAACAATAGGTATTTATCAAAGAAAAATAAATGATTCCATCATTACTTAATACATTTAAAGTATGCAATGATAGAATATTATCTAATTTACAACAAACCATCATCAAACTCCTCTAAGGAATCTTCAGTATTAGTTCCTAGTTAGTTTTCACATCATCGGGGCGAAAAAAAAGCTTTCCAGGATTTAAATCAAAGTCAATTATAGGTGAAGCATCTCAACAATTTTAACACAAGATTTATAATAATGTTAGATTCAATATATGTTTGTTAATTGTTTACTGTGATAGCACTTGATCACATGTAAATAAATTTTTCTTTTAAATAAAGTTATTATTTTATATACCCTCTTAATACAGAAAATGACAATTAGTATCATACACTAAAGGTGAGTTTGGATTTAAATTTTAGCTTGTAGCCAATATTTCATCAAAGTCAAAATGTGTCCCAAATATCATCAAAAACTTAATAATGGAGAAGCATAGGAAACCCAAATATTAATCAATGTTGTATTTTTGTTATCACTTACCAGATTATCAATAATCACTGGTGATGGTTTAACGGGCAAGGACACTTCATCAGTGAGATCTAGTGTGTCGACAATAATCTGCTTCTTTTTTCTGGATCTCAATCTGTTCTTCAGTGAATCAGATGAGGTGATATCCCTGAAACATACATTATTTTTTTATGTGGCTTGTTAAATCATGTACTCCCCTTTTGGAGAACCTAAACCTATTCACATAATAGCAACGTTAATAAACGTTTATTTACCGGTACAATGAAAATAGTTACAATTTAATCACATTGAATGTGGTAAAATTATATCTTTAAATTATTTGTTTCATTTAAGTGTATTACAAAATAAAACTATATTCTTCAATATTTTACTAACTGAACCACCAAGATTGTTTGCCAATTGAATGCAGGAGCAAAATATATATTAATTATCTTTACCAAAGGAACCAATAAAACTTACTAGAGCAGTTTTTATTTTATTTTTGCCACTAAAGAGCAGAAAATCCGCAGTCAATCCACAGTTAAATTTACTAAGATCAAGAATTATTGCATTTTTTAAAACATGACATGTTATTTTACTGTATTAAAATGACAACTAATAAATGCACCTATAAATATATCCTGTAAGAAATGACTTTATTTGTTTATAAAAACCTGCACTTCGAATGCAGGAGACAAAGAGAATAATGGGTAATAAATACCTCTCAAAGCTATCTGGAGTTTTTGTTGTGGTAACTAAGGGCAAACACATAAATATTGAATATTTTCCCAACATTTATTAATTTATTCCTCCAAGTCCAAAAGTTTAAGGTGAGCACTTCTTAAATAAAGGTATGTCCAACAATGGATGATTTTAGAAATGATCAATATTTTATATACCACTAAATAGATCAGAGGTTTAAATATCAATGCTTGGAGAAAAGGTCAGCCACAACTACCTTCATAGTTCAAATTTGTCTTCCGTTAATTTTTCAAATAAAGGTAATTTCCAGCCTGGTCAAATGTCTTGAAGAATATAACCATTAACTTATCTATGAAATACAGAGATGTTGAGGAGAGTGGCCAATGGCTGGGGGGAGGGGGGGGGGGCGAGGAAAAGAGGGAGGTAGAGGTTGGGGATCTTTGAGCGGGTAGTTAACCCACACTTACAATGACTGTCTAAAAACACATTTAGAAAGGAATAAACATTTTCGTCACATTAAAGTTAGTAATACCTTCTTCATATTTATCATATATATTAAGTCATGTGATCTTCAGTTGTCACCTTTAATAAATAATATCAATACCAGCGCGCTTCAGTGGCCGCATGGTCTAAGGAGCTACTCTCGCAATGGACTAGACTGCCAATGATTGGGAGATCAAGGTTTGAATCATGGGCAGGTTTACCGAAGGTGGTTTTCCAAAATGGTTTTCCACTTTCCCTTTATTCAAATGAAGGTACACTTCCTCTAATTATACTCTTCCCCATCCCTAAAAAACACTATTTTAAGTAATACATAATCATATAGCTCAAACAGGTAGTAATATGCAGTAGTAATGAAAAAATATATTAATATCAATAACATAAGGCATGTTTTAGTGGTCGACCTGGTATTGATGTTAGCAACCACAACGTATTCATGGTTGACCTGGTATCAATGTTAGCGACCACAACGTATTCACAGTTGACCTGGTATTGATGTTAACGAAATGACCAAGACGATATCAGAGCTTGATTTGGTAATGCTTTCCTTGACAAGACTAAATAGTATGGTTACTACCAAAGAGCTGTGAATTTGTGCACCAATTTCAAAACAGCTTTACTTCGTATGTTAGATTTAAACGCGTATAACTTCGTAGTCGATGGATTTTAAGATCTTGTAAATTAAAATGGACAGCAATTAATAGCTAAAAATACATTACAGTAAGTAAGTACTTAAAAACTGTTTAGTTATGAATAAAAGAAAGAAAATATTATATGATCTAGGCCTATTTAATATTAAATACCTACTTCATGTTTTCTTGAGGTTATTTATGGAAATATATGTTTAGCTTGATATGTTGTGTAAATATTAGGACTGGTCAAAATAAGCACCAATCTAACTAAGAACAAAATTAAAAAGCTAATTTTCCATCTATTTGCAGTAAATGTAGTAGGATTAAATAAATTCGCCAACCAACTGTTAGGTATACTCTAACCTGCCATTTTTGTTTAGCAAAAATATCTCAAAATCATTTTTGCATTTTAACTTGGTTAGAACTACTTGGTCGATAACACTTGATACAAAGATGTAATTAATTTGACCGCTAAAACAAACCTATAGTAAAATGTTTTCAATTTTGATTGCAATAAATAAGTTTGTATTTCATAAAAGGTTCTTCCTACCGAAAAATAAAGTATTCAAGATTGTTTTGTTTTTGAGTTGGCAAATACTGTAGTTTAGTAAGCAAAATATAGCTTTAGGATAAGTATGGATAACTTACTTCAAATCTCCAGTTAGGCTGATTTTAAACTGTCGCTGTTTATATTTCCTCAAACTAAAAGAATTTGATCGTTTAAACCTGGATTCGCCTCCCCTCCTTCTCCTTATTCCTCTATTTTTGCCAACTCATCTGCAATGTTTGCCTACTCAGAACTACCAATATAGCTTTTAGTTGAAAGGTTTTTTTGTTTGCTAATCTTAATCCCCTTAAATTATTACTCCCACTTAACAAATATTTCCCATTTCCTTTGTAAATATTTTGTCTTAGTCTATCCAGCTATATTTTTTTAATAATGTAGAGATTTACAAGATATTTAAAAAAATATACTTACTCATAAAATTGGTGGTGCCTAACTATATTTTCTTGCATATGTGTTTCGAAATGGTTTAAACCGTATTTTAACCAGAATGATCTACGGCCTGAATTCAACTATTAACTCACACTGATGAATGTCGTATTTAAATACATATGTAATATATATACTTCTAGTAAATAACTGCATTAGGATTATGCACTACCACTCATGATACATTAGGGATATTTGATTCATCGGCTTTGAATCAATTCTCTGGATCGATCTAGATCAAGAGGCATAATATCGATTCAAGCAAAAAATTGAATGCAGTGGATCATCTTCCAAAGATCGATCTAACGATTCATGTAAATAAAGTGTGCCTTATCTGACTACACAAAGTGGCGCACCTAGAGATTTACACCGAGGGGTGGGGGGGTCATCAAAATGTATTGATGGGAGGNCCAAAATGTGTCGAGAGGTGGGGTGAGGGTGGTAAAAAATGTATCGAAGGGATGGGTGGGGGCATCAAAATATACCCAGGGTGAGGTGAGGGTGTCAAAATGTATTGATGGGTGGGGGTCAACAAAAATGTGTCGAGGGGTGGGAGTGGCATCATAAATGTATAGATCAGAGGGGTGAGGAAGGCGTCAAAAATGTATCGAGGGGAAAGATGGGAGAGGTGTCAAAAATGCATGGAGGGGTGGGGGCATCAAAATGTATTGAGAGGGGGGAGGCAGTAAAGATGTTATTCCTTATTAAATGCCTCTGGAAGATAATTAATTTTTTTTATGGTAACCACAAAGAGTAGTGATTTAAATAATGTCTGTGGCCTTACATACAATGTACACTTTTTTTCTATTCTGTTTTGCAATTTGTAAATTTAGGGGCACTTGTGTGTAGTGGTAGGTTTACTATAATGATTTTTCACATTGAGGAGCGCTTTAAATGTTTTACTCGAAGAAAAGAATCAGTGCTGGTGGAAAACCATATTTATGTAAGGGGAAAGGGTCAGCAGTTAGTAAAATTAGGTATTTTTTTCAAGGGTTTTGCTCTCCAACTCAAAAGGGAGATTTGGGATCCAGGAACTTCCAGAAGATTCTTAAGAAAATCAGGCTATATATTGGAGACAAACCAGAACCTTAACCACTAAACCCCAGAGAGAGACGCACTTATTTTCTTTCCTCAGTCACAGCGAATTAATCTTTCAGAAACTGTGAATTCAGTACCCGTTGTTTGGTTGAATTAATTGTTCAAAAGGCAGTGATTGTACTAAAACTAAACACACTTGTTGGCATCCATCTTGTGGAAACCTCACACCTTTTGTGGGAGGGTGCGTCTCAAAACTTGGGAATCATTAGCTTGGTGGAAGTGTATATTGTAGATGTAATCATTCTATAACTACTAAAACTCCTTGGGGAAAATTAATATTTTACAAAATACTTTCAAACTAGTGACTATTTGGCCAACACGTCACCATAAAAAAATATTACAGAATAAAAACATGATGTGATTATTTACAGAACATAGACATAAAAAGAGCAGATCAGTGGCTTATTCTCTTCACTTTACTAACTAATTAGAAGTCTAAGATTGCAAGACTTGGTTTCAAAATTTTCCTAGTACTAATACTCAACAAAAACATTTCCTAAAACCAACAAAATTAAATTTCCCTGAATCAATTCAAAGTTTTGATTTCTTACAATCTTTTTGACAAAAAAAGAAAAAAAATCTATACGTGAATCAATCTTTGAAAAGATTGATCCAAGATCGAACATCACTAAGATATACCTTGTATCAAGGACCACTTCTAAAAGCTCGTGCAATTCTACAATAATATACTTCCAAAAGACCAACATACTGATCAATTTAATTAAAATCACCTTCAGTGCACCCGATGGGATTTGAACCCTCAGCTCACAATGATTGGCAATACAGTCTGTTGTAAGAGTGATATCTTAGCCCACGCATGTCAAACTTGTTTGACAATAATAATAATATTAATAATAATAATAATCTTTATTTACCTGGCAAAGTTAAGACTTTAGCCTTCTCTTCCACTTAACCAGAGTTGAATACAACATACACTATTACATTTAATGAAATACAATTTAATAAAACAATATTCAAATAAGTAGTAAAACATTTGCACACTCTTCATTTAGTTTATTGGGACTGATGTGCATATGAGTGCTTCTGGGTATGTCCCACTCCCATCCTCCGCATTTCCCTCCATAGTTTTTTGGGGGCTCGGATAGTATTTGAGAGTGAAAGGGAAAAGTCAATTTTAGCTTTCCTAATGGCCTGGGTACATTTATTACGTAGACGTTTATACTCCTCAAACTTTATGTTGCCTGTAAGTGGCTTGATTTTCAATTCTCGTTTAAATTTCCCATATGCTTGGTCACGTCTCCTCATCAATAACCTAATGTCTTTAGTCATCCAAGGTGCAGGTGGTCTACTAACACGTCAAGTTTCTACTGGTGCATGTTTATCATACATGTCAAGGATCATATCATTAAAAAGGTGTAACCTGTCATCAATGTTTAACTTAGTGTTGGCCAGGTACCAGGGCATGGATTGAGCATCAGCATTCAGTTTGCCCGTATCAATGGATTTAATGTCACGATATGTGATTACCTTAGGTGCAATTTTAGTCATACACATTGAGTAGGATAGGTAAACAAGATCATGATGCGATATTCCAGGGACTGTGATATGACCAGAAGAGATCACTTTATTATAGTTTGAAGTATATATATATGATGAATCCACGTATGTGAGGTTGTGGTATGATGTGTTGCGTCTAAGTTAGAAAATAAAGTCAGTAATTGCGAGGTTTCATTGTTGCACCTAAGTAAGTCCACTTTAAAATCACGCATTACAATTATTTGTTCATACTTGTGAATGTGCTCGGACAAGGCAGTCCCATAGGCGGTAAATTAACCAACTAAAATGGCTGGTACACTACAGATAACATAAGCCTTTGTTGTGAATTGTTTATTTCAACAATAATATATTCAGGTTGTGCTGAGTACAGACTCAGTGATGCAGATAATACTTTATACTTAATATCATCTCTGATGTACATACACACACCTCCACCCCCCCTTCATGGTTCTGTCATTTCTAACTAGTTGATAACCCCTCAGGTGTACTAAGCTAGAAGGAAGGGGTGGTTTTAAACAGGATTCAGAAACAAAAATAGCATGAAAGGACAAAGAAGAAAATAAGCTGTCAAATTCATGGAAATGGCTTAGTAAAGACTGCACATTTACGTGGGCTACCTGCAGCGATAGCAGCTGGCTTCCAAGTTACATTTTGAAACATCATAACTGTTGAAGGAGTTGTAGAGGAAGGAAATGAAGGGAGTGATCGGTCAAGGTCACCAACAGACATGGACATAGCTCACTAAAACATATTGAAGTTGGGCTATCTCACTCTTGTATAATATTAACCACACACATACAAAAACACACACAATAATATATCAAATACCATACCAAAAACAAATGAAGCCATGGAAATAAAATAATTAAAAAAATAATGAGGAAATTGATTTTTGAACTTGTAAATTAATAATAATGAGTAAAACACATAACAATGAATCAAGTATCACACTAAAAACAAATAAATATGATAAAAGTTAAGAAATAAAAAAAGGATAGTTTTTTTTTTTTAAAATTGTATTTCCAGATTATTCACTCTGCCCTGGGTAGCTCTTCCATGCAGTTTAGGCGCAACTTGTGCATTTCAGTCTTGAAAACAATGCGTCCATCTAAAGTCCATACGTTTTTCAAACCAAATTTCTGTATAGCAGCTTGTAGTAAGATGATACGCTCAGCAGTTAGGTCTTCCCTTACCGTTATTCCTGACCCAGCAAGCTGTCGTTTCACACAGAAGACTTCAGTTCGTTACCTGTTTGAAACAAACTTCACAATGATAGGCCTGGGTTTGCTTCCTGAAATTTTGCCTACTCGGTGACTACGGTCAATGTCATCAACAGTCACATGCGGTAGATTGAGTTTATTCTTAATCACATCCAGCACCAAAGAGTCCGTGTTCTCCGAAATGTTTTCAGCAATACCAAAAAATCTCAGGTTGGATCATCTATGGTATTGTTCCAATATCTTTCGAGAGTACAAGTTCACGCTTTAGCTGATTATGATCAGCATCTATTTTCTTAAATTCTTCTCTCAGTTTTTTGATTTCATCCATGTTAAAATCAAGTAGATCTTTCAGTTCTTACACTACTGCACGGGTCACTGATTCAGTGATAGTAGCCACTAGATTATTTAATACATCCTTCGATTGTAGCGTTTCCTTGAACCGCTCTTGCACTAAGCTAGAAAGTTTGATGCTGTCAAAACTTGTCTTCTTGACCACGTTGTATCGGTGAACAAAATAAAATGTATTCAGTTAGTTCTTCAATAGTAAACAAAGATGCATTCACAAACAGAAAAAAAAAAATCCAATTTAGAATGAATTATATTAGAATTTAAATGTGTTTAGGGTATTAAACTGCACTCAGCACCTGCTTTAATAAAGAATAAAAGAATGAGCGAAAGGTGACCGGTTACTCACAATCCGCCATCAATTGTGACAATAAGGGCCACATTGTAAATACTGAGAATTTCAGAAAATTCATTTATGTTACTGTCTTAAGAAAAATAGCTTGATTTTAAAATCCTAGATTAATTATTACAAAAATAAATTTAAGATTTTATAAAATTCTAAGACTTTTACTAATTTTTTTTTTCAGATTTTTTGTAGCATAAGTGTAAATATTAAATCTTGCGTTGAAGTCGCTTTCACTTGATGAGCAATGCATGCCCACTAGCTGTGATTTCTCGGCTGTTTGTTCCTTTTAATAATTTAAATAACAACTGTTCACACACTTGTGTGATGTCAAACATTGCACATATTCGGTGAAAAATTTAACAATTTTTGTGAATTTAGCTAGGGTGCGTAGAAACTAAAAATTGAATTCGCCAACCTCACTTGCTATATTTCCACAAATAATGACCAATTTAAAAATGTGCTGTTACAAAATGGTGTGTTTACTCCATGTTTATAACCATATGGATTGGGCTGCAGTGTATGTTGGTTCTTAGAAAGGTCCGCAGGCCGCACATAATCTATGATCGAGCCACATGTGGCCAGCGGACCACAAGTTTTACATGCCTATATTAGAGCAATCAACCACCAAAGCAAGTCTGATCATTTTTAATTCATGGGAAGGCGGATCTGATCATTTTTAATCCATGAAAGGGAGGCTTTGCCCCGGCTCCCTGTAAAATTATGTTATTGCCGATACCACTAAATACTTTGTTGATAGAATCTTATTTATATTATGGTTTGTATACTGATCAATTCTCTTTAAAGTATATTTCATGAGTACTTGAAATGTTTAAGTTTTAATTGATCTGATTCATGTTTAATATATTATTTCATAAAAAACAATCACTCAATTTTACTTTCGTCTGATTAAAATATACATACAACTTGCAAAACTACATTAAAATTAGTTAAAAATACCAATTTTATAACCACAGCCCTTTTTTTCATAAAAAAATTACCATTCTTAAAAATGTATGTTTGTATTCATGGTTTATGCATGGAACTACTACAGAAATTATACTTGAAAAAATTGTAAAGAAAAAAAAAAGAGTTATTACTTGAAATCAACTAAAACCCGATGACTCGACTCAAAGTGAAAAGTACCTACCTACTCTCACACTCTTAAAGCTTAACACAAGTAACTTAATTGTTTTTAATTGTTAATTTTCTGTTTTACTTTTAGTAACTGTTAAATAGTGAAATAATATGTCGGGACACACCAGTACTTGTTTATAAAGAAACAAATATTTATGAGATATCAAAACAAAACAAAATACTCACATAGTATCAACTCCATCATTACAAGAAGATGCTTTCTTGGAAATCTGATCAACATTTTTCGGTCTTTGTGTTTTTTTTGGATGAGAATTAGTTCTTAAATTGCGAGTTGATTTGCTGGCATGCGTTGATTTGGCACTTTTTCTTATGTCGCTTGAGATACCAACAGAGGGATCATCTCTTAAATCAGCTTCATTTATATAGTTATCTTTCAATGAATCATTACTATCATCATTGAGAGAAATTGAAACTGAAGAATCAAATTTCAAAGTTTGTAGTTTATTTTTTAATTCTGAAACAAAGGTTTTAATATATTTTACAAAAGAGAATTCAGTAAAAATATATCCTGTGTTAAAAATGTATTATTAACAAAAGTGCCTATAATAATTATCTAAAATATGCATTGATAGGAATGTGGTCATCAAGCTCATATTGTCTGGTTTGCAGATGATGGGGAAGTCACAGATAGAGTCTTCAACTGTATATTAAAGGTGTTTTTTCTCATGTTTTCTAACTCTTTCTTCCTATAAATGCTGGTATCTTGGACTCTGTATTCTTCATTCTGACTATCAGTGTCATTAAACGTGGAAAGCACGGACAAGTAGTATGATGTAATGAAAAAAAATATATCTTTCTACTCAAAATTGTTTTATAATATTACTAGATACTCATCTCTAGTTGTGTAGACACACACTCATTTAACAATACTAGGTATGTTTATTTCTGCTCTCTGTGTTTAGTTGTGTATCAACACTCTAATATAACAGGACTCCGCATGCTGACGTCAATGTCACAGTGACCAGGTCCTAAATGTGACCATGCTTTAATAATTATAACTGTCAATTTTAACTCGGGCCTAAAGAATCAACACTTCGTTTGTTACGAAAATTGACTAAAATGTGACACGTTTCATCACAGAAACATTTCCTTTTGAGTATTAAGCCATGGGGAAACATCAGTACCAACTTTTACAGTGCATCAAATAAAATTTAGGTAATATGAATATTTTGTAAACTTGCAGTAGCCTACCCAACCATCAAGGAAAAACTATAAAGATTGGAATCAAAATGTCATTCCAATTTATTTCTGACAATTTTTTTTTAACAAGCTAATGTTATATATAACTAGCTAAGGTATTAGACTATATTTATATATAGTCTGACACCTTAGCTAGGTTGGTAGCGTGTCTGTCTACTGAGCTAAAGGTCCTGGGTTCGATTCCCAGCACGGCCGAAAAATTTATCAGTGGTGAAATGCGAGTTTGCCCTTTCACAGGCTGGGGACTGGATGTTGTGCCTGTCCTATTCTCAAGTTAGATTATAAGGCATGTGAGGCTACATCAGACTTAGCAAGCTGGTAATGACTTGAATAAAAAAACTGACCCAGGCCATAGGCCGGAAACAGTAATTAATGTCAGGTAAAATGCTATATATGATGAATGCTAAAAATATAGGCTTATTTAAGCAAAATGTCATGTTTTGTAATGTTGAATATTTTAGCCCTTCTTTAGCTCCAAAGCAAATTGAGACTTATATTTTTAAATATTTGTTTTTTTTTCAGTTAAACTATAGTTTCTTAAAATAGAAATTAGGTAGCAATAAATCAAAACCAGTTTTCAAATTAAATTTAGGCTATATTAGAGTTAAAAAAAAGTAGAAATGAGCATTCTATTTTGAGGTAAAAAAATGTAAAGTTAATCCTATATCACTAAAGTGTGGCTCAACCCGAATACTGTTAAGAGGGCCCTGGGGTGTGTTCATGTTGAAGCTAAATTATATAGGATGTACCATACATAACCTCTAAGTAATAAGTTTACCATTTCATTGTTGATTTTTGCAATAATATTTTCTAAAATGTGATGAATTGATTTTAAATTTTCATGAATTATCTTATGTTTTAATACCAAATCAAGGACATTTTTTGTAAGTTATCCTAGTTATGAGCCAGTGGTAGGTCTGACAGCATGGGTCATCCTATTCGACACCGGGGAAAACTTATATTTAGATAGGTGATAGTAGATTATAATATGAATTTAGGTATTTTATGTAGTCACAGTAAAACTATTTACCTTCATTGTTTTTCCTATGAATGGTGTAGAAGTCCAAGCAAAATTCATTCTCACTATTATCTTCACTGTCTGATGGAAGTTTTCTATGCTTGGCTTCTGTCATCTAAGGACAAAATTTTGTAAATTAAGCCAAAATGATGTGTCCATGTTAAGTTAGGTTAATTTACAAAATTGTATTTTAAACAGATATCAAACATAACCACCACTAAGTTACCATCGAGACACTATTGTATAGGTTAATGGCTTTTTCCGAATAGTCTACTTCACACGCTGTCGACCCTTAATGTTCACTCGATAGTTGCATTGGAAATCACGTGATCAAGTGTAGAAACATTTGAATGGTCACGAAGTGTGCCTATGCACCCCTCACAAGCCCTTGAGACCAAGGGTGATGGCAAGCTACCCTCGATACGCCGTCGACGCGGAGTTTGACTGGCAACTATTTAATTTTCCGTCTGCTAGGGTAATGTTATCTGTGATGTGTGATCTGTTTTCTGTGAAAAGGTATTTTAACTATACCGGCATTGCTTTTGTTGTAGTGTTTTTGTGTTGTGTTGGAAATGTCTAGTGAAAAGAAGCGGGAATGGATATTAAAACGTATTCGTTTTCATTCCATGCAGATAGATGGCGTTTAAAATAGTTTATATATATACATATAAATAGATAGGAAGTATATATATAGATAGTTAGTATATATATTATATAGTGAGAGTAAATATACACAAACATATATATATATATAAACATATAATAGCATCCCATCTTACTACCCATTCAGGTAATACACCTATGTACTAATTATGCTGAGGGGTTAGCCAAATAAGGTAGAATTTAAAAGAACTGTACCCACATTTGTGCAGGAAGAATACGAAATATAAAAAACAGGTCCCCATTTGTTATCAATATCTACCTATGACATTTGGGAACAAAATAGATGGCCATTACTGTGTGTGTTTTTAATTGATTTTGTTATACTACATGAATTATCATTTTTTTGTTGTGTGTATTAGTGAGAGCAATTATTTCTTTTTACTTTTGTATCAAAAGGAATTAGTACAACTAAATGAACCATTTGTGCCCTATTATATCATGCATGAGAGGTATATAGCTCTATGTAAATAACTCGAATAGCTTTAATATGATTAATAAATTATGTTTTACAGTATTTTAATAGTAGAAATAAGTTTTTACAAATTAAAGGTAAAGGTGTCTTACAAGAACATAGGGCCTACCTATAATTAATTGAACCACATATTGACAGAACAGATAAATTAATATAACAAAACATTGATTGAAATTAATAAAAGTAGACTAAACAAAAGCACATAACATTTACCAAATTATCATAAAGCTATTTATTAATAATTGGAAATAATAGCTTTGTGACACATTCATTCTAACCAAACAATAGTGAAGGTATGGCTGATTTGACATCTTATGTTTATGTTAATAAAAATCTTACCATTTTGAATAAAAATAGTTTACTTTTTCAAACATATGTATCTAAAATTAAAACAAATACACGATAAATCGTTGTAAAAATACATTTAATTAGAAATGACGAATTAAAGATTAAATTTGAAATCAGCGTAAGAATACTAAACAGCTATAAATCAGTGTTGCCAAAGCATATCAAATAATTTACACTCAAATTGAAAGAAAATTAAAAATCGTCTAACTTACCAGCAAATACGTACTTGAAATTTGCAAAGAGATTATCAGAGTTTCTAACGGTTCCTTATTTTTTTAAAAAAGTACATTAGCTATAACGTTTGGCATTAGAAATAAAAATTGTGACTATTTTTAATTTGCATCAGTTTGGTTTAGTTTTAGTGTTTCTAAAACATGATACATAGATATTAATTTATAGCTTATAGCGATAATAACGTCATAACATGTAAAATTTGGTCCATTTACACCGAGAAAAATAATACCAGAAATATAAAAGTAAGAATTTAACAAGGTAAGGTTTTGTTTTACTTTGCTTAGTCCTACATAACGAAATCATATTATTATTATTTTTAGATACAGTTTAAAGTGGGATCCGAACCAGAGTGGTGGCCTGGCATTCCACACATTCACAAGTTGTAATATACGTCTTGTCAGAAGTGAAGTAAGATTTTGACAATCAAATAAATCTGTGCCGCGACCGAGGATTAATAGCGAACGAAATTATAGATGATCTGTTTTTAACAATCAAGAATGCATAATCATGCTTTGTGTTTAAAATATATACTATAATGTATTAACACAGTAGCTTGATGTTTTAATACCATTTTTAAATTGTTTATTATTCATTATTATTAAATTAAATACATAAGAATTACAATTAATCTTCTTGAGCAACGCATCGAATTGAGATCTTATAATAACATAAGATGTTGCACTATGCGCTAAAAAAACTTTTTTTAAGTTTCCAGTTCAAGTTTAAACAGAAGATTTTTTTGAGTGCTAATTTGTGGTCATTTGTCTGGAATAATTCGTCAGTTCGTGTTAGTTAGCAAAATATTGTGCTTGAAATGTAAAAAGTTAACGTCATCATAATGATGCATGGGGAATACAGGCAAAAGCATCCTGGTTCATGATGGGAATAGGGATAAAAGCTGATTTGTTGAGCATCATAATGCTCTACATCTTTTTCCCTGCCTACGAAAATTTTCACATAGCAATTGAAAGTAGGGACAATTTACCTACTATTAGCGAATTAAAAATTAAGATTATGGCGGAATCAAATACTGAACAAAAGGATAACCTCAAAGATAAGCACGAGGATGCATTTATTGTTTAAAAAAAATTAATAGTCTTAGTTCAGGTTCAAATCTCAAACATTTTCGATGTGGTAGATTTCAACAAAATAACAAAAATGGAACGTTAGCCTAGTAATAATATAAAATACCGGTGATGTAAAAAGTCTAATCATAGGACGGAAAATTGCTTGCTAAGAAAAAAGGGAATTCACTTTAAAAATTGAAGAATATCTTTCAATAGGCCTATACCTATCACCACCCATGGAATTTATTTGGAATTGAATAGTGGATCAACTTCACCCATGTGTTATGAACAAAGGACATTTTTAAATATTTCTGAGCCAAATAACCATGGCATTCTCAAACTCGCATTATAGGACCATACTGCAAGTATTTTAGGTATTGGCCTAGTGAAAATTCAGCTCGAGGATGATTCAACAGTAAATTTACCTGAAACTTTGCATGTACCGAAATTGAATACACATCTTCTTTTTGTTGCAAAAATTATTTATAGAGGTTTTAATGCTATTTTTATAAGAAGGATTGCGATCAAGTTGAATAGTAATTTTATTCAAAAAACATTAGTAACAATGGTATCCACTGTTTTAATGGAAACCAGTTAGAATTTGCAGATGTGAAATTCCTGAGGAGTCAAAAAGTGAATTGTGGCAAATAAAACTGAGTCACATAAACGAGCCTGATTTAAAATTGGTCCAAAGAGATAATCACCTCAAAGGTTTGAATTTCAACACCAATGAAAGTCTTGATGTTTGTAAAATGTATATTGAAGGAAAATTCAACAGACTTCCTTATCACATTAGAGAACAGAAAACCGTAGACAAACTAGAAATATAATATACCTATGTTGTAGGCCCTATGCACACCATTTCACTTGAAGGTTCCATATATTTTGTAACTGTTTTTAACAAAGGCACTCGCCGCAACAAAGTCTATTTCCTAAAAAAAAAGAATGAAGTTTTAAATACTGTTAAAGAATTCTAAAATGATGTAGTAAATATTACAGAAAACATTAAGTATCTTCTAAATGGCAATGAAATGGCAGACAGTAAAAATTTGGAATTTGACAAATTTTACAAGATTGTGGAATTAGACGACTTTCCGCAAAAATAACCCTAGTAAAATAGATAGGCTAAACGTAAATATAGGTCACTGCATGATACCTAAAGCCAGATGCCTACTACTAGAATTCAATCTGCCCCACTCATTTTGGGCTATTGTGCAGATTATTTATTAAATTGCAGCCCATCCAGGATACTGAAAGGTAAAACTCCAAATCAAAAGTGGACTTGTTGTTAAACACTTAGTTTGAAGTTTGGAACGCACTGTTCTTATTTAGCAGAACACACACGGTAAAAGTCCAACATGAGTGTTACATGACACCAACTACACTGGCTAGAAAAGAGGCTTTAATGAATGTATTCGTGCGCCACACTATTGGGCACTCATACTGTTGGTTACGAGGTTAGGCCTAAACAAGCATGATATTTTAAACATATTTTGACACTCCCACTAAATGAATGCTTGTTTACAGTCTTGAAAATGGTTAGAAATATGGCTTACTTAAGTGTAGTTATTAATTAGCTTCAAAAACAAAACAAAAATGATAAACAGCTTTATATACATATCAATGTCAATGAGAAGCATTTATGAGCTCTCCAGTCTTGTCATTCCAATTGCACCACG
>CABEEJ010000105.1:0-17121 GCA_901482245.1 Timema douglasi
TGGGAGTGGAATGAAAATATCTCCGGGTACCACCCTGGATAGGTGGGAGTTACAGTCCCAAGTGCCGAGCCCAACAGTGACTGGAAAAGAGGGAGGAGAGTTAAGTCTCGCTTTTCTGGGTATCTGGTCAGATCCAGATCAACCCTCCCTTAAAGGGAGGGGGGCTGAGGGGGGTAACCTGTACCAACCTAGAAACTGCCGGGATTTGTTCCCAGGGGTGCTCAGCACAGACCAGATGCGGTCACTCTGTGGCATGTAAAAATCGGTGATAACCCGATATGATAGGATGATACGTGAGAATGATGATGGTGGAAAACAGAGGGGACCTACAGTTTAACGTTGGCTCCGAACCACGGTGAGGGCCTGGAATTCCATACAGTCACAAAGCGGGAAGGCACACACTTTGCAAGAGGTGAAGGAAAGATTTGGTACTCGGATAAATCTGTGCCGGGACCAGGATTTTAACCCCGGACCCCTAATACAAGAGTCTGATACCTTACTCCTAGATTATCAGGTCCCCCTAACATTACAATATAATTCAATTCATTTGGCAAAGTTATTTATATGAATCAGTGTGTACATGGTTTTAATGTTTGGCTCATCTACTCCGTCTTTATGATGTAATGGAGGTAAATGTACCAAGTGTTTATTCTTCAATGGTCTTTCATTCCCCTTCCACGTTAAAGTGGGCTCATTTCCTCTAACTCAGCGCTTCCAAATCTTTTTGAATGGCGTATCAGCCCTATAATTTCCGTAATTTGGAGTATCATCAAGATAAGTCTGCATATTTACTGTTTCACTATGTTTTTAATGGCACCCATTGATATAGTACCACAGAATGCGCAGCTGCACTGGCTGTCTGAGCTTGAATCAATGTTGCTTTCCTTCCAACCACAATTTGAAACTGTTTTATTTTGATTAGACTTGTTTCTAATATATTTATAAGATTTGATGCAGCCCTATATTTTCCCGACGTTAATTTACTTGATGTGGTACGTGTACCATAGTTTGGGAACTGCCGCTCTGTCCTACCTCCTTTATCACTACGCCAATAGTGTAGTTAAATGCCTATAGCCGGGAACGGTTTGAGACGGTGTGCAAAGGTAATGAATAGCACGGCTCATCCCCAATTTAATCCATTTCAGGAAGACATTTCAGGTACGATGGGGAACATAGCCCATCTCGTAACCCATGTTTTTGAACCAGGAAAATATCAAAAACATCACACTTCCCTACCATCATATTCGCCTAGAACATAACAAAGGTGAAAACTTTAGACACAATTTGCAATCAATGATCCATGATCAGCTAAAAAAAAGCAAGATGAAAACTCAATGGTTTTTAAATATGCTTCGCACTTTCTGTTCACGCACCGCCACTTGGTTTCATCAATCACTAAATCACGATATGGATTAAATTAATATTCTTCAAAATAAGAAGGATTTTGCCATGTCATTCATGTCGCACATTATCAATAATTCTACTAAAGTGATATGGAAAGACTGGGACGATTTGTGTTAATGGACAAGGTAAACATTAGCATTTTCGGGACGAGCCGTGTTAATGGACAAGGTAAACATTAGCTACTTCGGGACGAGCCAGGACGAGCCGTGTTAATGGACAAGGTAAACATTAGCATTTTCGGGACGAGCCGTGTTAATGGACAAGGTAAACATTAGCTACTTCGAGACGAGCCGCGTTAATAGACAAGGTAAACATTAGCTACTTCGAGACGAGCCGTGTTAATGGACAAGGTAAACATTAGCTACCTCGGGACGAGTCGTGTTAATGGACAAGGTAAACATTAGCTACTTCGGGACGAGCCGTGTTAATGGACAAGGTAAACATAGCTACTTCAGGACGAGCCGTGTTAATGGACAAGGTAAACATTAGCTACTTCGGGACGAGCCGTGTTAATGGACAAGGTAAACATTAGCATTTTCGAGGACGAGCCGTGTTAATGGACAAGGTAAACATTAGCAACTTCGGGACGAGCCGTGTTAATGGACGAGGTAAACATTAGCTACCTCGGGACGAGCCGTGTTAATGGACAAGGTAAACATTAGCTACTTCGGGACGAGTCGTGTTGTCTAGTTTTACTAATCTCCTTTTTTGGGACAAGTCATGTAGCCCCTGGTTTAAAAAAAAATGAAAGTAAACTTATCTGATTACTATACAAATTAATTGAACACTGTTTTAAAAGGTCTGTCAAAATTATGTATGAATTGTTATGGATTTTCATAAAAATTTATACAAAGTTTGCGTGGTGAAAATTATTATCACACGAATAAATAGAGTTACTAACATAAATATAATGATAAACTAGTCATGTTTGTACCTCAAATAGTCAAACAATTGCTGAAATAAGATCTAATGTGCAACTTATACCGTTTAAATTGCTGAGACGTGCAGTTCATTCTTAATTAGTGGTCTATGAGTTCATAAGAAACAATAACTCTCTACCTATTTTTTTAGAAATAGTTATCTTTGACAAGGGTAAAATTTCAACCCAAAACCTATGATGCCGCTACGCTCAGCAGCTCAAACAATAATTGAAGTCAGTAGGGCTCATTTACGCAGTTATAATTCTTGCAATACGATTCAAATGAATAATATTTATTACTCCATTTATATTAATTTACATTCCCCTCAAGTTGAGATTTCCTTCTGTTGTAAATGGATACTAAATCGTTCTTATAATTTAAATATAATTTAAATGAAGAACTAATTTGTACTTTTTTAATTCAATTATATACTATCCACGCTATGAAGGGGGGTGAACGCGAAAAATAGCAGTGAAAAAGAGAAAAGGAATAAATACGGCTCTAAATTTAGTTACAATGTTTAAACCATGAGAAAAGTAGAACTTCATTAACTTAACCCCCCCTGCTCCCAATGGTTATTTTCCCTCTCTTTTTACTCTTATTCCCAACGCTATTCCTTTATAATTTTCAATCGAGTTGCGAATCATTATGTTGTTAACTTTTTCTCTCTCCCCACCCATAATTACTTGGAATTGGTTCACCCTGAAGGATTTCTAACAGGCTTTCCACTGTCGGATAAATGACGGAACTGTTCAACATTCCCCCTCCCCCATTTTTACCCTCCCTTCCTCTAGCCAGGACCCGTTTCTTTAACTTGGCTGATTGGTTTCTGTCGCCAGTCGTCTGTAATCGGCTGCAATGGTGTTCTCGTACGAAAATAAATTGTTATGTTTTGTAAATTAATCAAATATAGTAGCAGCTCTACTTAATCTGTAAAAATATCAAAGAAAATTGTATAAGCAACATTCAAGGTTTATTTTTTCGCGCAACATATCTTACTACCCGTACAGTCTATGCGCATATTAATTTTAATGTGATAAGGATGAGGAAGGCAGAGTTTATAAGGAGCTGTGCTTGCGTTTGTGTGTAGGGAGATTGGGAAGCCATCCAGAAATAAACCCACGGCCACTAGAACCCCAATACCTCCACCTCCAAAAATCTATTACACTACGAGATCGATGCGTCAGACCTTGCGAACGCCGATGCAGCTAACCTCATGAAACCCAGCTAAGATTAAAACCCTAACCTCTCTTTAATCCGTAATTCAGTACATTACGAGGTAGACGCCTTAAACCATGCGTCCACTGATGCAGGTGATAGATAAATAATTATTGATACAACGTGCCTCAATGGTTGAATGCTGTAAGGCAGTGGTTTTTAACCTCATATTACTCGCAGCCCCCTAAATATTATAAAATATTTTCGTGCCCCTCTCCCCCTACTTTTAGCTAACATATTATTCATTAAGACTTATTCTAAAATAGTGGCTTTATTCACTGATTATAATTTTAAAAAAAACTTACCTGAACGTATTTAATTGGACCCCTGCTGTTAAATATTTTTCACTTTTGTGTCCATTCTTGTTTCGAATGTATTACTTAATGCTATTCGCATGCAGGAGTCGATTCAGAGCCGATTTAGCTGCTTCGTTTTAAAATTTATCATTGTGGGAAATCCATTTACATATAAATAAGTAGAAACAAAGGGCAACGAATTTTGAATGGCGTTGGTTTATAAGATGGGGATTATTTGTACTATCCATGATTTATATTATCCGTGCTTCCCTTCCCCTCCATTATCCTGGACAATTGAGAGTCTACTGTATTTACATGCTTGCGATCATCGGATTTTTTCTCCCAAAACGTAAAATTTAAGATAATTGAATTCAGTAATAAGAAAATAACATTTTAAACTATTTTTCAAGGCCTCCCAAAAAAATCTTTACCAGCCCCCGGTTAATAATCGGGCTCTAAGGCATCACGCTTGCAATATGCTGGACTTCCTAAGACGAGAGATTGGGTTTCGAATCCTGGTCGGGTGTTCCGAGGGTGGTTTTTAAATCTCATAATCTCTCCATGTTAATGCGGGTACATTTCCTTTAAACTCAACCTCTATTATCTTTAGAGTACATATATTTATAAAATGAATTGCTAGTAAGACGCAGTGTTATTATTTTATTGATGAAGCGCAAAAAGGGGGATACAGGATTTTTTCGGGCCCGGGAGGAGCGGAGGATGGGATTAGTGTGTAAGGAAACGTGTTAATGAATTTGGTGTTCACTATACTTAAATCATAATCAATTTATTTGATATTATCTCCTAACGGGATTATTGTATTTTTACGGTTATTTATATTAAACTTATTCTTTAATTTGACGACTAAAATAAGTGATTATACGCATCTAACTCAAACTGAGGAGTATATATTTACATACACTATCTCTAAAATAAGTTTTTGGTGTTCCCTGACTCCTTTTGTAGAAAAATGTGTGACAATGTCGTAGTTCAACTTTTATCCTCTACTCTCCTGTAAAAGCCTAGAGTGTGCTAAGCCACAAGAGACCAAAGGTTGAATGCTTTTCACTCAAACACTTTACGTTTTAGCCTGGTGAATGGTCAGAAAGCCTGTATTCTCTCATCAACCCTCTGTGCCATCCACTACCTATTTTTCGGAAGGACGTTCTCTCACAATAGGCAACAACAACCATATTACAAAATATATCAAGCGCTGTTGCCACTTTGCAGAACATTCACACACGAAAAAAGAGAATGTTTAACTTTGTATATATTTTAATTTTCAGCTTGAGAAAAAAAATATTTATATAATATATCACCACATCTTGTTACTCCAATGAGGTAGGGATGAGGAAGGAAGCCTTTTAGAGGTAGTTGACCCGCATTTGCATGGAAGGAAATTGGGAAACAATTAGGGAAAAACCCATTCTCATTAGACCTGACTGGAATTAGAGCCCCGAACTCCCCGTTATCAGTAAGCCAGACTAACACGAGAATGACGCCCTAGACCAATCGGCCATTGAAGCGTTTTTCGACGTTTGAAATGACACATTACACTTAACCAAATTGTACATCTTTGTTACATACAATAACCAAATTAATTAGTTGATTTTTTTAGCGCAACATCTTACTACCTATTCAGGTTATACGCCTATGTATTAATTACACTAATGAATTAGGGACTAGGAGGGTTTAATTAAGAAGAAATGAACCCACATTTGCGTTGAGGCCGTGTGGAAAACAATTTTGTAAAAACCAACCCGAGATTAACGCGTTTGACGACGTGGCCACCAAAGTGGGTAGTTAAATGTTGAATAATGGGTACTAGCCAAATGGGCTATAAGATGTGATAAAAAAATTATAATATAATACATACAACAAATAAATGAAACCATTTTGTACAGATACACAATATATTTTTCAACTTTTCTTTTGACATCACATGAGTTGAATAAATCAAAAATAAGTTCCTTCAACGAAACCTGTTTAGGTAACGAATTGTCTAGGTGTCACTCTCTCAATAGACTAGACTGCTTATGACAAGGAAATCGGGGTATGAATCCTCGTTGGATGTATTGAGGTTGTATTTTTCCCAAATGGTTTAACACGCAAACTCCCCCCAATAAAAATGCAGAAACACTCCCTCTAAATTCAACCTTCTTAATTCCTAACACATTTGCGAAATTTGTTCATATGATTATAAGCCAAACGGGTATTAAGTAAGATGTGGTTTAAAAAAAATATATGAAAAATTATCGTTCACAGGAATCAAACACAGAAATTTTGGCTTCGTGTGCCACTACTCTACTATCTGGTCATCCTGGTTCGTATTTAGGGTTATATTTTACTTTATGATGTGCTGAGTCTAGTAAAGTTATGGTTACTGGTAAAAGTAATATTAGTTATTCATTGTTACGTCAAGGTGAGATCAGTAATCTATGGGCGATATTTTAGTGAAATAGGGTGACCTGGCGGTCTAGGGGTAAGGTGTCAAACTTCTATGCTGACGGCCGGGGTTCAATCCTCGGTCCCGGCAATGATTTATCTGATTACCAAACCCTTCCTTCACCTCTGACAAGACATCTTGTGAATGTGAGGAATGCCAGGCCTCCACCGTGGTTCGGATTCCACGTTAAACTGTAGGTCCTTCATTTCATCTCACAATCACCCTACCATTACACATTAGCGTAAGTGTGTATAACCCGAACGGGTAGTAAGACGCAGTGCTAATAATAATAATAATAATAATAATTTAGTGAAATACAATAATAAATACAAATGTACCATTTTGAAAAAGAACTGACGTGAAGAATGCTTATTAATTATTGTCTCACTCATATGTTCCCAACTAATTTGTATATATCGACCAAAATTGAATTACACATACATCCGCCGGTTTTGTTTTTGATCTCCCTAATCTAAAATATTTTGGAACATTATAAAAAAATGGTGGTTAAAATTAACAAACAATTTATACCATTTCGACAAAACTTGTAAAAGCGTATACTACTCACATAGATCATATTTAATGTATTATGAAATATTTCAGATCAGCTTAGGGTCAAATTTTAATTTTAACAGATTTGATATGATTTCGACCCAACTCTGTAAATACACATTCCCCTTAAAACAAATATATTATTTTGATCTTTATCTTGTGGTTGCAAATTTTAATCATACTAAGTGTGTAAAAAATTGGCAAACTTTTTAGAGGGGGAAATAATCCTTCAATCCGAATCTAATTACAGTTAGTTGGTGACATATTATTATCTTAGGACATAATTCATTAATGGTTGATTTGTCCCCAAATCTAATTTTTTAATAAAACTAAAAGTGTTATGTGATAGCCATTTTTTTTAAATAATCAGTTTCACCTCAATTTAACGAAATCATGTAAGTCATCTTGTAAACAAAAATATACACCTTTGTAACTTGCGTACAATGCCATATTAATGGTTACTAAACTTGAGCATTTCTTAAAACAGTTCATTATTAACAAAATTATGTCACTCACATTTATATAACCTATATACTGAGTCCCCATTAACCAACATTATGTTTTATTTAGGCAATTTTAATTAAACTTAGTACACACATATGATAATAATAAACATTATTGTTACTATTACTATCAAGGGTTCTGTCTCACGACAGGTCAATTTATTTTGTCAGTGAACTTAGACCGCCAATGCACCCTGTCCTCTGCCTCCTCCTTAAACACCCAGAATTTTCTTCTTTCCTTCTTTCCTTCAATCATTCAATATTTTAATTTTCCTCCTTCCTAAGCTCCTCTTTCCCTCAATCATGTCTTATATGACGTGGTGTAAAAGAAAGTTCCTCCTAAGTATGTGTTCGATACAATTTGCTTTGTTACAAAGAATCACACCCAAAATTGTTCGCTTCTCACCCATTCCTAGAACATATTCATTTGTCACCCTGTGTGTCCATCTCATATTTTAAACTATTCTCCAGCACCACATTTTAAATCTCTTCAAGTATTTATTTTCCATCTACTTGAGAGTCCAATATGCGTATAAAACTTTAAATATATTAATAACATATTCAAGTAGTTTTCCTGAAATTCATATGTTGAGCAATAATGTTCAATGCATAGGAGACAGAGTTGATTGAATTTCACTCAAGCATTGTACAGCTTCATTATCTATAATAAATCCTGTATATTAGTAAACAATATGATTTTGTCCCTCCCGTCCATAATAACTGGTCCAATAGTAAGGGAGTTATATTATACATATTTCAACTAAAGTAGGCCTAATAATTCAACAATTCTTTGAAAATGAAGAAAATATAATATAATCGTAACTATTGGTTTTACCATCGCATTTTAGGCTTAGACTAGTAACGTGTGATTTAAAGAATTTCTACAATTTTATTTAATTTTTTTATTTATATTACTCATACGAATACAAATATTTTTACAACTGAACTACTACTATAAGCTAATTTTGTTTGGAAGGGCTTAGTAAAAGGCCTCTTTTTTCAATAAAAATACTAATGAATAGTAGGATACTAGTATGAAAAAAGGCCTCTCATAGGACCCTTCCAATCCCAATCAGCCAACTCTCTCTATATGAATTTGCAAACCTAATTATATCTTATCGTATCCTACCAACTTGGTTGAATTCAAAATAAAGTTCTGATTTATAAATATTGTAATAGTCTATGAAATTTTTACATATTTAATTCAATCTAGCTCACCCACAAATCATACAATTATAACACCTTCTAATAGTACTTAGTATTTACACCAATGGATGCTTTATTGTTTTTTCTTTCGCGAAGTAATAGCGCGTTTCACTTCTATTATAGATTATGATCCAAACATTTATGTTTTCTCGGAATTATTCTAAGTAAAATTTCTGGCAGACAATTCTAAAGAGGCTGTTTAACTTTTGGAACAATTAATTGACTCCATCGTCATCTTTCCTTCTTTCTTATATGAAAAGAGGTGTTTTATCATCATTTAAGACGACTAGACAGCATTTGTCCACCTGAGTTAGGTGTAGCTGTCCCTGAACCTGAAACACACACATTTAAATCTGCTGATATATAAATGTTTATTACACGTAGAAATATAGTTTTTATAAATTACTAATACATTGTAAGTTATTTATAGAAAAATATTGTGATACTGAAAAAACTGTTATCAATGTGTTAGGGATGAGGAAGGCTGGATTATAGGAAGTGTACCCGTGGTTGCGTAGATGGAGAGTGGAACCTATTTAGGGAAAAGTCCCCCCGGTACACACGACAGGGATTGAGCCCCAAATCCCCCCTCCCCATCATCGGCATTCTAGACTATTGTGAGAGTGATGCCTTAGGACCTAGACCATCTGGCCACCGAATAATGCACCCGAAAAGTTTTTTTTTAAATGGTGCCAAAGGTGTTTTAGTCCAAAAAGATTTTGAAATTTGTTTCGAAGGTGTTCTAGTCAAGACCTTACTAAACAAATTTTGTGTTTAGGGGTAGAGGTATTAATGTTGAATACCTTTAGAAAAGTGGTTCTCAACCTTTTTCAGCTGACGCTCTCCTTGGTAGGTAATCACATTCCCTCCCCGTACTTTTTGGGATCGTTATAAATATATATTAAAGAGTTTTGTTTCTTATTCACGTTATTTTACACAATATTCAATGTATTACAAACAGCATAATGGTATAATGGTACAAAATTATCACTGAAGGCTAGTGTGATGGTTGGAACTTTTGTTTTCGTCGGTTCTTGAATATTGAGTTTAGGCCTGCTCATTTGGTCTTATTTACTTTGAAAAAAGGGATTGAGATAAAATATGTCTGGTCTTACTAGTTAATTTTTTTAACATTATTTTCTCATTGATCCATGCGTCATACACCCCACTTCCTGGTAGGTGTTCGCGCCCCCCAGGAGGACGCGACCTTCAGGTTGATAACCACTGCTTTAAAAACTTTTTGTGATTTTGTAGTTGTTTTTATGAAAACTAAGATCAAAGGTTTAAAATTAATAGAAGTGCTATAAATATAGTTAAAATACAAAATTACTTAAATGTATTAAATTCATACACTACTCTTTGGTTAGTGAACAAAGGCTTAATAAATAATATTAAAAGAGTTAAACAAAATGAATTTAAACTATTATTAACAAAATATTTTATTTAAAATATAATTAAGAACCTAATATGTGTTTTAATGATTATTATCTGGATTCTTAACAACTATAGTTGTGATATAAATTTATATTAGATCAGATATTATTTTTATAAATTACAATCTTGACATATAAATTAAATCAGTGTTTTAGGAGTAATTTTTCGAAAAGGATAAAGAAACTTTCTGAAGATATCACTCATAAATATTACAATTTATTTATATTATAACTATATAATAAAAAAAAGGTCTAATATCACCTCATTCGGTCGGTATTTTCTTCATGCCAAATAGCGTCCAAATCTTGTATCTCAACTGATGAATCTGTCGATTTCATATCTTCATTTAAAATCTCATCTCTCTATTCGGCAAAGTTAATTTGCCTAACTTCCTCTCGTTTTGCGGGTTTTTTGTAGCTCATAAGTAAGCTTTACAAGCCTACTTTTTTTGTGTTTACGGCCGTGACCTTTCTTATCACCTTTATTTCTGCCCATTTTTCAGCAAAGATTTTTTCAATTATAATATAGAAATTAGATAAAGCAAAACTCCCTGATTTAAATATACAATATATATATTATATTTAATGATAATATCATAATTATCTCGATATTTTCCTAATCTCAATATTTATATTAAAAAAAACTCTAACTTGCGTGGCGAACTGAACACACCACTGATACTTGACACTTCTATTGAAGTCTAAGGGCCAGTTTCATTAGTACGCTTAAAGTGCGAGTCGATACTAAATACAGGACGACACCTACCTAGACCAAAATGGAATGGGCCAGTTTCTCATATGAAACCAAAATGTATCCAGGCTATGGGCTAGTTTCATAGTCAGACTTAGTACGCCTCAAGTGTGGCGATACAAGCCCATAGCCTGGATACATTTTGGTTTTGTTAAGAATTCTTCCCATTCACTCTCTACAAATACAACACTGTAAGAGGTTAGGTGACTAGTACTAGTAAAGATTGTAAACCAGTCATGCTAAAAAGGATAATGAGTGGGACCAGAAAGGTTTTGTTATGTTGTTAGCAAGGTAAAGAGAGGGTGAAAGTGGAGGAGAGTTGATTCAACAATCTTGAAGACATCCGAGTGGCGCAGAATAAGTTTGACCGTGTTGCTACGTGGTGTCAAATGCTAGAACTACAGTTTAACATGGGTCTAATGGAAGAATCGCACATGATAATTATTTGCGTCTAGAGTATGCAAAGAAGAAATTAAAAATTTCCTAAAATAATGGTTGTTGCTTATAGAGTTTTTTCTAAACTAATATACAGAGTAGACAACTTTTTTAAATTTTTAATATAGTTTTATTTTTTAATTCAAAATACATGAAAATAAAAAAATTATAAAAAATATAATTTTTTAATGTGGGTAGATTTTAAGTATTAAGAATATTAAAAAAACTAAACTAACCGAAAAAAAAGTTAAACATATTTATTTGTTAATGTACACAAAAATAGTGTTACGTGAACAAGATTTGAATTAGGAACCATAACAAAAATTAAGATTGATCTGATTGAGAAGATAGTCTGTATTACACAAAAAAAAATTTAAAATCATATTTTTAGGAATTGACTGTTTTATACAGCCTAATATAATATTATGTTTTCCTATTTTATTTTTGACTCCCACCTTAATAGAGAGACGTAGCAATAAAACACCAAAATACATGCACACACCTTTCATTTCTCCTTGAGCTATTTGAGAGTCTTGGGCACTATTTTGCATGCCATGTTCTGATCTTCATCTGGATGCGCACGCGCGCACAATCAATTAAACCAACAAATACAAACTTCGATTACAATGTCAGTCTAAGAAGACTATGATACCTGGGTTCCGAATGGGTTGTAAGATTCGTTGCTATATAAAAAAACCACCCACACGTGCAGACACTCGGTACAATGATTTATTTATTTCCCCTGGTATCATACGTCATTGGACCCTAACTCCTCCCTAAATATTATTCAAGCCTCTTCTCCGCAATTCAAAACAGCTCGTCGCACTAGTTGCAGCAACTCATTTGGGTTGAGTATGCTCTCCCCTCACCCCCCTTCTTCACTTTTTATGAAAACATTTACAAATTAACGAAGAATCCTCTTGATGAGAGTGTATTCGAAAAATCGACTCCAGATAGTGTTTAATGAGGGTCTAATTAGCTTTTTAATTGATATATTGTAATTTTTATTATTTTAAAAGTGAATGTAGAAGTATGATATTCTTGTTTTTTTTAAATGATCCAAAAAGCGAGGTCGACAAGTGGTTTCAAGATTTATTCGTCTAACCAATGCATATATTCATTTAAAATAAATATAGAGATTCTTTTCTTTGAATTTACATAATTGTACTAAAATACTCATAGTTTAACTAATCTGAAGGTTTTACATTTCAATTTGGTTCTATAGGCAGAAACCTTTTACAATATATTTAAAAAATAATAATTTATGTCACACTTTTATTGTGATAGTAATTTTAACACCAATTTAAAAAAGAAACACAAAGTAATCAATTACTAGATAACGCATTTTAAAATTATTATTACTTTATAATCAAATCAAATTATGAATAAAGTTATATTTATTTTCCCTAAAATAAAATTTGGTTCCAGCCAATTAATATTGTAACGTCCCTACTCTACTTCTGACAAAACTGTATAAGGTCGCTGGTTTGACCTGGGTGCCCGGTAGCCAACTCTACTACAGCACTACCGGGGCACCGTAGGGACTTACATGGTTGGGATGGACCCCAAGTGGTAGAGGTTGTGATGGATGGTTCGTGGGGAGTGAGACTGGCGAGTTAGTCCATTAAGATATATTTATTAATCTAGTCAGATGCTAAACTACTACATGAGTCGCCGGGTACATCTCCCGTGACGAGGGAGCAGGCGCGATAACGGTCTCACAGCCTATCTGTAGACCCATGATCGACCCTCCGGTGGGGGTGAACTACCAGATCACATTTTATATCGTCATTTCATCAGACGTGCTAGATACCACCACACATGTACTCAGTATGGCTTCCAATATTCACACACATTCTCACACATAAACTTGCTGATCTCGAGTTTCACCAGCCAGGAAGGTCCATCGGTCTCACCGTGCTCTCTCGTCAACAGGAAGCAAGTTATATGAGCTATATGCTACTCTCAACAGGATGGCAACCCAATAAACTTGACTTCCAAGGAAATGTAAAAGCGTGGGTTAACTTCCTGCCAGAATAAGACTTAAAATAATAATACTCTTACAATTTTAATATAATAATATATGTATTTATATATGAGCCTATATCTACCAATGTATACATATCTATTTATATTCCATATATCTATTAATAAATATAATATTAAGTATTCTACTGGGGCTATGGCTATCCAAAATTTACGTAAAAATAGAACTCAAAGAGGAAGGGGATTTCCAAATAAATTTACCAGCATTCACTAGGCTAGTAAATTGACAACACAAATTAAGAATGTTGTAAAACACTATAAATTGTTTAAATAATGTTTTTTAAATGTTCCAGCTCTCCTTTCTGCTGTTTTTCATTGTAAATAAAAAAATATGTTAAAATAATTATCTTACTTCAATGAACACTTTTTTTTTAAATTTTTGTGTGTTAGCTTGAAAATTTTAGTTACGATAAACTCCACGTGGAAATGAAATCGTTTCATAAAAATGTTTTTTTAATGGCATTCCTAGTAGTATGTATTTACTTTTTGCTTATGTATGAAGCAGCATGCCCGGGAATCCCAGTCAGAGGTACACGGGTCCTTGCCATCCAGGCCTAGCAGTAAATTAAACAATTTATAGCTGACGCTACAGCTTCGTTTTCAGACACACGAATATTTTATTAGCAGTTGTATGTTATTCTGGAGGATAAACCATCACCTCGAATATCCCACCTTTACCTTCTTCCCCTCACTCTACCTCTCCCCCCAAAAAACAGCACATGGGTGAAATTTCAACCCTTCTGTGGGCTAAAACGAAACTTTACACGCTGAAACAAAAATTTATTTTTAATGTTGATTTAATATTTATATATTTTTAAGATAATTTAACTAACTAAACTAAATTATTATTATTAAAAAATAAAGCTATAATTACATTGTAATTTTAAATGAAAATAACTGTCAAGATCATCAAAGAAAATATATATTGTAATTATACTTACATATAGTCGAATATTTCTTACAAATTATAAAAGCTTTTTAAAACAAAGTAGTATAGAAACACATTTTCAAACCTAACAGATCTGAGATCATATGTAAATATATCACAGAAATTTTAATCTAAATAAAAATGCTAGAACTATTATTCTAAATAATATTCATTGGTTCAAAATACCTTTTTCCGGCTTTATAGGAACCTAAACTGGTTCCGTTTCTTGAAGGAAGTATCAAGCAAGATACCTTATACCAGTATATAATATTATTCACATAACTCAACTCTTGAGGGAAGATAATCATCTTAAAATCTTGGAAAAACAAAAAGTTCTGAACCATTCTTTTTTCCCCTATAGCTACATTTTAGAAGAGCTATACCACTTTGTAATAAATTTTAAAGGCTCTATTCTTATATTATAAAAAAGGAATACAAAAAGTTTGGGATGGGTTTATTATAATTTGTAACCTGTAGATTTTTTACATATGAATAGTACATTGCTCCGTACAGACAACGAAAAGCGGCCGAGGACCTACTGCTTTTTCGTTTTTTTATCTTCCAAGATGTTCACTCCACACAATTCCAAATTTGGTATCATTGTGAAATCAGTTTTATATTTCAGAAAAATTGTAGCTTACAAAATATATTTTCGCCGTTTAGCTAATTTAATCCACGGACATTGGCGAAATTGAGTTTAGTGAGAATATAGCACACTCCTCTAACTACGATGAAGCGTAGTGTTAAGAAGATGTGCAACAGTAATAAAAAAAAATCTCTGAGTTTTGATAAGGGAATTAAACTCAACAAAGGGCTAAGGTCCAAACATATATTCAGTATATGCTAAGAGCTCTATATAGAATAATTTCAGAAATTTCCCAGAGCGAACAGATAATTCATACATGTTCTAACGTGTAGGTGTAATGCTTCGGGGCTCGTCCGCTAAATAAAGCCTTACACGTTGTTTTTTTTTCAAAATCAAACTAATAAAAACGGAGTGCCAATACTTGGTATAAAAACATTTGCAGCCTCTGACGTTGATCGCAGACAGCCCAGATGCTAAAATGCAATCAAGCAGGAATATTACTATTAGTTATTACATCAAGGTATAAAGCCCCACCTAAGTATCAGTGAGCTAACGCTTTCACCGGCTCTTTGATAACAGAACAATTATACAAAGCACTACTTGCCAACGTACTGTACAAACGAAAACCAGTCCCAACTAATGGACGCTAAAACGTAACCATATTAAATTAAACTCTCCCAACAGAAGGGTCCAGGCTTCATTTAATTATTAGTCGGACAATATCTACTATGCGGACAGCCGGTTGGACATAATTAATACGGTTTATGTTACGAGGACTTAACGGATAATCACGTGAGCGAAACAATGTTTCAATTAACAATGAGTGTTTAGGTTAACTTCATTATTGCGGGCAAACGTACTGCATTGCATTGACTAATTGTGTTTTGCGGCTTTTTTTCCCCCTTCTTTCCCAAAATCCGGACGTGTGTAAAGTATCGATAAGCTTCGTAATGTGCATTGTGAATTTATAAAGGTTTGGGTTATCATGTTTAGTAGCAAACTTTGAACTCACGTCTGCGTACTTTTACTACGCATGTTGCGGATTTGATTATGTGTGAAAAAATATTTTTAATGGAGCTGTAAGTCAAAGTTTGATGTTTAATTAAAATTTCTGACTCGAGAAAGCTAGCTAAGATGAAAATCTATAAAATATGGGTGACCTGGCGGTCTAGGGGTAAGGTGTCAGACTTCTGTCCTTGCGGCCGGGGTTCAATCCTCAGTCCCAGCACAGATTTATTTGATTACCAAACCCTTCCTTCACCTCTGACAAGACATCTTGTGAATGTGGGGAATGCCAGGCCTCCACCGTGGTTTGGATCCCACGTTAAACTGTAGGTCCTCCATTTCATCTCAAAATCACCCTACCATTACACATTAGCGTATGTGCGTATAGCCCGAACGGGTAGTAAGACGCGGTGCTAATAATAATAATAATAATAATAATATAAAATATAAGATTATAGTTGATAGTCACTCAATAATCAGATAGTTCCAAGGTACTAATACATTAAAGATGATCAGATGTTAAATACAAATCATATTTATGTCCTTAGTTTAAGGTTTTGTTTGAAACAGAAATTAGTTAATCGTAAGAGTAGGGTAAATGAATTGATCAAGTCAACCTTGATGGTCTTGAGGTAAAGTGTGCATCTCAAGATCATTTGTTCTTGGGTCCAAACTCAACTGAGGTCGACGTACTTTTCTTGAGAGATAAAAATCATTACCACAACTTTCTTGGGAGGGGACGTAAAACCATCAGTCCCATGTCGATTGAGACATGCAAAAGAAACCTGGAAGGAATGGGAAAATACCTTTCCTGGAAAAATTGGTAGACCCTTTCACCCTCTCTCATAGGAATTCTCGTGCGCTGATATAATCAGTTGGTTTAGAAAGTGAACGTTAAATATATCAAATGAATAAAAATAGAATATTAACTGATAGAAGCTCAGTATCATATACTTGCTTATTGTTATCTTTACATAATGTTAATAGGCAATGTGTGATACATGCTTGCATTACTAACATTTTGTTGAATCTACTTAGAGTACATTCTTGCAGTATTAAACTGCGCCTATGATATATTAGATATACAAAATGGTATACATCCATGCGCAGGTAACAATCTATTGCAGTTTCCATGTCTTAAAATAGTTTTAAAATGCACCTATTATACTTCGGATAGGCAATATACGATACAGCCTGAGTTTAGAAAAAGATTGTTACAGTCTCTTTGTGTACTTCCTTTTTATGTGACCCTTTTTTTACATCTTTTATTTCCTAAACTAAGACTAAAGATAAAAGAACTATCACGAAGTTGCGAGAAAAACTAGAGAGCATGTAAAAATAAACTGTGATCAATCACGTATTCTCTTCTCCTCCCCCCCCCCCCCCCCACCC
>CABEEJ010000105.1:17226-200777 GCA_901482245.1 Timema douglasi
CCCCCCCCCCCCCAGTTCACCCAACAAAATTCCAGCCTTGACCCCGTCAATGGCAATAGTCTACTAGAATCTTAATGACTAGGGCCATGTGACTGCAGTTTTGGAAACTTTTTTTTTTTAATATTTATAGTAACAATTTGCCAAAGTTGAGCTGTAAACATATTTGTTATTATCGTTTTATTGGTTTCTTTCTTTTTGTATACAGGAGTGATAGTTTTATTTAGCACCGCATCTTACTTCCCTGTCGGGTTATATACCTCTGTACTAACTACACTAATGGGTTAGGGATAAAGGAAGGTTTGATTGGGAAGAAGTGCAGCCGCATTTGCGTGGAGGAAGAGTGGAAAGATATTTATGAAAAAAAAACCTCATTGCACCTGACCGGGATCGAACTCTGATCTCCCCATCTTCAGCAGTCTAGTCTAACACGAAAGTAGCGTGTTAGACCACGCGCCCACCGAAACAGGTGCTAGTGGATAGGTGCAAGCAATGACTGCATATTATCGTGCTAGAACTTACTCAAAGTTTTTTATTGGGTAAGGTTCTACAGAATGAGGCCTCACTTTACTTTCCAGTCAAATGTTTACTCTTCAAGAGTAGTCACATCTTCATATATTTTGAGCTTTAACTATTTAATTCCAAGCAAAACGTATATTTCCCCCCTTTCACAACACGATGATAAATTTAAAATGAGCCCTCTCTCAGTCTTCTATGTATTCCTTGCACCATACAACTCAAGCAATAATTGAGCTATTATTTTTAAACAAATAGAAATGTTTTATTTAATGATGTGCAATGATACACAAATAAGGGTTGCCATGGTGACGTAAACAAATAATGATTGTACAGATGAGTCATTGCGCACAAAGTAGAAACTCTGGAAGTGCTCAAGAAAAGTTTTATTTTATTTTAAACTACTATTTTTGGGGGAGGGGTTTTCTGACCCCATAAACTTTAAAATGAAGTTATTTTTCCAAAATATATTCTGCCATTTTCTCGTAATTTCTATTACTGGAAATGAGCTTATAAAAATGTATATCTAAGATATACATTTTTATATATACAAATATATACACAAACAAACACACAAGTGAAAATTTATTTAAAACATGTTATGTATCTAAGCTAAGGATTTGATGGAAATGTGTCAGTATAAGGTTGAAGAGCGAGCGTGCATTCTGGTGGCCTTGAACTTTGGAATTATTAAGGATACAGAGTTAGTTTTATATGGATCGTAACTTTACCAAAAAGTCACCAAATATCTTAGGATTTAAAAAGAAACCCCACAGCACTGGTTAATTTTAATTTGCACTCTAATTTGTATTTAAATTAATTCTATTTGATAAACTATCTCCATCCGAATGGACACGACTACTTTATCGAAGATAAAGAGTATTAAATTTTCCGAACTACAGGGAACTGTTAGAGACTTCTAGTACTTGCTTATCATTCTTACTTATATAATATTTAACACATATGCTTTACCTGTATATATGCACACAAGTATATAATATATTTTAAAAATACATATTCTGTGGGTTAAATCATGGTAAATAGTGACGTTACATTGAAACGAAAGAAAGTAAATGAAGAATACTTTTGCATAGAGAAAAATAAAGAAACCTTTGAAATGAGAAAATATTTCGAACATTTTTTTTTTTTTTTGGAAGGGGGAAAAAACGGGTCAGATCTAGTGAGGTAAACCAAAGGAGAAAAAGTCAGGAAAGAAGAGGTATTGCTCTTATATTCCTGACACGATGAATATATTCCTATAGAACAGAAGTTTTTTTTTATCACGCTATATATACGAGCCAAACCCACGATATTGAAATCGTGCTTTATTGCTTGACACAAAATACACTGCGCAATATATATTATTGTTCTTACGACTACTCTTTTTTTTCTATTCTCTTGGGGTGCCACTTCTTTTTTGAGTCTTGTCGTAAAATGACTCTCAAAATATCTTACCCAATATCGACTTGGTTTATCGGCTTGACCTGCCATTAGTGGTCGGAACAGGAAACTACCACTTGCAATACCATGAACCTATATTGTTAGCAGTAACAGTATATGTTATTTAGTTTATGTTTCATCTATAAATAAATGGTACAGCACAATCGCACTTACTTTCTCACATAGTATTTTATAGTTTGTGGCACTTTTTGAAGTTTGTTGGCATTGAGCGCCCCTTGTTACGTTATCCTTAGAAAACTAACCTCATTTTGATAGTAATGTTAAAATATTCTTCAGATTAAGAGTTTTAGAAAAATTGCCATATAATTTTTTTAAACATTCCAAATTTTCAAAATTCAGTCATAAGTAAAATACCACCCTTTTTACGATCAAGATCGATGAGATTTTTCTATTTATTAGTGATAATAAAATTGACAGCAACGGATCACATGAATTGATGAATTTATACGTGAATACTTTTATAGTGTTTATATAAAGTTCTTTTTGTAAAATTGTACTGTACCTACTAATGACAATAGAGATGCTAGGCATTGTACTCGAAGACGGCTTTCTCTGACATTAAGGCCTGAATTTCATCTTGTACGAGTGTGTTGAGGATCCCCCTCTCTCCACTTCTTTCTTCTTCTTCCCTCCACATTTATACATAGTGGTTTTTACAACCTATATATATATACTTTAAGATCACCTTTATATTGTATTACTATTATTGATTATTTAATCTTGTAGATACAATGTTAAGCCGTGAAAAATTAGAAACTCTGTATGGAAATTGATTTTAAGATTTTTTTTTAAATACGTAATTATTACTGTTAAATTTTACTCTTTTTTAAACTATATATTATATCGATAAACATAAGAACAAAACGAAGTCATTCATTATGAGTAGGACTGTAAGTAACATAACTTGAACCGGAAAAATAAAAAAGATGTTTTGACAATCCATGCCTGATATTTGGTTCTTCATATGAACACGATATAAACCGGCTTAAGGGGCGAACGGTCTAAGACGTCGATCTCATGTTAGACAGTGCTGCTGATGACGGAGATATCGAGGTTTGAATCTCTATCCAGTCCACTGAAGGTGGATTTTTCCTAAATTCTTTCTCATTCTCCTTCTACGCAAATGCAGGTATATTATCTCTAAAATTCTTCCTTTCTCACCTACCCACCCTCATTATAGTAATTATAATTTTTGTATACAATCTGGACAGGCAGTAAGATGCAATGATATATATATATACCTTATCAATATAATAAAACAAACTTGAAACTGCAGATGAGCCCAACGTTGCCCCGTGCATCCCTGTAGTACACGGTAACATTATTTTGCCCCCCGCACTAACAGGGTTGGTAAATTTTAAACTTGTAAAGACATTCATAATTTTGGAGGTGAATTGTTTTTAGTTAATCACACTCACATAATAATTATAAGCTTTGCGGTAGATTTTGGTTAATCGATTAGTGTACGTTTCTCCATCTGAGTAGGCCATAGATCAATCCCAACCACCTTTTCTCAATTAGAGATTTTACATTCGAATTCTAAGGGAATGAAACTGTGAACACCTAAGTAATAATGATGCTTGAACTATAAATAACAACAAACACAGATCTTAGGTCTTTATTAGAAAATTTCTAATTTGGGATTAACCAAAATATTTTTCCTACGATACAATAAATAATAATAAATTTTGCTGTATTTTTTAAAAATGTGGTAAAATTGTTTTACTGACCTTATTTTCACTGTTTGCTATTGAAGGTTACTTAAAACTACTTTAGGGTGTGATACCAAGCGATGGTTTTATTACTTACTTACACACTTTCCGTGGGACGTAAGATGGTCTTTCAAGTTGTGTGTGTGTGGAACTCAAGTCAAGGGCAGTATTTTGTCAGTTTTTGTATTAAAACAGTATTTTTCGCCGATTTAATCAAATAATACTCTAGTAGAAACATAGAGTTTAATTTTATTCACATGGAAATATCTACAGTTGTTGAATATCTATCATTAACATAGCAGATGACAAACTATTTAAGTGAAGTTTAAAAGTTGTCATTGAATTCCAAGACATCCTTAACAGATACTCAACAACTGCTGATATCATTATGTGAGTAACATTAAACTTTGTACTGAAGGAACTCACCCTAGTGGTGTAGTTAGCTAAAGCACTAGTTTCGTGTTGAGCTAGACTGCCTACGATGGAGAGATTGAGGTTTGAATCTTGCTCGGGTGAACTGGGGTGGTTTTCCATAAGTGGTTTTTCACCCTACCTTCACGCAAATGCGGGTTGATTTCCTCTATATTTAACCTTCCCAATTCCTAACCCACTAGCGTAATTAGTACTTAAGCTTATAACTCGAACGGGTAGTAGGACGCGGTGCTAAGAATTATGATTATTATTATTACTGAAGAAATACTTGATTTATTTATATCAACAAATATTTTGCTATAAAAACTGCAAAAAAACTGCAATCTTCTCGCGTCTCCTCCACTACCACCTTAAACTATGGTTGGTTGATTTTAACCAGAGTGGGAACTACACCATGTAATCATCTCTGAGGGAGCTGTTTGGCTACTATTGGAAAAACAGAGTTGCCATTCTATTGTCTTAGTGTGGTCAATCTTACCTCAAATATAATACAAGTTTCGCAACGCTGGTTTGTTGATGTCTCCAGTAGCTTCTTCTAAGAGCCGGTTCAAATTGGTCGAGTAGCCGGGAGAGTAACTGGATCAAGTAGAGGAAAAGCAAGCTACTTGCCCTGTGAAACGGCTGGGCTAGTATCGGGGGAGTATTTTGGCGAGTAAATGGGAGAGTCGAGGGGATAGACAGGCGATCCATCCACTCACCCACTCTCCTTCTCCCTCCACCACATTTTTAACTCGACCGTGAACCTGCTCGCTGGATATACAGGTACAGGCAAGTGTATAAACAGGTACAGGCAAGTGTATAGACAGGTACAGGCAAGTGGATAGACAGGTACAGGCAAGTGGATAGACAGGTACAGGCAAGTGGATAGACAGGTACAGGCAAGTAGGATGGACAGGTACAGGCAAGTGTATAGACAGGTACAGGAAAGTGTATAGACAGGTACAGGCAAGTGTATAGTCGAGCACACAGTGTTGGAGAGGACGCACGTGCTTTCTAAGCAGCGCCCATTTTTGGTGTTCTTTTGTTGTGGGGCTACTTTAATATGAGGTGGTCAGAGGCAGAGACTGTAATCAATAGGATAGCAGATGCCCCATGAGTGCCCCTTCTACTTATCCACTCTCGTGCCCATTTTAGTTTCTTTCTGGTCACTTTTTCTTGAATTGTTACACTTAATTCACAAACTGAAACGTGTACAAAGTATTTGACACATTTTTTCACATCTTGACGATGACGGCGGAGCACTAACGGATTCTTCCTGCTCGCTCTCAACACGATAACTGACTTGATCGTGTGTAAACGGCTACTTGCCATTGCTGACGGCAGTAAAGTGGCCAGTCAACTACTTGCTCACTTGACTTGCCTCGCTACTCACCCCGTGTAAACGAGTCTTTACCCCAGCACGCCACTTTCCGATGTAAATGAAAGTGAGGAGATTTGGCAACAATTAACTGAGAGAGAGCGAATATAAAGCTTTACTCTATATGACCTGCATATACCTCGGAGGTTATATTGGGTGTAAGATTCGGTTATAAAAACAGTGGCTGGTCATTAATTAGGACCTGACTGTCACTGCCTTGGTAGCTGAGAAATTGCCATTCAAATGTTGCGCTTAGGTTAAGTATTCATAGCACCTTTAACAGTACATAATTTTGGTGTTTTTTGAAAGGCGCACAAAACTATTTGTTTCTATCGTATTTACATCTATATTTGTAAAGATAGTTTAAAGTAGACGTTTTGCACTCTAAAATTTCAAAAATCTACATATTCTGGTGAACCACTAAGACCAAAATAATAGGGGTGCTCACAAATCAAACTGAATTATCATTTATATTTTCCTACTCTCCCTCTTGGTTCCCCTACTGTCAGACAGCTTCACCCAGTAACGCTGTAAGCCCATTAGTTTTCTGGGCGTTTGTGGATATCTGCTTAGCTCTTCTAGCACCTTAAAGCTACTTTGATAATTGTTAATATTAAACGCTGACCGAAAAGGATCAATTGATGGGGGTAAATTTATTTTATCTGCTTATGTGTCTCCTTTCAAATTTGTCAGGTATGGATCATAGGCACTTTTTTTTTCTTCATAAACGTCGTTGTGATAAAACAATCAGAATAAAGAAATTACATTTGCGGCTACTTATATTTTACCATATTAATAGATCTTGAACCAAATCCAGAGAAATAAATATAACGTTTCCATAAACGCTAAGAAACGTCACAAAAAATACACCCCTAACAAGACACCATTGTTGGACGAAGCTCTCTTTGGTGCCATTAAATCTATCTTTTCTACCCTCTCCTTCCAGACATTAAACGCCCTCGTGGATAACGTTTGTTCCGAGTTTCTAGCTGACCTGGTTTTCATCTGATGCAGTTAGTTTTGTACCAAATACCCCGGGTGCATATATGCCATCACCGAGTTCTCGTGCTTGCAATGCCAAAATAGATTTAATTTTCCAGCAGAAACCTAGAGTTTAATTTTCTTCACATTGAGATATCAACAAATTCTGTTGATGTTATAATAAGAAAAAAATTAAACTCTAAGTTTTTACTGTATAAATATTTGATTTATTTTGTCCAAAAAAAAAGTTTAACTATAAAAACTGAAAATACACTGACCTTTTCTCTACTCCCCTACACTCCCACCTCAATGTTTGTGTATGGGTTTATTCTACTATCTAAATGGGTAGGCCAACTTTTATAGGGTCATTGATGGGTGTAGTGGTAGGTGTGCACTGTGCAATCCTTTGATTTATTTCCCAAGCCCTGTTATGATAAAGGAAAGCCCACAGCACTCAAATCAAAAATATTGCATAACTCTACTCAAGAGAAGTAATATATTATCAGTTTCGAGAGGTATGTGTATTGCTGGTTATGAGGGAAATTGAGAGTTGCAGATGACCCACTTGGGTGGTCACACGCTCTAACATGTCACCCTCATGTGACTGTGAGATTGGAGTTCAAATCTTGGTTGGATATACGCAGGGTGTTATTTACCAGATTATTTCCCATTATTCCTCTACGAATATGTGGGTACAACCTCTTTGAAATTATACTTTCCTCATCCTTATTACATTAGCGTATATAAGGTACGCGTATATCCCGGACAGAAACTAAGACGTGGTGGGGAAAAAAAGAAGGCAAACCCTCGTAGTATTTGGAGGAGTTTTACAAAATGTTATTTTCACAGTTTTTTATGTACTCTTTCTATATCACTGAGGTTGAATTGCTTCTAAGCCCTCCTTTTCATTTCTACACTTAAGATCAATTTTAAATTATTCTTAGTCAAGCAAAATGCCTACAAATAAAAACAAACCTCGATCCAATCTCAAAGCTAATATTGATCCTATGTCGAAATCCTCCCGCAGCATCCTTTTACTCAACAGCTAATAGTATCAGCAGATGTTGCCACCTAGGATGGGACCAAGGCCCTTTGATAATATAGCACGTGTTGTTAATTCACACTCAAGGCGGTTCACTATTAGCGGAATACAATAACACAGGTAACCAAATCGGCGCCAACTGCTTCCTCACATTAGTTCCCATTACACACCCATCTAATGGCCGCTGTTTCGACCGCTACGAATTACAAACCGGGGGGAACGCGGGGTGACTCTATGGTGTGTGCCTGCTTACCTCTAGGGGAAATCAGCATTCAATGATCTCTATACCACCACAGTTGGTCGTATGGTCAACCTTTTTACCTCAGGACGAACCTTCTAAAACTACTCTTGAGTGATAGTTCAAGAGGAATGTTCCCTATTCTTACTTGATCCACTTTCACTGATGTGCGTCAATATTATTCTATCAATTCGGTAGCTATCTGCGAATGATACTAATGGAATTATGGATTAGGAAGGAAGGTTATATTTAGAGGAAGTGCACCCGTATTTGCGTAGAGGGAAAGTGGAAACCATTTAATAAAACCAACTTAATTACACACTACCTGGATTTTAACCACGATCTTAATGCAATCGGCAGTCCAGTATATTTCGAGAGTGATGAATTAGGTCATGTGGCCACCAAGATGGGTAATAGTTGTAGTAAATTCCTAACTGTCAGATATTATTCTTTTTAACATAATCTATATCTTAAAGACCAATGCACCAATGGACCAATTTTTAGTAACACACTGTTTCTCTTATAGAACACGCCGTTCATACGAAATGATACATGGTCGGTCACATCACACACTAGTGGCCATGTTGGCGAAGGCATCAGTCGCGTACTATCTAGTTTCATGTTAGAATTTCGAGGACGAAATTCCAGTAAATATATCCTAAATTATACCTTCTATATCGCCGACCTATAGCATGAGTATTTGGGTAATCTGCATGGGCAGCTAGACACACAATGAAATGAAATGGAACTTTCTTGAACTGACAGTTTGATTAGGATATTCCCTGCGCAAACATCTTAACTATAGTCAATACCACCATTTTAATGCACAAAATAAGATGCCGAATTGATAACTTTAGTTCAAATATTATTACAGCTGTGCCCAAAAATATGTTTAAGTTTAGATGGAAGAAAACGTGCTTTAAGGATGCTACATGATAGAGCTCTGAGACGCGTTACAGACATTTAGAAATCCCGCTTTATTTATATTAATTTACAACATTAATTTTTATAGAGCCCTCGGAGAGAAAAGTATTGTAATCATTGAAAAAAAATCGAGCGTAAAATGTTTATAAATGTTGACTTTTCATGACACCCCGAAACAGACAATTTGGTTTTCACGATGCCGTCTTTCTGTATGTGTGTCTGTATCTTAGTCTAGAAACGAAGCAATTGTAATGATCAGGCCGAAACTTGATGTATAGTGTTTTATTAACACCCCTCCCCCAATTTTTTTAATTATAATATCCAACCCTAAAATAAAGAATAGTTTACTGAAAGGTAAAAATAGAAAAAAACAAACAATTTATTCAAATATGCTCTAACAATTTTTATTAAATTTAGTATCTGGGTATTGGTAAACATTACAAACAAAAGGTTATTCTCATTTTCACCTGAATATGACTTTAAAAGTACTTCACAGGAGCAGAAATTTCAAATTTTGATTAAATCTCCGCCACTATTTGAAATATGAAATTACCTATCATTGTAAGTTTGTAGTACCGTGCGATATATTCCGATTGCGGGAGAAACTAGAGCGGACTATTCCAAATTGATATATCCTGCCGCTTGTAGGATAAACCGATATCCCGATGTTTCTAGGTAATACTAGTGTTCATCTTTCTTAACCTATACGATTAATCGACCTTGGACATGTTTAATAGTGCACAATTTGCGCGCAAATGTTGTTCTAACCTAAACCTGGTTTGGCATTACACAATTGTAGGCCATATAGTTTATCCCCTGAGCTAGGCCAACATTTCAGGATTAGCTGATTTAGACTCGGCTAAACTAGTACATCCTAAAGCGCTTAGGATGTATCAAAGCTATTTGGCAATTAAAGTAATTGCTATGCTCTTTTGTGGACAGAGATGTTGCTTTTTTCTCAACGTTTCTGTAACGTTATTATCTTGCAGTGTTTCTGTAACAATGTATATGATTTCGTTTCACAAATCTTAGGAGTTTTTAGTAAATGTCTCTATATTAAGAGAAAATAGAGAGAAAGTTTGTGTGGTGCACCATACAATTTATTTAATATAAGTTTCAACAAAATGTAGGCGAAAATTATCAGCAAGATAATGACCAGTTAAAACATTTACATTTTGAGTTAATTTTTTTTTTAAATTGACCGTTGTCTTACCCAAAAATTTGTACTTCTGAGAATAACAAAAGCTTATAAGCCTATAGCTAGTCTTTGTCTATCAAATAATGTCAAGTTTTGTTCGATAGTATCCCAACATAACATTTGAGATAATGTAGTATAGTTTTATAGGGTTTTATCTAAGCTATCACATTTTTTTTAAATCCCGGAAACCTAAAATTTTAACTTTTCAAATCATCAAAAAATTGATGATAATTTTCACCTATATTATATAAAAAGTAATAATAAAAAATATTGAAACTCTTAGTAAATAATCCTGAATTTCCAGACGTCTGAAACGCTTATCATTGCTCTCCCTTAAGAATCGTATATTTGCACGTTTTTTATGACTAAATACTCGACTGCTAAAGGTGGGGAAAAAGAGGTTCGATTCCAATTGGATGCACTGCGGGTAGTTTTCCTAAATGGTTTCCCGACTTTATTTCCATTTAAATGCGGGTTCACTTCTTCTCAATTAAATCTTCCTAATCCCTAAACCATTAGAGTAATTAGTACATAGGCATATAACTCGAACGGGTAGTAGGACGTGGTGCTAAAAGAAATGTATGCATATGAGTATTGCGTTATTTAAAAATGACTTATTTTTCTTAATTTAAAAATGTTTCTGGTCAAATTCCACCATGCTTATGACAAGTATGATTTTATAAATATTAAGATTCCTAAATGTTTAATATTAAACTAAAAGTATCAAATGTTTTTTTGTCAAAAATATTTTGTATTATTATTATTATTATTATTATTATTATTATTATTAGCACCGCGTCTTACTACACGTTCAGGTTGTACGCACTTAAGCTAATGTGTAATGGTAGGGTGATTGTGAGATGAAATGAAGGACCTACAGTTTAACGTGGAATCCGAACCAATGGTGGAGGCCTGGCATTCCACACATTCACAAGTTGTGAATAATACACCTCTTGTAAGAGGTGAAGGCAATACGATAATTATGTACCAGGATTTTTGTTATAAAAACTTTAAAAAAGAGGGACGTATACTTGCGGTTCCTTCCATAATACCTTAAAAATGTTCAAGAAAAATTAAACCTAAATTACGTAGCACCTAGTATTGTTTTATTGCTGGACGTAAGACTGAATAAAAGACGGAATAAATCTCCTAGAAACTTTAAACACCTACACCCGAAACGCGACGGCCTGAGATCAACTTTGGTTTGGAGGGTAAAGGCATCATTCAGACGATTAAACGGGGATCACGTTAATAAACTGGTGTTACATCTCAGGTGTCCGGCTGTCTCATGACATCGTCCCTAGCCCCAACGTACCCCTCTCCCAGGTGATGGGAAGCAATCATGCCAGCCGTGGGACCACGGTTTAGATTAGAGGGGGTGTGGTGAGTGGGGTGACCCGACACGACCTACAATAGACCTATCAGCTCGGACGCTGACCTTACAATAGGTTTAATCACTTTGACATCGTGTGGCGATGCTATTAATGTAGGTAATAGCGAGACACAATGGCTAAGAGATAGGCGCAGAGGTGAGTATTAAATTTTGAAGGAGCAACTTGGGCACGTGTTAAAAGGGTGAGCCTAGTGTATGTGTCCAGGGGTGTGGGGTTGATTTGTAGCCCCTCACATTTTCCCCAAAATATAAAATTATTATAACTACAATTAATAAAATTCAATTTTTTTAACACCATGTCATACTTTCCGTCCGGGCTACATTCGTACGTAATAATTACACTAATGTGTTAGGAATTAGTAGGGGTCAATTAGGAGGAAATTTAGCCGCGTTTGTATGGGAGGGTAGTGGTAAACTATTCAGAGGAAACTACCATCAGTACACCCGACCAGGATTCGAACCCTGATCTTACAGTCATTGGTGGTCTACTCTATGGCGAGAATAATACCTTAGACCATACGAGCACAGAATTGGGTTTGAGACCTAGATCAATTCTAAATATATTGTTGAGTGCTATTGGAACCCTTCCTACCCCACCTTCATGCCATCTATACTTTTTAAATTTAATCTTGTAAAGTTTCCGGTGGATGACTGGTGAAGCTGTCGAACGAATGTAAGTTTAAAACATTATAAAATACATTTCTTCTGTCAATATTGATAAAATTTAATTGTATTATTGTTTTGTGTTATACGTATTATTATTATTATTATTAGAACCGCGTTTTATTACCCGTTCGGGTTATACGCACTTACGCTAATGTGTAATGGTAGGGTGATTGTGAGATGAAATGAAGGCCCTACAGTTTAACGTGGAATCCGAACCACCGTGGAGGCCTGGCATTCCCCACATTCACAAGATGTCTTGTCAGAGGTGAAGGAAGGGTTTGGTAATCAGATAAATCTGTGCCGGGACAGAGGATTGAACCCCGGACCCCCAGCATAGAAGTCTGACACCTTACCCCTAGACCACCAGGTCGCCGTTATACGTATTAATGCTAGTTTTAAAAATTTACAGTAATACAAAATATGATTTGACTAGTTATTATATTATGAAAGTAGCTCTAGTTTTTGGGAAACTGTTTGATATGGTAGGAAGGACCTTCCGTATTAGCGGAGAGTTATATAAGTTAATAAAACAAATGTAATATATCATTACGTCAAGTCATGTGATAGATATATATCATTTAATGGTATCAATGTTTAAAGCGAGACTATTTTTGTATTATAAAGTTATTCCAATCGCGTTTTTATGAATGGCGATGTGTCTATCTTCTATCAATATTAATAAAACGAAGATTTGTTTGTCTTTCTTGAGTATTGAGAGATATATACTGCACGCAGAAGTGCACAATTTTATATGTCTTCAAATGTTTAAAAAACCTCCCAGGCAACGCTAGGTTCTTTAGATAGTCATACATTTACAAATAACCATTTAATATTTTACCAAGGTTGGTGTAGGCAAAACAATGACTTAACACGCTGTTATGATCAACAATCCAACCTTTTCCTAGCCCAAATAATGGTCGAGAGCGTGACGCAATGGTTAAAACAAAAATATTATGATATCCGGCTTTTTTAATTTTTTAATGCAATTTGTTTGGTTTTGTTTTATTCTACACCGAGTAACACTTAAAGTTAAATTTATTTTGGTTGTTTACATATAATGGCATAATTCTCAACAAAAAACATATAATATAAAAATTAACCTTGTGTATGGCTTGTTTCTCGGATATACAGTAAACACACATATTATAAAAACATATCTTTAAAATTACTGGGAAACCTAGAAGTAATAATTCTAAAGCTATTATTAATATTAGTTGTTTGGTAACATTGAAATTATAGCTACACAAATTTCAAGGTAATATGTTATGCTTTTAGTAGTAGTGAAAGTGATAGTGGTTAGTAAAGTAGTATATAATGTTTTTGAAACCCTTTTAAAATGTATGAACATTGTTTTTAAAACAATTTAAAATTAAAATCGTTAAAATCGTAATTAAAGTCGTTGCTAACTGGATGCAATCAATGATAATAGGGTGTACCTTCAAACACACGCGAAAGTTGAATTTATCCCATTACTAACTGATTTCACAATTAGGCCTACATTTTGACATACTAAGTTTAATGTCTTACCTGTTATCGAACTTAAGACCCCCTTATTTTTATACAAGTTGTAAGAGCTATAAAAACAAAGTTTTGAAATAAAAGTTAGCGCCAAGACGGAATGGTTGGATCCCGTAATGTATGCCGCAGGTAATAAAAAATATTATTAAAATTGTGAGCAGATCATAAATTTCAACTTGCCGTGCAATAGATCTTGATTTTCATAACTCTGTGTTGTCGAGAATATACGGCAGTAAAATTATATTGGTGTGTGGTCCACACGATATAAAGTAGACGCCTGTTTATTTTAAGGGGTTGCGCGAGGAAAAATTTGTTGTCACTATCGAGAAAAGTATATTTACTTAACTCTCGTAATATATGTGAAACTAAATAATATAGACTAGCAAACCCAAGCATATATTACACTATACCTAAGTGAAACATTTTTTGAGTCCCGGTTTTAAATTTTATAATTTTATTTTTCAAGAGCTAATGTCCTCATTTTTATGTTTGGACCGATACAAAAGATCAATATTGGGTTCACAAGGGTCAACACTTCGTATTAAAATTTCAACTTCCGGTTAAAATTTTCGACATTTTATTAGGTGTTACACATCTTCATATAATCGCATTGCTATTAAATTCCTTATTTATAAATTTTGATCAATAAAAAATGTAAATATTGACTATTGAGTCCAAAATGGAGATAGATCATTGTTGTAGAAACATTTCTCCTAAGAGGTTTAAGGAAAAATAACAAACTTTTTGAGATTTACTTATATATATATATATTAATCTATGGCATTGGAGAATTATTGCGTTAAAACTTAAGTAGTATCTCTTTACAACTAAAGCTCAGAAAATTGAATTAATATATTTGTGAATATCTCAGAAACTGTTAGTTTTATAAAAATATATTAATTATATAATTTTTTTATTTTTAATAGTACTTCAATTTTGCAATGATAAGTTATTTAGTATCTCAAGTAGTGGCAGAGATACGGAAATTTCAGCTTCTGTAAAGTATCCTAAAAGTCATTTTCACGGGAAATTGAAAGTAGCCAGTTAATTTATAATCTTAATTCATCAAAATCTTGAGTTCAATATTTTGACAATCACAATACTTTCTCTACCTTTAAGATAGCGAGAAAGTAAAAATACATTTGGTATGTAAAGTAGTTACAATTAAATTTGTAATTTCATCAAATAAAATTTAGAATAATCAGATTTATACAAATGATATTTATCTAGCCAAACAAATGTCAGTATTACTGATTTTAAGATGTCATGGCATTTCAAAATAAATGTATATATTCGTGTGTCTAACAAAATGATTATTAATTGATTGTTACAAGAATCTGTGAGATAGGTTGCCTATAAATAAGGCTGCTGGAGGAAGTGCACCCACATTTTCTTGGAGAAAAATGTAAACTAAATCGGTCATAATATCCACGTAGGAAGCCACCCCATAGCCCCACCCCCTCATCTTAGAGTCCATGACCATCAATGCAGGTCATTTAAAATTACAATAGATTAAAGCTGGGATTTAAGTATTTTAAGTACATTCACAGCAATTGATTTTATTTCTAACAATGGATCTAAGCGAGAGAAATAATTTTTTCAAAGAATTCTTCTATACATTCTTCTTGTTTTATAAATTGTTTTCATATCGTATTTTTTACAATCATTTTAATGAAATCAAAAATCGATTATTTTCACTCTTTACATTTCTTTAGAATACAATATCCGATATGGTTGAATTTAATAAATTTATAATAAGCTAAAGAAGATAATTAAATAATTGATAACTTGTGTGCAAGTTGTTTGTTGACAGTTTCTAATATAAATATTTTCACGGAGACTGTCAGTTTCAGGGATGGTAAATGAAATAAAATAAAATTGATGCGATTTTAATGCTATTGGCCTTGATGGCAGTTTTTTTAATCATTTCACTTTGTTTAAAACTCTTGTGTAGACAGGGCTATGAAATGAAATTAGAGAGAACAGTTTATATATTTATTTACCTTACCTTTGATAACAGTAACAAATTAAATTGCCTGATTTGATTCTTTTAAGTAGACAAGGACATCCGCTTAAACTGTTAAGTTCAATTAAGTAATCTTACGTAGCCATCGGGGTTGTGGGGGTAGATTTCATTACTGGCTTTGACCAAAGAGGCTGATGTTCAATCTCGCCTTTATGCACTATTTACTATGTTTATTTTTACATCCTATATCTAAGAGAATGCTATTGAATGTATTTAAAATTCAGCTAACTCACACTTTGTCTTTAGAATAGTAATCGTTAGTCAGATAAATCCAACAATGGAGTAGATTATACATAACATCCCGTTTGCATTTAAAGGTAGCAGGCTTACCTTGATCCATAGCATTAAGGAGTAGCTTATAAGGTAAGGACATAGTGTAATCCGTAAAGGTAAGACTGCTAACTTGACCCTTGACTCAATGGTGTAGCTTATAATATAAGGGCATAGTGTAATCCGTAAAGGTAAGACTGCTAACTTGACCCTTGACTCAATGGTGTAGCTTATAATATAAGGGCATAGTGTAATCCGTAAAGGTAAGACTGCTAACTTGACCCTTGACTCAATGGTGTAGCTTATAATATAAGGGCATAGTGTAATCCCTAAAGGTAAGACTGCTAACTTGACAGCTTACTCAATGGTGTAGCTTATAATATAAGGGCATAGTGTAATCCATAAAGGTAATACTACTACCTTTAAGTGTTACAGAAGTGTAAATAAAAATAATGCATAGTAGAGAAAAATTTTTGTTTTACGTAGCCTATACTATCTGGCAACTTCATCGTGTTGCATATAGCTTAATAAACTTATTTTTTCTCTTGCTCTTTCCAAAGGTGAGTGGTGTTCTACGCCGTCATTCACTATCCCGGAAAATTCAGGAATCTTTGGCATGGTGAGTGTTTCACACCATTAGCTTGCAAGGGGTCTGGGCATTAAATCATGGTGCACCCAAGCGGTAAAAGAAGCAACTCATAGATATACAAGGTAATGACAGTTTGAATACAAGAGCTAGTTTATTTTAGAGCCGTGTCGTAAAACGTAAGAATCGCAGCTCTAAACCAAGTGTCATTGTCTTCATAATTTTTCAAGACAAATACGGATCAACCATGTAAATTTACGACTTATCCTGTTCTCAATGAATCCAAAATTTAAGGGAAGTAAATAAAGATTAAATAGTAAGTAATAACTCTGATAATAAAAGTAATTTATTTGTTTTATCAGTCGTACCAACTATAAATTCTGGTATGTGATAGAGATAATGGTTACTATATTTTTTGAGGTCCGGGGTTCAATCCTCGGTCCCGGCACAGATTTATCTGATAACCAAACCCTTCCTTCACCTTTGACAAGACGTGTATTAATCACAACTTATGAATGTATGGAATTCCAGGCCTCCACCGTGGTTCGGATTCCACGTTAAATTGTAGGACCTCCATTTCATTTTAAAATCACCCTACCATTACACATTAGCGTAAGTGCGTATAACCCGAAAGGGTAGTAAGACGCGGTGCTAATAATAATAATAATAATAATAATAATAATAATAATAATAATAATGATAACATTCAATATACAGCCAGTCCGTGTGGCAGACTGAAGTGCAACACTTTTTTGGCTCAGTGAGGAAAGCAACGGGAAACTAACTCATTCCTCATTTCCATTGTACGCCTCTTCAGTGCTGCCTAGGATCTACAGCTGATGGAACTGTTGAGGATCTAACAAACCTTCGGGTTGAGCACAATGTATACATATATAACAAATAAGAAATTGTACTAAGTCAATATTCTTTCTATTCCAGCGAAAGTTTTGAAATATTGTGATTTTAATATGAATATACCGCTTAAGGTCGGAGTGTAGGGAATGCGAGTTAAAAGACGTAGTTTTGAAGTATTTGTATAACTTTTTTTTAGTAATAGTAGGTAAGTATTGTTCTATAGAAACATATATTTTAATTTTATTCACATGGTGAGGTTCTTGAATCAAGGGCATACTGGAATTTAATGAGATTTTTTTTCTTCATTTAAAAGATTTCTATCCTCATTCCACAGAGATATTCAAGAAATGTTGATGAATATCACCATGTGAAGATATTTTATCACCGCATCTTACTACCCATTTGGGTTATATACTTATGTATTAATAACACTATTTTTGGGGGGATTAGGAAGGTTATATTTAAAAGAAGTGAACTCGCATTTGAGTGGGAAACCATTATGGAAAAAGCACCCTCATTACACCTGATCAAGGCTTGAACCTCGATATTTCCATCATCATCAGTTTAGCTTAATGTGAAAGTAGCGCGTTAGACCATGTGGCAACCGAAGCGGGTTGTGCAGAAAATTGGACTCCATTATTTTACTAGAACAATGTTTTATTTATATTGGCCAAAAAACAAAGTTTTGCTCTAAAAGCTGAAAACATACTGCCTTAAACGCTAACTTCTTTATATGATTTTCTTGAGAACTCAGCCACTTTTGGGGATCCCTGTCTTAAGTGAGTATTTATTCACCAACAAATTTAAATTATATAATCTATATATTATTATTATTATTAGCACCGCGTCTTACTACCCGTTCGGGCTATACGCACTTACGCTAATGTGTAATGGTAGGGTGATTGTGAGATGAAATGGAGGACCTACAGTTTAACGTGGAGTCCGAACCACGGTGGAGGCCTGGCATTCCCCACATTCACAAGATGTNNNTTTTTTTATTATGTCGCATTAAAAAATACATACAACCCTAAATTTTTACCCTTTTATCACCAACCCCTATTTTTTAATAGCCATTTTAGTAATTTAATCATTTTTCATCCCCGGTCGATAACTGATCAATCGTCATTTAATTAGTTATCCCCGCCAGTTGTCTACAGGTGTCACTTCTGACCCAGTAAACAGCACGGAGTAGGGATGAGAACGAAGCCGGTCTCCTGTTTCTCTCACACAATAAGACTTCTCTCACTCCCTACACAATTGTCGGCCATCATTATTGTTTATGCATCAAGTGTAGTAGTGACGTTGACAATTATTATTTTGCTATCTCAGTGTAACTCTCATCCCTCATCGTTCACAGCGCTCCATGCCTATTTCACGCATATACCACATTCTTACACACTTACAATAGGTAAGCTATTTTTTGTCTACACTAGAAATTACTTAAAAATTATTTATATGGCAAAACAACGTTTGCCGGGTCAGCTAGTAATCTATATAGTTCGTTTAGTTTACCATATTGTGAAAAGATCTAAACACACATTACGCAAGGAACCATTATTACTTGTGCTGGAAATTAATCAGTATAATTATATATTTTTTACGTGGAGGATAGGATTGTAGCCATAAAATACATAATACTCGGTTTCTTATAAACTAGCAGAAGTACCTGGCAGTTTCCTGGGATAAACACTCTTTTCTTTGTTTAAAACATATAGAAAAAAACTCTTTATTTAATTTATTTCTACCCAGTTTTTAATAAATAAAAAAAACAGCTTCAAATTGCACATGTTTGACCTAATATTAAAATTTCATCTCTTTACGTGAGGTAGATTTCTGGTAATGTTCATGAGACAGATAAACAAATTCTTCATTTTATTAATGTAGATTTTAAGACTTTGAAGTTTTTACTTGGATCCGAGAAAACTAAAAACAATATCTTTCTTGTCTCATATAACTGTACAAATATTAAATTTTGTTTTACTCATAACTGAAATACAATTTTCCCCCAAATAATGATGCTAATTCTTCTACTACATTTACATTTAAATTATTTTTTTTAAATTGTATCAGGAGTACATATTTTTAATCACTAAACATGGTCCAGCTAAGCACAATGTGCTTGTCAGCTGGTGCCTCACCATAAATGTCACACATACAAGTATTGGAGTGAATATATAATAAATACATTTTATTCCTTTAAGACTATTCTTACAACTAACATAATTATAATACTTAATTTAGTTCCTTAAATCTATTCCATTTATCTTGTATCTAAAACCAGTCTCGAGTCCATTTCATAGCTTATTTGTCATATTAATTACTCTAGTATTATTATTTCATTAAGTCTAAGAGCCAATTAGCCATTTTTTATTCCTTTTTAACGTTTGATATTTTACCTATCCCCAAAAGGTTATCCGGTATCATGTTAAAAAGTGTTGGTACTATTATTTCCATGTGTTGTTTTCCATATTTATTTATATATAAAGGTATTTTGTACTGTCATTTTCTGGTGTTGTGACTTTGAGCTTGTCTTACTTTATATGTTTCTGAGTAGTAGTACTGAGTTATTATTTTGTAGTTACACATGTTTTTTACTCTCAATGGTTTCCACTCCTTGTTCATGACTTTGGTATTATTGTTGTTTTCACTCATTATTTTAAGAACTTTAATTTGATTATTTCTTAATTGATATAAATATAGATCACTTGTCTTTCCCCTTTATTAATGTATTTATTGATACGTATAGTAATAATAATACTATGAATAGTAATAATAATAATATGAATAATATTAATACTAGTAATAATATGAATAGTAATAACATGAACATGGATAACAATAACAATTATAATAGAATTTGACTTAATAAGAAAAAGTTTCGTATTTTTTTTCAATTATTCTGGTCCTATTCTTTCACTACAGCATTTACGGCGTAGCTATAAAAAAATATATAAACCAGGGCGTTATCTATTATTTGTTATTTTGGTATTACCCACGTTGCCACGCAAGTGGTGTTGGTTGATCTAAGGGTAGGTGAATGGATAAGGGGTGAAGGGGTTGGTTTATTTTGGCTTCATGACAATGGAAGGCCACTGCCACGTTCCATATTATGATAATGTCGGATGTTTTCCATTAGGGTGAACCGTCCTTTTTATTGCCAAAACTTAAATGTGTTCGTGGTAACTGAGGCCATCCAAGCGCATCCTTTCGCTTCATTCTGACGTCTAGATGAAGGAAACTTAAAAACTTTTTTACTCAACAAGCCATAAACGTAAGAGAAATATAAACTTTTGATGCTACTGTGCTGTGAGACACATACAAAAATTAACTTTATGACAATATGTATTTTTTCTTTTGAAAATATATATTTTTTAAACTCGCGTCTAAATATGCGTTCGGGCTAAACTCATATGCACTAATTACGTTAGTGTGTTAGAGATGAGGAGGGTTGAAGTTATAGGGAATGTACTCACATTTGGGTGGGAGGAAAGTAGAAACCCATTCAGAAAACCACCTTCAGTACACCCGACCGGAATTTGAACCCCATTCTCCCCGTCATTCGCACCCTAGTCTACTGCGAGTGGGATTCCTTAGACCAGTCGACCAACGAATTGGGTTCTCATTTATTTTAATTATATTAACGTTTAACGCTGGCTATCAACCATTCAATCTATAAAGTATGGATTAAAAGGGTAGTTTAGAGAAAGTATACTCGAATTAGCCTGAAGAGAAGATTCTAAAACCGATTTTAATATATCTTAAGTGGAAAACCTCCCCCAAGGGAATCCGGCCAAGTTTGAAACTTTGACCACCCTATCACAGGGAATCCGATGTATTATGACTTTCACGCCTTAGACTACACGACCCCTGATGCAAGTGTTAGGTCAAACATGATCTGAAATTTCTATATTGCCATTAACAAGCAGGTCGGGGTTTTATTCTAGACTAGCTGGGGAAGATTTTTCCACATGCGATTTTTACCAGGCTTTTATCATTCCCTATCCCTACGCTGGTTTAAATGAGTTTATTCCATAACTACCCTCTTCATATTTATAAAGTAGATTACTACTTTAACACCTATGGTGCTTAGCGTACCATTAAAATAAATTACCCAAGAACCTTCACTTTATGACCACAGGGCATTTTTGTGAAAGCTTGGTTCAAAATCCGCTGATGTTAGTAACGCTGTTATGAGGGAGGGAAAGGGGGGAGATTAAATGTTTACATGGTGTTACATTGGTGCGAAGGGGGGCGCACTAATGTCTAAACGGTGTTACATGGTGGAAGGGGGAGCTCTAATGTCTACATGGTGTTACATTAGGGAAGGGCTTTAATATCTACATGGTGTTACATGGGGGTAGCGGGAGCTCTAATATATACATGGTGTTACATGGGGGAAGGGCTTTAATATCTACATGGTGTTACATGGGGGAAGAGGGAGCTCTAATGTCTACATGGTGTTACATGGGGGAGCTCTAATGTCTACATGGTGTTACATGGGGGAGCTCTAATGTCTACATGGTGTTACATGGGGGAGCTCTAATGTCTACATGGTGTTACATGGGGGAGCTCTAATGTCTACATGGTGTTACATGGGGGAGCTCTAATGTCTACATGGTGTTACATGGGGGAGCTCTAATGTCTACATGGTGTTACATGGGGGAGCTCTAATGTCTACATGGTGTTACATGGGGGAGCTCTAATGTCTACATGGTGTTACATGGGGGAGCTCTAATGTCTACATGGTGTTACATGGGGGAGCTCTAATGTCTACATGGTGTTACATGGGGGAGCTCTAATGTCTACATGGTGTTACATGGGGGAGCTCTAATGTCTACATGGTGTTACATGGGGGAGCTCTAATGTCTACATGGTGTTACATGGGGGAGCTCTAATGTCTACATGGTGTTACATGGGGGAGCTCTAATGTCTACATGGTGTTACATGGGGGAGCTCTAATGTCTACATGGTGTTACATGGGGGAGCTCTAATGTCTACATGGTGTTACATGGGGGAGCTCTAATGTCTACATGGTGTTACATGGGGGAGCTCTAATGTCTACATGGTGTTACATGGGGGAGCTCTAATGTCTACATGGTGTTACATGGGGGAGCTCTAATGTCTACATGGTGTTACATGGGGGAGCTCTAATGTCTACATGGTGTTACATGGGGGAGCTCTAATGTCTACATGGTGTTACATGGGGGAGCTCTAATGTCTACATGGTGTTACATGGGGGAGCTCTAATGTCTACATGGTGTTACATGGGGGAAGGGGGAGCTCTAATGTCTACATGGTGTTATATGGGGGAAGGAGGAGCTCTAATGTCTACATGTGTTATATGGGCGAAGAGGGAGCTCTAATGTCTACATGGTGTTACATGGGGGGAAGAGGAGCTCTAATGTCAACATGGTGTTACATGGGGGAAGGGGGAGCTCTAATGTCAACATGGTGTTACATGGGGGAAGAGGGAGCTCTAATGTCTACATGGTGTTAAATGGGGGAAGGGGAAGCCCTAATGTCTACATGATGCTATATGGTGAAAAGGGGGGAGCTCTAACCCCCACAATGTGTTACATGGTGGGTTAAGAGGGGGTAGGGTCAAACAATGTAAAAAAAAGCTTTAGGTAGTTTATGGATGACCACTTAAAAAAGGTTAGCTCAGTAATTGAATGTTCTATTCGTGTGACTAGCTCTTATGGTAAAGAGTCGGACTCGAACTTCATGTGCTACAGTGATGAATTTCTTCTCACATATATATTTGTATTCGGGTGAGTTCTGGTGCACTTCCTATAAATTAGCCCTTAGAATATTAGTTTAGATATTTATTAATCCTTGTGTAATCTAATGTACAGCTTACAAACTAGCTTAACATACATCACATACTAGCCTTGCTCCACAAGAATACAGATATATCTTAAATAGGATAATGTTATGCACCAACATTACATTCCCTTAGGTCCCATTCTGAGATCGAATAAAGGCCCCTAAGACCAGTACTCTATTCCCCAAAAGGCCCTACCATAGGGATTGGGTTCTATATCAATCGGAGCGGAAACACATCAACCTGAAATCGAACTAGGGTAGTTTGAAGTGAAATGGAGTGCTTTGATTCGCCCCGACGCAGAAGGCCCCAAAGTGCAGAAATCAATTAACTACTGTAGCCGAATTGGCAAACTATTTAATAATTTAACTGTTTAATTATTAACCTATTTTAGATATTTTATTTTGAAATACTTGAAATTAAGTTTTGTTTCAATGGGAATTTTCACCTAAAATTAGACACACACATTGTGTATACTATTTTAGTAGGATTCTGACAGGAAGGAACTTTCAGTAATTATGAACATATATGTGGACGACATTGATCACATTTTACTTTAATAATCTGTTTCATTGGTCGCATGGTCTAAGGCGTGACTCTCTCAATAGACGAGACTACCGATGACAGGAAGCACGGGGCTCGAATACCAGTCAGGTGTACTGAGGGTAGTTTTTCCTAAATGACTTTACACTCTTCATCCACGCAAAGTCAGGTACACTTCCCCTAAATTCAACATTCATCATCCTTAATTCATTAAAATAATTAGAACATATGCGTCTAGCCTGAAGGGTAGTAAGACATGTTGCTAGAAAACCAACAACTTTATTACCAATATTATTTTATAGTTTCTAATAAAATCCATAAAAAGTGACAGTTTCAGCTCACTTGAATATACGTAGTCTATAATATAATATGAAAAATATATTTTAGTAGCTTTTATAACTGACAAAAAAAACAACTTTCTGTCGTGATCGGGCCAATCCTTAATCGCGAGGATGACCGATCGGTCTAAGTGGTTAAGACTCGCGTGGCACTTGTCACCGTCGACTGATAGATCGGGAATCGAACTTCGGCCAGATATTATTAGAAGAGTTTGCATTACATACTTTTTTTTGCTGAGACTCTTATATCCTTCTTTCTTTATTTTAATTCTGGTACATTTGATCTCAAATCAATTTATATCATTTATAGCCTTAAATTAAGTAATTAAAAAGTCTTGTGTTGAACGTGAAAAAAAAAGTTCTTTTTAATTTGTAGATCTAGCTAAAATGTTTATGGAAAAAATAAAGATAATACTGACTTGTAAATTTGATGACCATGAACATACAAAAATGTGTCTAAACAGTTTGAATATTTTTTTTATTCCTCCCGACGCCTTGCAGAGAGAAGTATTGTGATCGTCAAAAAAATCGAGTTTGAGGTTTAGATAAAATTTACCGATCAAGCTTGGTATCTAGGGTTTTTATAAAGTTCCTCAAAGGAGTTTTTGAAATTATATATTTAGCCCTAAAATTAACGGTAGTTCACTACGAGAAAAACCAGAAAAAAAATCAATTTTCTTCGCATACTTTCTTACGATTTTGAGAATCCTATATTTTGTAACCAGGAATTGTTTAGTATTATAAATAAAATAGCAACAATTCTGGTTTACCCATGAAGATGATTTTAAGTGGAAATTTCCAATTTTGATATCTCTGATACTATTTGAGATAGATAAGAAATAACTTATCTTTGTAAATTTGTGGTTTTATAAAAAGTATACATATTTTAATCAAGAAATATATCTCTATAGAATAAATAGTTCTTAAGCTATAATAAAAAAAGTTTTTTTTAATGGAGCACTTTGAAATTCGAAATTAATTGTTACGCTCTTTGAAGGACAGATGTATTCTTATTTTCTCACTGTTTGTGTAACAGTGTATATTAATTCAGTTATGATCTTTTTTGGAGCATTTTAGGAACAATTCATAATGTTTCGTTTCACAAATCTTACTAGTTTTTAGTAAATGTTCCTGCTTACCTTACCATTTATTTATCTACGTAACTTTTTAATGAACACATTTTATTGTGTATATCCCTATTTTTACCAGGCTGCAATTAATTTATCTCAAATTTATATTAAGCTTGTCAAAATTTACTAGCCTTGCATAGAAGCGATTTTTTTAACAACCAAATTCAACTTTTTTTCCCCTTGATTTAAATCTTCCCTGTTAAAGGATTATTAATATCAAATTAACAGAGGCAGTCATTTTCAAAGTTGTTGACGGCGCCGACTGTAATATACTTTATTTCTTGCTATCATTATTTCGATGACACTGCATTGCACGGAGTTATTATTGCCTTCGTTCCGCGAAGTTCCGAAGTCAGCCACAGCGAATACCCCAGTCGGCTGTAGGGGTTCACAGAACTTGGCGCATGGACAGTCCATGGCTTTGGGTTTAAATGACGGTTTGGTTTTATAACACAAGTACTAGAGCGTTTTTAAATCATCTATTACACTCAAGGGTATGATTATAATTTGTCATTATTTGAGTTGCCGTATTATAAAAGAGATGTAATACACATTTCAGAGAAAAATCTTTTACATCATGGCCTTTTGGTTAGTTGAATTTTACTAAATTTACAGCCTGTTTTTTCACCCAATTATTTGAGATATTTTATCTGCACTTTCTGAACTAAATTATTATATTAGCAGAGGAGAATGTCTATGAGTGCGAGCTAAAGGGCCTCACAATTTTACTGGGAAAGTTATTTTCACACTCCTTCCAGGATTCTTTTCCGTACTACAATCGACATGAGACCAACGACTTTACTTTCCCTCCAAAGGAAGTAGTGCTACAGATTTTTATCGCCCAAGAAAAATCCTTTGACCCCGGCTGGGTTTGAATCCACAAACATTTGGTCCTGGGGCGAGCATTCTACCCCAAGACCACAGGGGTCGACCTGTCTGTTTGAAATTATATGTTATTTGCTAAGAAACTTTCTCATATCAGGTATGAAGTTTTCTGAACCTCTGAAAAACCCATTCATATTTATTGAGATTGCCATACAAAGAAAATAATCCAGTGTGTTGAACATATACTGTAGTTGCTTTATAGTAGGCCTACACATACGCTAAGTCATGTGCTCTACGACTACATCTTTTGACGTACGATTTCAATTTAGACTTTCAATTGCTATCTTATTTCCAATTAGTAAACCTACGCCTGTCGGCACGCTCGTCTAGTTTGGTTTGCTGGTGACGGGGAGGTCGGAGTCCAAGTATGGGTTGAGTGTACTGAGGGTATTTATTTCCTAGGTGGTTATCCACTCTTTCTCCACAAGAATGTGAATACACTTCCTCTAAATGTTTACCTTCATAATCCCTCTAGTATAAATATATGATTATATACCAGATGGGTAAAAAGACTGAGAGAAAATATCGATAATGGCTTACCTTAATTTATTTTCATATGTGCAGTTTCATATGACACAAAACCATGCATAGTATTTAGTAAGATCAAGAGTAGTGGTGACCCATATGTGTGGTCACGTGGATAAAGGAATCAACGTTTTCTGCTCAGGTCTTCCATTGGCAGCAAGGTTGGGGTATAAATCCCGGCTGGAATCAACAAGTGTTTCATTTAAATGGTTGGCTGGTTCATAGAGAGGCAAATAAACATAAATTGAAGGCCGGTGGAGCAAGATACCAGATAGTAAACGGTTCTTTAGTTCATGTAGCCGAAATCATATCCACTGGGCTTATAATAAATAGTTTGTTTTTAAATTATTCTATTCATTCTTCTCTAAATGTGAATTCTGAAGCGTTTCGTGCCTTTTTGTCCAGGAACTAGCGTATTTCCTGTTTAACTAATTAAAATATATAAAGTATTTTTTTGTTTACTTCTAGAATTTAAGACTATCTAAAGTTCACTTTATCAAAATAGCTACTTTTTAATTAAAATTGAGCTACCATGGCACTGAAAAAGAAAAAGGCCCTAAAGAGGCATCAGAAGAGAATAATCCTTCTGAGGGACGAGAAATCCTATTAGTTCTGCAAAATATATATTTTCCCTCTTGAAAATATATTTTAAAGGTCCCACGAAGGTTTAAAATTAAGAGTAAAAGCTATATTAATTATTAAACGATATTACCTTTCAGTACAGCGTGTATCAGTGGAAGTTAACCAATTTCAAAAGAGTATGAGCACCTAAATAAAACAAAGATGGGCCAGTAGTTACGCAGTATGAGGCGTAAGGCTGACTGGATTACTAGTGACGGGAAGATTGAGGTTTTATTCAAGGCCAGAGATGTTCGGGATGGTTTTATTATCCACCTCCCATGCAAATATTAATGCACTTCCTCCTATATACCTTTATTTGAGAAACAGATTAAACAAGAATAGAGCCTACATTTACAAAATCAAATTGGGTTAAAAAAAATCGCACATACTTATTTATTAATAAATTTAAAATTATCAAATATGAGTAATCATTACGCTGCCCTAAAATGATATTTCTTTGAAAACACAAGAATAGCCAATAATGATCTTAATTGTGTAAAATATTCTCCAAATATACAGTTTAACAAAATTTTAAAGGACACTTGATTTAAAAAAAATCTTTCATCAATTAACTATACTTATATGAATTTTCTTAGGAAAAAAAAATCCTCATTTACTATATAATAACACTTCATTCATTCGAACAATGTTGGCAAATCGGATCTGAGTTTTTTTTAGCAGGTTTGTCACTGATACCCTTAACTTATGATTAGGAAACATTGATTAAAAACTATTATTTTTATTTGTGCATCCCTTTTTTAAAAAGGACACAGTCTTGAGTAGAAAAAGTTATTTTTCTTTGGATTTATAAAAATAATAGCATATGCCTTCTTCAAACAAAACTTAGTTAAATTTACATAAAAAGGAATATTGTATTAAAACGTAACTTTAATACCTTTTAAAATTATAGATAAATAAAGTTAAAATATATCGGAGGTTTTTAAAATAGTGTGGTCTTCGCAAGGCCACCGTTCACGGCGAATCTTGATAGTCTTTTAATATCGATTGCGGACTTGATAGTAATGTCAGTTGGATTGTTGACTCCTTTACCAACGGCCATTCAGTCGTCATATTTTAATATTAGCTTCACTTAACGGGAGCTCCGGGGATTTCTGCAATATTTAAGGTAAATAATTAAACTGTGGCTTTTAAACTTGTGAATAAGTAGTTTTTCATGACTTTTATTATTATTATTGTTATTATCACCGCGGTTTACTACCCGTTCAGGTTATACGCACTTACGCTAATGGTAGGGTGATTGTCAGATGAAATGGAGGACCTACAGTTTAACGTGGAATCCGAACCACGGTGAAGGCCTGGCATTCCCCACATTCACAAGTTTTGATTAATACACGTCTTGACAGAGGTGAAGGAAGGGTTTGGTATTCAGATAAATCTGTACCGGGACTGAGGGTTGAACCTCGGACCCCCAGCACAGAAGTCTGAAACCTTACCTCTAGACCACCAGGTCACATTTTAGGGACTTGTAAATATTCTGAAACTTTCCGTGAATAATATTAAAGTTGGTACATCTTCACCTAGTAATTTAAAGATAGACTACTTACACTTCTACCAAATGTAGTGACTATTAAACTTTATATGATTAAATAAAAATTTTAATTATAATGGTTAAATCAAATTATATACTAACTACAACTTTATAGAAACGTATGTTTTAAGGTGAGGATGTAGAAAAAGCCAGTGTTTTTGCAGTTTTTAAGGTAAAACCTTTTTGACCTAAATTAACTAAATATTTCTCCTGTAGAAACATAAGAGTTTAATTTTCTACACATACTGATACCAACAGTTGTTAAGTATTTGTCATGAGCATAGCGGCATTAGATGACAATTTTTTTTTAAATGAAGAGGAAAAGTTGTCATTAAATTCCAGGACATCCTTGAGAGATATTCAACAACTGTTGGGATCGCCATATAAAGAAAATTAAACTCTTATGTTTCTGCTGGGAAAATAAATTGTATTTCTTTTTACCTACAAAATGTTTTGCTATAAAAACTGCAAAAACACCGAAATTTCTTGCGTTACTCATGCTCCCACCTTAACTAAACATTTTTACTTTCGTACTGCCTTACAGGTAGGGAAAATATTGTGATCGTTAAAAAATTGGAAATCTAGATTTTGATTAGTTTTGATGTTTCATGACACCTCGAATCTGAGAAAGTGTTTTTTGCATTTCCGTCTGTCTGTCTGTCTGCCTGTACCTCGAAGTAGAGCGTAAACTATTTTACTGATTGGGCTAAAATTTGGTATCTAGGGTTTACATAGGGTTACCCCGAGGGATTTTTGGAATTGGATATCTAGCCCTAAAGTTAAGGGTGGTTTACTGAATGGCAAAAAGATAAAAATTCTATTTTCTCAAAGTTGGCTCTAACAATTTTAAATAAATTTTATTTATAAACATTCCAAACAAGATGGCTACTCTTAGTTTTTTGGCAAAATAACCTTAAGTGTTCCGGTTTAATGCTTAAATACACATTTTTTTTTTATCACATCACTAAAACTATTTGAGATATGAAATTACTTATCATTGCAAATATGTAGGTATATTTATTATACAAATATTTTATTTGAAACATATTTTTATAAAACCAATAATTTTCAAGCTAAATGCAAATATATATATTTTTAACTTAAACACTTAAGGTCAAGTATTGCGACAGTAAAGAAATCTAATCTGATATGTTGATGGATGTTGACGTCTCATGACCCCCCCAAATCCTAAAAAAAATCGTTTTTGCAATGCCGTTTGTCTATGTGTCTGTTTAACCCTACAATTAAAAGTTTTTAATAAAGGGCGAAAAGAGAAAAAATCGATACTTTTTTTCAAAATTGGCTCTAACGATTTTGTTTAAAATTCGAATCTAGGGGTTGATTAAGGTTATAAACAAAATTGATATTTTCATCTTCCAATGAAAATGAATTTTAGGGTACTTTACAGAAGTGGAAATTTCCGTATCTCCGCAACTATTTGAGATACTAAATAACTTATCATTTCAAAATTGCAGTACTATTAAAAATAAAATACTTTATTTGAAATATATTTTTATAAAACCAATAGTTTATGAGATACTTTTAAGAATATTAATACGATTTCGTGAGATTTAGTTGTAAATAAGTTAAGTCTCTCAAAAACTTTAGGTTTTTACTCTTTAACCTCTTGGGGAAAATGTTTGTACAGCAATGATCTATCTCCAAAATTTTAGACTCAATAGTCAATATTTACCTTTATTATTGGTCTAAATTTATAAATGAGAAATGTAATATCAATGTGATAACCATAAGATGTACAACCTATAGTAAAATGTCGAAAATTTGAAACTGAAGTCAAAAGTTGGCTATAAAGTATTGACCCTTGTGGACCTAATATTGATTTTTTTTAGTCCAAATATACAAATGGGAACTTAAAATTATTTAAAAATAAAATTATAAAATCTAAAACCGGGAATTAAAAAATGTTTTACGTAAATATAACGCAATTTTTGCCTGGGCTTGCCAGTGTATATTATTTTGTGTCTACATGTATAATGAATTTTGAGTAAATATTTGATTTTTAAACAATAGAGTGAGAAAGTGCGTGTGGGGTTTCATACCATTTAATATATATAATATTAATTTTCGAAAATCTTTCTTCAGGTTTTTCCATCAACAACTCAATATTGTCCTGAATTGTGGACAATATTTAAAAATATTTATATACAATTCGAAAAATAACTTAAAATATAAAAATCAGTATTTGTGACAGTGTAAGATTATTTTTTTTAGCTACTAAAAATATGTATAGTTAAAATGTAGTTTGATAGCTGATAAACGGAATGAGTGAAAGTGAAATTATATCCACATCGGTGTTCACCCGGTTTAAGACGTCAGTAGAGTGATAAACATATTTAGTAACCTATAACTAGGTGGCCAAGATTGTAATTTACCTATAGGGAGAGAAGAAAAAAAAACATTCAAGTACACCCGGTTAAGAGTTCAAACACACACTTTTACGTAACTGGCCACCAGACTATACGAGCTAGACATTAGTCCACGTGTCCATCTGTACGTGTAATTTTGCTAAAAACACAAGCGGTATTGATAAATACTGTCTTGACTTGTGGCCAGGTAAGGGGTTGTCAACTTATTTAAGGAGGCTGTCTAGGTAGCCAAGATATTGCTAATGAGATGTTGGACTTATGATAAATATTAACAAAATCTTTAACAGTACACGACTTTGGTGTTTACTTTAATGAACACAAAACGGTCTTTTATGAAGCAATAATATATATATATATATACTTTTAGACATAGAAATTTTAAAAGTTTGTATTTTACATTTAAAAAAATATAAAAATAGACATATTTTTGCTTATCATAACTAACTAACGCATGGTAAATGTTGAGTGACTGATACAGAAGCAGCTAATGGATATTATTACTCGAATGAAGTAATTTAATAGGGGGAGGGGTCACAATACATTGTACAAACATTTAAATTTTCCTCGTCCCCTGTTCGTTCTCTTATTGCCGGACAGCTCCACTCAGTAATGTTACAAACCCACTTGATTTCTGGTGTTTATGGATTTCTGCTCAACTATTTTAACGCCTTAAGAATCATCTTTACAATATAAAGGGCTCTTTATTTGATTGAAACGCACTATACAATGTATATCAGAAGTAAACACCATGTGCCCGATTATGACGTATCTATCCACGGCTATGCTTACAAACAATGTTTTGGTTAGGGTTTGTGGTTAAGAAAATGGGGAGGGGGAAGATGCAGATACGCCCCAAGGCCTACCAACCTCAACCGGGCGGAACTAAAGCCACTTAACGTTCCAGAAACCAAGACCAGCGTATTGCTCACAACGCAAGGGAAGTAAAAAGGTTTTTTTTCCCCCTTTACGATGCCGTTAAATTACCTGTAAGACACGGTTCGTCAGAATGCCTCCTAAAGCGTTTACCCTTCCTTATTTTTCGGCGGGGATAAATTCGAAAGGAGGTGCTTTCTCGAATACTACCGAGCAATTTCTCGTCTTACCCAAACTCCGTGGGCTGTCGGGGATGACATTGCTGGTGACGTCATTATAGCTGGTTGGGGGGAAAATGTTAAAAAGCTTTTGATAAAAGTGTGTTTCGCTCAGAAGATTCCAGGCTGTTAGGCTTTAAGACAAGGGAATAATCTAAAACATAGTGATAACAAAATAGCTGGAAGGATGACTCGATGAAATTGCAAGTTTTTCCTCAATTAAACGTTTATGTCGCTTTATAAAATTAAAAAGGTTTCCAGTACGTTTATCTCATTTGGAAAGCAAAAAAATCTTATCGTGATAGTTAGAAACGGTGCCACTCGTTTGACAGTAAATGGTTAATATTGCTTCCTGTGTAATTTAATTTAACTATTTAAGAATTAAATTTAAAATCTTTATTGCCTGTGGTACAAAATTTGAAATTACTACTTAGGAACCCATCTAACGGCTGATTAAAACTGGGAAATTTAATACAAGACTAATTTTAAACCGGGAAACGTATCGAATTGCATTTTTCTACAATACTCACTCGATGCAAGATATATTGGGTTCAGTTTATTAGGTTTTTTCATTTGGAAATAACTATTCATCAATTTTGTTGTAGACCCGCCTCGGTGGTTGCGTGGTTTAAAGCGCTACTCTCTGAGTAGACTAGACTGCCGATGATGGGGATATTGAGATTTGAGGGTGTACTAGGGGTGGTTTTCCACTCTACCTCCGCGCAAATGTGGATGCACTTCTTATAAATATAACCTCACTAATACTTAAAACAATTAGCGTAATTATTATTTAATCGTATAGCCCGCAAGGGTAGTAAGATGCGGTGCTAAAATGATATACACATATTATATAATGGTATATGTATATTTTTTGATCCAGCCCACCTAGCACTTTCAAGTAAGACGGATACCATTCAAAATAAAAGGAGTATACATTTACTAAACACACATTAAACAGTATAATAGATGAGGTTTTACTAGCAAGATGGAATTGTTTAACGATCTTAAAAATGTTACCCGCCTCGGTGGCGTAGTTGGCTAACGCGCGAGTCGTGTTGAGCTCGACCGCCGAGGACGGGGAGATCGAGGTTTAGAATCCCGGTTGGGTGAACTGTTTTTTTCCTAAATGGTTTTCCACTCTCCCTCCACGCAAATGCGGGTTCACTTCCTCTAATTCAACCTTCCCAATTCTCAATCCATTAGCGTAATTAGTACTTAAAGCGTATAACCCGAACGGGTAGTAAGACGCGGTGCTAAATAAAAAATAAATATTAAAAATGTTGTAATAACATTGAATAAAAAAACTAGCTTTATTTGACTTTTGAATGGGTGATACATGAGTTAGGGGGTAAATCGGCAACTTGAAGTATTTCTAGCCCTTCCTCTATTCCTTCCTTTATGTAGGCCTACATTAATAGTGACAATCTTCTAAAATTCACCCCTCCCCTCGACACATCCATATAATTTTCCCTAAGATTAAATAGTTTAAACTTATTAATAGGACTGTTGCGTGTCTTCGAAAGTTTGTCTTGACTTCGACGATTACAAAACTTTGCCAATAGAAACCCTGACGGCTAGAAAATATATATACATCAATTTATTTTTCAACAATAACAATTCTTAGAAATGATGGCCATTAAAAAATAATGTTCATAGAGACGTGTCTGAATCAATTGGATTACATGTTTCGATAGTTGTGATAGTTGCTTAGAATTAAATGTATCTCAAACAATTGTGCAATAAAACATTTTCTAACTTGATTTTAATCTATAAAGTTATACGAATAGGCACAATACAATATTTTTACCAGCTCAAAAATTTGTATAACAAATAAATACTAGAACTTCAATCCGAAAATATTAATTGATTAAATTCTAATTCACCTCGAATTTAAAAAGTGAACTTCGCTCACCCCTCTACTTACTAGTAAAATTTAGTAACGATATCCATGTTCTTTATATCTGTGTTTCACATCCTGGGCAGGACCGGTCCCCAGGGGGCTTTATAGGTTTTAAGGGGGACGGTAAATTGTAAAGGGGTGTAAGGCGGGTGTTTAGGTTTTTATGGACACTACATAAATAACATATTTATTGGAAAATAACTTTAGCGTTGTGCAGCAACTACTGATGAAAGCTGGGAATAAACTACACATATGTGAAAGAGTAACTTGAGGTAAAAGATAAAACTTCTTTGTTCTTGTACTTTTTTTAAAAATAAAATTGTAACAACAATTTTAATTTTAATGTTTATTTTACCCGGATACATATACAACATTGGGCAGAATGGATAGTAGGATTTGATTCACGTAGTACAGTGGCACTATATGCACATGCGCGGGATATAGACGTTGGTTGGAGAAGGATTGGCATTATTAATCATGGCGTTATGGTCAGCAGAACATCGTGCATTCACCATGAAGACTTCTTTTTAAAATGATTTGCCCATCACTGTGCCAAATAATTTTTGTCGCTATTTTGGGATAGTACTTTAGGACAACGTCCCTGAACACCATTATATCAGAAGGTAGGTGAAATAGTTCTGTAATACTGAATCATGTCATGACCGAAAAAACTCTTGCTGTCCAAGGTCACAACAGACACCTACTCAAGTGGAAAAAGCCTGCAACGTGCTACTCCCAAGTGCTCGGCGATCGGGCGTCAGGCACGCATTGGTGGTGGGAATGTCGACTTGCTCCCTGCGCCACATCATTCATTGCGACCTGCACTTTCATCCATACAAGCTGAAGGTCACATGGCAGTTGACAGCTCAGGACAAAGCTATCCCCAGCCCGCAGGACCTTTGCCATGGACTCTCTAGGACTCTTGGAAGTTGGAACTAGACAAAATGATCCTAAATAACCTCGCGATTTCTGCCGAAGCCCATTTTGAACTGTCCGGGAGTGTAAACGAGCAGAATTGCCGATGGTGGCCACCAGAAAACCCACGCCAACTCCACCAGAAACAGCTCCCTAGTGATTGTGTGACAGTGTGGTGCAACAGTGCATTGCTCGGCCTCATATGCCTGTATTTCTTCGAGGATGCTCACAGTAGGACCATTACATAATGAAGATCGCGCGGTCGAGCTACTGGGTGACTCCATCTTTCCAGAGCTAGCCAACTGAAACCTGGCACAGCTATGGTTCCAACAAGATGGGGTAACTATTCATACCACCCACCAGTCAAATACGTTCTTATGTTCTGAGTTTCCTGGTCGTCTGTTTCAAGATTCGGGAAAATTCATTGGCTGGCATGGTCGCCAGATTTATCCACTACGGACCTCCTTTCATGGGGGTACCTAAAGAGTTTTGTATTCGCCATACGTCCTCAGTCATTGCCTGAACTTAAGAATCGGATGCTAAACACCGTGCGGAACATTCCTCTGGACATGTTGGATCGTGTGATGCAGGCTTTCGTCCAGTGCTTGAAGGAATGTGTTGTCGTTAATGCACCTAAGTGGTGTTATCTTCAGGAATTGAGATTTGTGTTCATGATAGAATAAAAGGTACACCTTTGCCTGTGTATAGCTATTTTTAAATCTATTCTTCTATGTTTAAAGTAATTCAGTCTTGTTCAAATCCATCTATTTATTCTGCCCAACCCTGTATTTCCGCTAGAAGATTTTGAAGGAAATGAATCAAACTGTATAAAATGTACATGCTCTTTTAATAGTGATTTAGATTGAAGTATTCTTTTTTTCGCACTAAGTCTTATTAGGTGTTAGGGTTATATGTTTATGTACTAGTTATACTATTGGTTTCAGGGATGAGGAAGGCTATATTTATAAGAAGCTTATCCACATTTGCGCGTGGTGGAGTGAAAACAATTTTGGAAAAATCGCCCTTATTACACCGGACCGGGATTAAAACCTCGATATCCCCATCATCAGCAGTCTTGTCTACTACAAGAATAGCGCCTTATACCATGTGACCGCTGAAGCAGGTTTAAAACAATTAGATACGAATGTACAATGTAACATTAATTTAAGGTAATTATAACTTATCTCTACTTGCCTATCCCATTTAGCTTGGTGGAGTTAAGGGGGGAGGGGGAGTTGTAGTAAGCATCCAAATCTCGGAAGTGGGCGCTAGGCTAAAAAAAATGTCTAGAGCCACTGCGTTAAGATTTTACAACCCTGTCTCGCTATAGTGGTAGCTCAAAGGTTCAGGGGACCCCTCTTCGATTCCAGGTGGTACTGATGAAGATACTTACTATTTGAACATGAGTTTATCCTGCTATAGAATTTGTAAATATTTATACCCAATGTCCGAGATTACTTTTTTTTTTGTCACAATGTGACTGTTTAGAAAGTTCACTTTAAATACCTCGTAGAATTAAAATTCAAACTTTTTAAAACCTTTTCGGAATGTTTTGTAAAATAACAACTTATTTACAAACTAGAATACAATACAAATTAATATTATTTCTCATCTTTCAAACGAACATTTAAAGTAGTAAAATATATTATGTCCCGCTCCTCCCCTTCCAAAATAAATTGGTGGTTTCCCGTTTACATCAATTTAAAACGTCACTAACACATCAAATATTTTTTTTATCAAAAAATCTTCCCAAACCAAGCAATTAAATACGCGCAATATGTTTGATGCGTTAGAGAGAGACTCTTAATTGATTTGGAGTCTGCACAAATCGTATTTCGGACGCGTCACGCTGCACATGAAGGCTTTGGCTTTAATTTGAAAACCTTCTCTATTTTTTTTTTTGCTTTTGAAAGGGTTGTGTGACGTTACAGGTCCCGCCACATCGGGTCCTTTGTTAGGAACATCAATAATGTAATGTGGGAGAGGTGGGGTAGGCTAGTGGGGAAAAGAGGTGCTTAAAGGATTGTTTGTTTTGTATTATTGTGAAAACAGCCATCCCCTATTTTTGTAGGGGGTTTTTGGGGGGTAAGGGAGACGATTTGAATTCGAGTGAGTTCCATTTGTCATGGGCCCTATGATTTTGACAAGATTTTAAAATAAATAGGTTCTAAAAATGTATACATATACGAGTAATAAGGAATTCAACCTTACGAACAGTGGGATATAAAGGGACGCTAGTTCAAATCACTATTTTAAAGTTTTCAAGAACAAAAACTATATTTTGGCCAAATTAAATTAGTTATTGCTTCAGCAGATACGTTTAGATTAATTTTTTACATGTAGTAGTCTAACAGTTTTTGGCCAGCCTAGGTTGTCACATGTTCTACGCCGTTACTCTCATAAAAGACTGAACTACCGAAGAAGGCGATTTCAGAGTTCGAATCCCGGCCAGGTGTGCTGAGCTTGGCTTTCCCTAAATGGCTTTTCACTCTCACTTCACGCAAATGGAGGAACCCTTCCTCCAAGCTAAACTTTTAATATTAACGTAATTAGTACCCGAACATTTATTAAGTCTTGGTGATAAAAAAAAGTTCTTGAAATTTTGTCATTAACATTTGATAAATACAATTAAATACGAGGAAATGTCCAAAACATTTCTTCAAAAACTATTAAGACTGTCATGTGATGTGTAAATGATTAATATTAATGTTTCTACTCTACAAATATTTTATTTATTTTGGAAAAAAAAAGTATTGTTTTAAAAACACTGGCCTTAACTAGCGCCACCTACATTCCCACCTTAAGTCCTACGTTCCTCGTCCTTGCCCCTTTAGGATAATTAAAATGGTTGTATCCCGGATGGGCATTAAGACGTGTTAGGAATATTTTCTCCTTGAATTTGGTCTATTTCTCATCCTTAAATTCTGCTGCAAAATGAACTATTCCCCCACCGACCCTCAACACGTCCCACGTTTTCTTCTTATAGTCTTACAACGTTAACGCACTTTCCTAAGGAGATAACTTATGTAGAGTACTGTACATAATGTACTGTATGCTGTACCTAAGACCTTGCATTAAACTTCCATTACGGGCAGCTTACTTTTTTCTCGTAGTTTCTTTTCCGTGCTCCCATTAACTAAATCCTCTCCAGGTAAACAACACATTTTGTTGGTGAATATCTTCCTCCTCTTTCAGGCTCTTTACCCGGTTCTTTGTTCTCTCTTAGTGCCTTTCTGTCATGCTTCATTCTTACGTTACGGTAAATCGTTATTTCATATTACCCTCACACAGGTACTATAGTCTACATACACGTCGGTTTTCCCTTAGTTCTTTCTATTCTTTATTTAACGTTACCGTAAGTTCATACCGTGGTTCCATTTCAGAAAACAAACTATATCCCTGTTTAATATTGAATTTTGGTTCAATTAGTTTCGACTATGATAGATGGTAAACTCAATTAACATTTTTACTTTTTAGCGACCCCTTAGGCTGAGAAAGAATTGTGATCTTCATAAAGAACTGAACTCGATATTTTTATGAATAGCAGCATTTAATGACCCATTGATTCCTGAGAAGAGTTTTTTACGATTGCGTGTGTCTTTCTCTCTATGTGTTTGTATCTCTGCCTAAAACAGAAACCATTTCACTAATCAAGATAAAACTTTGTATCTAAGATTTAATAAGGTTTCTATGAGTTAATTTTTGAATTACAGTAGCCCCATGGCTTCTTTGGTGCTGACTGACAGCTCACAGCTGACTTCTGACAGTCAACATTTAGGTATATACCTAAATTTTGACCGTCAGAAGTGACAGCTGTTAAACACATGTTTTTGCAGATCATATGGTTCGACGTAGGGATACATAACATGGTCTGGTAGCTTTTCAAAGCTGTCAGTCAGCACCAAAGAAGCAATGGGTCTACTGTAGATATATAACCCTAAAAGGGTAGTTTACTTGTGGCTCTTGGCATATATATCTATATATTTAAATTGATTGATATCTGGGAGATTAAGAATTGATTGTAATGCTCTTTGGTGAACAGAGATTTTACTTAGGCCTATATTTAATTAAAAGTGCTCTTTAATTTATTTACGCAATTTGATCGAATATTATGATCTTTGATACATTGTGTTCTTGCACCATTGCCTATTATTGTGTTTCACATAGCTTCCTAGTTTAAAGTAAATGTTTCCATTTATAGTTAAAGGGGCGAGAAAGTGTGTGTGGTGTATCGTACCATTTCTTTTATTATATACTAGACTAAAGTTTGATCCACACGTTTGCCAAAGATTGATAGCATAATACTCAAGTGAGGCAACAATTCAAATGCTGGAAGAAATGTGCGGCTGACCTAACACTATAATGCTTTGCAACACAAACTAAAAACCGTCGATAGTTTGTTTAATTTTATATCATGTGGATAGAGACTGCCTCTGTGGTCTAGTGGTCAGAGTTCCTGTCTATGCATACCGAGGACTCGGGTTCGATTCCCGGCTCTTACACACTTATTCTATGATGAAATGGGGATGAATTGGGGCTAGATTCACACTCGTAAGGACCAATGAGGAGCTACTTGAATATAGCACTATTGCGGGCAGACGCCATGAAGTAGATACACAGATCTTATAGATTATGGTCACGATTAATGTTTTATAATGTCCGGCTCCCTAGTTCAGTCGGTAGCCTGTCTGTCTACTGAATTAATGGTCCAAGTTTCGATCCCTGACATGGCCAAAATATTTATAATTGGTGAAATGCTGGTGTCGACCTTTCACAGTGATAAATTAACGACTGGGGACTGGATGTTGTGTCTGTTATAGATTTATTTTTAGAACCACGTCTGCCTATTCGTTCGGTCTATACATTTATGCTCTAATTACGCAAATGGATTTAGGTATTGGGAAAGCTATATTTATAGGAAGTGTACCCACATTTGCGTGGAGATTGAAAAACCACCCTCAATATACCAACCGAGATTAAAATCTAGATCTCCCCATCATCAGCAGTCTAATCTACTGCGAGAGTAGTGCGTTAGACCATGCGGCCACTGAAGGGGCTTGCTTTAGAATTAAGTTAGTTCATAAGTCGTGTGCTGATATAATCAGTCAGTTCAGAAAGTGCACGCTTTATTCACCTCAAATGAATGATAAATTATATTTTATAATTATTTTGTTGTATAATGGAACAAATCTACACAGAACGACACATACAACATATACCAAGATTCCAGGTAGAATGTCTTCCTACCAAAGTCCTACTTTATTGTTGATTTCGTGCGTTCCTTTCTATCATCTAAATTTGAACCCCATCCCATCTCTTTGAGACCCTTTCTTTGTTGTCAAGTTGTCCCGCGTTTTGAATGTGTCACAGTGGCTGTTCAAACAATGGCGGAGCGTGTCAGCGGTGACTGGGAGGTCACGTGACTCTCTCTCGGCCAGAGTGTCACGCGCGCTCCGAGGTCATGACTTTTCACTAGGCTGGGCGTAGTGTCACTCAGGATATTCCAACTATTTGGAGTCATTTGGTATGCTACTGAACACGTTTGGACAGTGAGGGACTACTCGCTAATGTCACGTGACAACATCTTGTCGTCGTAGGTATAATTTGTAATGGTCTAACTTCCATATAACCCACTTCAGTGGCCACGTGCTCTAACGCGCTGCGCTTGCAGTGGACTAGATAACTGATGAAAGGGAGATAGAGGTTCGAATCTCGGACGGGTGTACTAAAGGTGGTTTTTTTTCCAAAATTGTTTTTCACTCTCCCTCTGTGCACAGGGGGGTACACTTCCTCTAAGATAAAAAAAATCCTCATTCCTATAAGCATAATTAGTACATATTGGCATAGCCCAAAAGGGTGGTAACACATGTTAAAATATATATGTTAATATTCACTGCTATGGGAATTGTATGTGGGGAGTTAATTTTACTCAAGAATAAAACAAACAACTGTTAGTTGTAATTTAAAAAACTTGGAAAATTATCAAAAAGTAGTGGTTTGTATCAGCAATTTTTTGTTTAAAATCTCTGCACAATCGGTTTTGTGGCTTTTGCATAAAAGATTAGCATACATACAGCTCACGTTTACATATTATTTGGATAAACACTTTAGTTGTTTTTTGTAATAGTTTTTAGGCAAAGTGACTTGAATTAGAGTTAGTTATGTTTATCATATGCTTACATCTATCTACATATATCTATATGATTTTAGGGAAAAAACCTATTAACTTACTCTAGTATGTTATAAATGAGTAAAACAGAATGAGTAGGAAATATATCCGTATTTGCGTGGAGGGGAAGTGGGAAACCAATAGTAAAAACACACTCACTCACCGTCAGCTAGAATTCTAAACCAAGCTTTACTGTTACCATCAAACAAGAATATGAGCATATATTTTTTCAGATAAGCTATTTAAATAGCACTTTCTGTATCAACTGAGCATTTGAGCATACAACTTAAAAACTGATTTAATTATAAAACATACAAAACTCATAGACCCCCGAACATTAATTCATCAGTGAAAAAAGAGAAACTTCAAAACCATTTTATTACATCATATTTGAAAAAAATAATAATCAAAAATCAAATTAAAAACGTGTTATTAACGTCAATAGTTGAATGTTGATTATAAATAATTTAAATCACTATTAATTTATTGAGTAGTCAATCTTAAACAAATTATAAATTTCAACAAAATAACAGCTTAAATACAGAGTAAAGATATTAAAGCCGTGTATTTTTAAGTACAAGTAGCTTACTTTTCTTACTACCCGTTTGGGATATTTGAAGATTAAATTTCTAATTAACTTAGGACTCTTAATGCAGAGGGTTAGTTTGAATTAATTTGAAATCTTTTTCACTGAATGAGATTTAACAATCCTCAGTAAACCCAGCTTTGTCCGAACCTTGACCTTTCAGATCAAAGTAAGGACAGTTTATCTCGGTCATGTGGAATAGTTTTTAATATAAAAAAATAGCTCCTTAAAGGGTGGGGTACATGGCAAAAATAAAAGTAGTTAAATGAGGAAATATCTCTATTATAACCACCAACATAATTTGTAGTTGCATACCATTCTTTTTATAAAACTAGCTGTTTAACATTCACTAGTCAAAACCTCATTCTATTTATAAAATCAGCTGTTTAACATTCACTACTCAAAACCTAATTTTTTATAAAATAGATTTAATAACATTCATTGAATTAAATTCCTTTTTATAAAAATTAACTTAATAAATATTCACTGGATCAAATTAATCGTATACATTTCATGTTTATAAGCTTATATGTATAGCATTCATCCTGTAAAATTAATTTTATTTATTTGAGATATTTAACGTGCCCTTTCTGAGCTGACCGAATATAATTACAGCTCACGAGAATTTCTATGATTGAGAGCAAAAGTACCTACCAATTTTGCCGCTAAAGGTATTTTCCCATACCTTCCAGAGCTCTTTTACATCCCAAAATTGGCATGAGATCGACGGCTTTACTTGCCCTCCAAATGAAGTTGAGTTATGGTTTTATATATCTAGAGAAATATCCGTCGACCACGTCTGGGTTTGAACCCACGAGCATCAAGTATTGAGGCAAGCACTTTATGCCAAGATCATTGAGGTAAACTAATTTAAAAAATGATCTCTTCAACCTTAAATGTATAACATTCGTTTAAAATTCAGTTGTATAACACAATATATAATTAACTATGTCATTTTTATATGGTATGCTTAATCATATAAAATTGACATAATGAGTTCTTAGTTTATGTTGCTTAATTTATATTTTACTACACTTTTTAAGATTAAGAAGTGTTATATGATGGCGTGCTTCCCATCATTCCGTGCTCTACTGAATTTTTGAAGGTCATCAAAAGCGTTAACAGTTTTTGTTAGTAAGAAATACAACTTGAATTATGATAAAAACCTGTTATATTAATAAGTCGAACTATTAAAGCTATTAATGAAAAACCTAATTCTGCGTGTATTGTTCGTTTATCGCTATAGTGAAATGTTTGACTTTCATCTCGCGAATTTATTTGATTCCTCTATAATAAATGAAATAGAGATTATTTATTCATACAACGCTCAGAGAATTTACATGAACCCTGAAAATAGGATGTAATATTGTATTCAAAAATAAACTAATTAAATAGCAACTAAAAAACTCTAAGAGATTCAATTAGTCTATTCAATTAATTCTTTTAAACATTAAAAATCTAAAAATTGTATGTATAGGTGAAACTTTCTAATATTAAGTAGAATAATGTAGCCATTATTCAATAAGAAATAATAATTTTTGACGTAGCTACTTAAATTCTCTAGCCGGATTCAAATATTTTAAATAATGTGTAGGCTAAAGTTTACTTTTTATTATCATTTAAGATTTAATTTAATTTTCTTACAATCCTCCTGTGTTTGAGGAGCGATGAAGGCTTATTACTGGTCTACGGAACCCTGGTTAGAACACAGTTAGTGCCTAAATGATGTTTAATGCTACGTTTAACATAAAGCTTACTAACTATTGACTCTAATGGGTAGTTTAAATTAAGTGCAGCCACATTAGCTTGAAGAGGAGATGGGAAAAACTAGCTTTTTAAAGTTACTTTTGCCATCCCGTTCCTCACACTTAACACTTAAGTGCCACTAGCCATGATTTCAATTCCTTACCTCCCCGTCGGCAACAACGTAGTTTGCTGTCTTAGACCTGACCTGATGATCACACATGCCAATCCTAGAGTATAATTTAGATTTTATGTTGAGAAACGTCACTTTGGAATCATCATTTAGGTATAAGGGGTTCACTGTGTGGCTTTATATTAAGTTAGTTTGTAAGTCGTGTATTGTTACATCTCTGGATTTATAATGTAATCCTTAAAATTTGAGAGATAGGAAAAAACAACTTAATTAGATGTACTCACAGGTCTATCCATATATTTAATTAAAGGCTAAGATTATTTGAGATAGGATTGGGAAGATAATGTTTACATAACTGCTCCATCACTTGCCTGGATGGAGATGGGTAAAGATCTATCTTCGATAATCCCTTGCTTGTGAGACTTGGTTGATTGGGGTTGAACCACGGTCTCCTCAGTCGCTTAGGAGAGTCATTCAGTTATACCTGTATCATAAATATCCCCTCCCTCACTTTCTAGCCTGGATATACTCCTTCTATCTCTCTCTCTCTCTCTCTCTCTCTCTCTCTATATATATATATATATATATATATATATATATATATAATATCTACAGTATTCCCATGGCTTCTTTGGTGCTGACTGACAGCTTTAAAAAGTTACCAGACCAAATTACGTATCCCTACGCGGAATCAAATAATCTGAAAAAACATGTGTTTAGCAGCTGTCACTTCTGACATACAAAATTTAGGTATATACCTACATTTTGACTGTCAAAAATCAGCTGTGAGCTGTCAGTCAGCACCAAAGAAGCCATGGAGTTACTGTAGTCTTATTTATGTACACTACTTACTCTATAACATTAGGAACTCGAAAGTTCATTGCTGCACTTACAAAAGTACGCTAAAAATTTTGAGATAATTCTATCCAGGCCACCTCATCACACCTTGTCTATATATTGAGCTAGTTCCATACATTTCAACTCATTATACCCTATCCCTCCCTATTTTGAGTTAGTTGTATACAGTCCATCTAATTACACCCTATCCCTATCTTGAGCTAGTTACATCCAGTCCACCTCATTACATCATTCGCCTATTTGAGCTAGTTACATCCAATTCACCTCATTACACCCTATCTATTTCAGGTTCATTCTATTGTTATGCTCCCAGCTTCGTCTAGGTCGACTCATTGGTCTCTTCCCATTGGGTTTGTCAGTCATTATCCTAAACAAGGTTCTAGATTCTACCATTTGAACCTCATGTCCTGCCCACCGTAATCTATGATACTTGATTATCCTAATAATGCCCTATGATTAGTACAGGGTATGTAGCTCATCATTATGTAACCTCCTCCACTCCCTAGCAACCTCATCCATATACATAGTCTAGATAAAATCAAACCTACAGCTCCATCCACATCCATACATCTAACATCCACACTGAACCCAAGTCTAACGTAGTCACTGGAAGTGTTGATAAATTACTCAGAAAGCAAACGCAAGACGGTGTCACGTTGAGGTATACAGACCTTTGCAGGTTGGTGTGTAATGAAGCATCGTAATTAAATCATCCCCTCCCATATCCCCTTACTCTCCCATCGGGTATAACTCCTCAGATAGATGAATGTAAGGTAGCTACCACCACAGATATATATAACAGAGAGAGCTACGACCCCATCTTGCTTTAGTTATTATGACTCGCCAAGGAAACGTTAATTAGGATCCAGGTAATATAGTGTTACAGAGTTTGTAGGCACCATTTTGTTTCTTATTTGTTTGGATAACAATCGAAGTTGGTGTACGGAGGTTTGATTGGGCAAGTTAATTGAACTTTTATACTTTAAAAATATATTTATTTATTGAACCCTTAAATAAAAATTAACACTTTAATTTCAATTTTATTTTAGATTTTTTTTTGCACAGCATTTTTCTATCTATTAAGGTTATATGCATATGTACGCTAGTGAGTTAAGAATGAAAAAGGTTGAATTTAGAGGATTTGTACCCACTTTTGCGGGTAGGGAGATTGCAAAACCATTTAAGGAAAATCAACCACAGTACACATGACTGGAATTTTAACTACAACTAATTTTAATCCCCTTAATATAACTTAAACTTTAGCATTCGGTCTCCAATACATTTATTTAATTTAAATAGCTGGATATTTTTCCCACCCATGAAAAACTAAATGATTATTTTTAACAGCCAAATAATTTCATCTTACAGCACTTGATCGTAGTGTGATAAGCACGACAAATACAATAAACTCGCACGACACAGGTCAGAGAGAGAAATTAAGATTTCAAAAATGTTAGTAGACCCCTAGGTTTGTAAAGTAACAACACTAGTGCGTTTCCGGTTGCTACGAAATTTAATTTTTCATGTGTTAAATATTTAAGTACGTAGGTGGTAAGTCCCACCTAGCAAGTAAATTTTAGATAAATATATCCTTAAACAACACACAAGGTAAATACCTGGAAAGTGAATCCCATTTCGAATACCCCCACACAAAGGGGGGCAATTATAGAATTGTGTGGCCATCAATATCAGCACACAAGGTGTGACTAAATCTGGTTATTTGAACCCCTTTCCCTTTTTGCTCTCGCCACTTTCAAGAATACCCGCTCTTGTATTGTTACTCATTATTAGTCCGCCTTAATCATAACTTTGTGCCCGGGTGAGTTGTCATGTTAACGTTTCCCTTCTATAAATTAATTTTGGCCAAGGAGAAAAATAAATGGATGTCCATCACGGTGCTCTTCTTAAAAATTGCTAATCATATCTTCAGGCTTGCTATACATAGTTATAGATTAGACGACTACTGATAGCTCATTGATAAGAGCATTGGTATACTAAGTCAAATGTCCTAGGTTCGATTACCGTGTCCTTGTGTCATTTTTAAATTTAAAGATGTTATCAAGTAGATAAATACAAACGAATCAAATCCGAAATAAGGTTATTTAAAAAAATCAAACAAACTTGCAATTCTTAATAATTATGGTTTCAACTAGTCATTTTATAATAAATAGACCACTAAACATTATAATTTTGATCCTCCCTTATTTTGTGTTTTTGGCTGTACATATTTACTCTCTCATTTTCTTTACTTTTTATATTTCTCTTTACGATTCATTCGTATCTAAAAGAAGTTAGCTTATGGCAATAGGAAGAATTCAGGAATTATTTCAACTGTAGCTAATATTAACACTTCCCACCACTTTTCGCAGCAACTGTGGGGGCGGGGGAAGATGGGTATATCTCTCTTCTCACTCCCTTATAACCGAACCCGCAACTTCCTCCCCCGAGCCCCTCTTCCTACGAAGCGGAACCACAAGTCTTGAGAATGTTTCTTTATTTACAGTGAGTTGTTGACATCTTAGGAAATACATCAACTCTGTTTGGAACGAAGTAAATTGAATACAGGGTTGTGTTTTTTAGACAGCTTGGAGTGACACATTTCATGCAGAGCCCGATCCATAAGACGGTATTTTTATTTGAATCGTTAAACATCAAGTTGCTGTGAACTTGAAATTTTTTATGATGATGTTCAAGTGTTACTGTTTTATTACAGATAAATCAGTTCAGCCTATTTCCCGTAGTTCAACGACAATCCATTTAGGGGTCATCTTGAACTTTTTTTCCCCCCCTACCTTTTAGGATCCTTACCTCATTCCCCTCACCACCCACCCCCCTTCCGACCAAGTAGACATTTAACCTGCCCCTTCTTCACTCCAACCTGTGTTACGTAACTATTCACGTCAAGTGTGAATGTCATTATTTCATAGAGAAACTTTTCTAGCACTAAAAGAGGGACTCAGATATCAATTCTACTCAGAATCCCTTCAGCGTACATATTCTGAAGTTATCTATAAATATGTTAACTAACGTTGAAAACATGGATAGTATTATTATTTTGTCCACATTAGAGCTAGCACATTAGCTATAAAATCTGTGTTATGTAACACTATGATGCACCCACCCCCTCTATGTAGCACTATGTAGACATTAAAGGTACCACACATGTAACACCATGTATACATTATAACTCTTCACATGTAACATCATGTAGATATTAGAGCTACCACCATGTAACACTATGTAGACATTAGAGCTCCCCGATGAACCACCATGTAGACATTAGAAATCCCATCATGTAACACCATGCAGACAATAGAGCGCTCACCATGTAACACATTAGGCACTAGAGCTCCCCTATTTGACACCATGTATACATTAGAACTCCCCACTTATAGCACCATTTAGACATTAGAGCTCCCAATGTAGTACCATGTAGACATTACAGCCCCCCATGTAACACCGTGTATTCATTAGAGCTTCCTATGTAACACCATGCAGACATTAGAACTCCCCATGTAACGCCATATATACATTAGCGCTCCCCCTCTACACCCCATATAACACCATGCAGACATTAGAGCTCCCAATGTAACACCATGCAGACATTAGAGCTCTCATTGTATCACCATGTAGACATTAGAGCTCCCAATGTAACACCATGCAGACATTAGAGCTCCCATTGTAACACCATGTAGACATTAGAGCTCCCAATGTAACACCATGCAGACATTAGAGCTCCCAATGTAACATCATGCAGACATTAGAGCTCCTAATGTAACATCATGTAGACATTAGAGGTCCCAATGTAACGCCATGTAGACATTAGAGCTCCCAATGTAACACCATGTAGACATTAGAGCTCCCATTGTAACACCATTTAGACATTAGAGCTCCATTGCACCCTCTTTCAACACCATTACGCGCTTTATGGGTAATCCCTTAACTCCAAAAAAGGCATGGATACTATATAAAAATCTTGTAATACATTATGGTGTGTAAGGATCCTGTATTGTTTTACGTAATATAGATAAGTATACTACTATATTTAAAAGTAAAAATGTCATTTGAAATGTGTAGGCCTACAGTTTAATAGATCAAATAAAGATAGCTTTAAAATGCTTTTTTTTTTGCCCCCAATATGCCTTTCAACCCATCCGGGCTATCTGAATTTAACTACACTTTTGGTGTAGTGATAAGTAAGCTAGGATTTAAAGGAAATGTACCTGAATTTGTGTTGAGCGAGATTGGGAAACTATATTAGAAAGTCTCCCTTGGTACAACCTACCGGGATCTGTATCCCGACTCTTCCCCCATCTCCGGAAAACCAGACTAGTTTGAGCTTTGCATTTAGTCTGCGCACCCACCAATGATGATCTCAAAGGCTTCTTTAAGATCTAAGTATTCTTAGCAAATTTTGAATTTGAAAAGTTATCATATTTTAACTGCAATTCTATATTAAAACATATATTTATTTCTTCATCTTGCGTAATTAGACTATGGCGTGCGTAGAAAAAGTGAAACATTAATTAATACTGAGCCTCATATTGAATAAATAAAACCTTCATCAGTGTCTTCATGACTTAAGACGCTACTTTTGCAATAGAATGGATTACTGGTGGCGGGGAGGTCAGGGTTCGATTCTTGGCCAGTTGTACTATATTATTATTAGCACCGCGTCTTACTACCCGTTCGGGTTATACGCACTTACGCTAATATGTAATGGTAGGGTGATTGTGAGATGAAATGGAGGACCTACAGTTTAACGTGGAATCCGAACCACGGTGGAGGCCTGGCATTCCTCACATTCACAGCCAGTTGTAATGGGAGTAGTCTACCCTAGACCGTTTCCCTCTATAATTCCACACAAATGTGGGCACATTTCTTCGTCTAAAACCTATATTCTACTTTACTCTTCCCTAATCATTAATTTAAATATGTATAAAGCCGCGCCTGCTAATAAAACGCGGTGTACACTTAAACAATATATTTATGGACACATATTTTGAGATTGTAGGAACATATTCCTTGAAGATGCAAGATGGTAACCCATCGGTTGTCGAATGGCCTAAAAATAAGTCACACTCGCAATATACTGGACTGCTGATGACTGGGAGATTGGGGCTAGAATGTCGATCGGATGTACTGAGGGTGGAATTGCCGAAATATTCCCCCACCCATATTCCTACGAGAATTCGGGTACATTCCTTCTAAATTTAACCTTCCTAGTTCCTATACAGAGGATACAGTGCATAAAAATGTAGGTCGGAAAATAACACTATTGTTCATCCCGTTCTTATAAAATGTGTACCCCATAAAAATAAGAAAGTTTCGATGATCTCATCACATACTTAAGGTAGGAGTGTAGAATACATGAGAAAAAGAACAGTGTTTTTGTAGTTTTTATATCAGAACATTTTTTGGTCAAAATTAATAAAAAAATTCTCCAGTAGAAACACAGAATTTAATCTTCTTCAGATGTTGATATCATCAGGTGTTGAATATTTGTCAAGGTTGTCCTGGAATTTAATGGCAATTTTTTCTCTTCATTTAAAAAGTTTCTCATCTAATACCGCTGTGCTCATGACAGATATTCAACAATTATTGTTGATATCACAATGTAAAGAAAATTAAATTCTATCTTTAAAATGGGCAATAATTTATTTATTTTGGCAAAAAAAAAAAGATTTTTATAAGTTCTGCAAAAAAGGCTGGCCTTTTCCTCCACCTTAATAACTGAAAGGTGTTATGAAAATGTTCCGAGAAGGACTACTGTTGAATAAAACTACCTAAGATAACATTGCATCTTTCAACCAAATGAAGGGTGTAATCAACACCTCTCTCCCCATATATGATGTTTTAAATTTGTATCAATTTTACAAATATCTTTATTAAATCCAGGGTGTAGCAATATGATTCCAATATAATGTAAGTTTAACTGAAAATCTACATTAAGGAATTGTTTCCGTGGCTTTGAGTATGTGGTAATGTTGTAGATTGTAATAACAACAACTGTAGAACTCTCCATTAAGCTCATTATCCCTCAGCACGCAAACCATAAACTAATATACTTTGGCATCGGCCTCGGCCCTAAAGAGCGCAAACCACCGTCAACAGTAATTATATCATACGCAGCAATTAGTTTTGTAGCAGTGGTAGAGAACGTAATGGCAGAAATAAAGGGGGTAGGGTGGTTGGATAACTTTGACTAATGACTTTTTACTAGAAACTGAAAAAAATAGATATGCTTTTGTTTCTTATGAGTAGAGGAAGTGTGGATTTAACAGTAGAATCAACTTTATAAACTTTTTTGTTGTTGTTGACTAAGCTTTTTTATATGTCTAACTCGCAAGTTAGCATAATTTCATGTAACTGCAATTTATGCATAGAGGCAAGTAACTAACAATATCGTGTAAGTTATAGGGTGGCTATTTCATTTACTAAATAATACATAGAAATTGAGTACAAAATATTATAATATTTTTTTCTGAGAAGACTAAAAGTTTGTCCGACACCGTAGCTCAGTCGGTAACGTGACGGTCTTCTAAACTAAATGTCTAGGGTTTGATTTCCCTGCATGGCCAAAAAGTTGATCCTTGCTGAAATATGTGTTTCTCCCCTTCACATTGATAAATTATCGGCAGGGGGCTGGATGTTGCGTCTGTTCTAGATTTGTTAGTTTATAAGTTGTGTGCTGATATAATCAGTTGGTTCAGAAAGTGCATGTCAAACACCTTAAATAAATATAAAAGAATAGAGCTATTATATATATAAGTTTAAAAAAAATTACGAATACGAATACGAATTACGAAATTACAGAATAAAAAAATACCATCTTTTAAACAACTCAAAATGTAAATGAAATAGCAGTTAGTCGAATTTTTTACTCATTAAATACAAACGAATTAACTTTATTTTTCCAAAATTGTATTTATTTAACGTGGAACCCCACAATGTCTGTACTCATTACACGTCAAAAACATGCAATAAAATCTATAGCTTTTATGAAATAATGAGTAAGGAAATGAAAAAAAACTAGTTTAATACTTTATATACTAAAAGAGTGCATTTTAAGTGCTATTAGTGAGTTCATTGTATAGTAATCATCAAAAGCGGGGTCTTCTATCCAGATCTAACCACTTTGCAAATATCGAACTCATATAAATCCTTTAATGGAGTTATTTAAATCTATATGTGTGTGAATATATATATATATATCTCCAATATTGCTTTTAATCAATCTCTACTTTGATACTTTGAATATAAATTGCTATTTGAATCGGATTAGGATTATAATTTGAATTTAAAATGAAATTATTTTATAAAAATACGAGAGACAAGTCGCTGTCCAGTACTTGTTTGAATTTCAAATATATATTTTTTGTATTACTTTTCTTTCCATTACTTTTCTTTCCCCTGTCTTCCCATCCTCCATTCATATAAGAGTTGATTAAATCAATAATTAACTGAAGACCAAAATTTTAACTTGTGGCTTTGATAAGATGGTAGAAGTTTCATTTGATTGGATATGTGCGGTCTGTCGAGCATTTTCACTGAGCTAAGGAATGAGATAGAAGGGGAAGAGTTAAAAAAAAAGTGTCAGATTAATTTTGATGAAAAAAAGGGTTTTTGATGAAAAATGAGTGAGATCTTGAAAATAAGGGATTGTCGGGGGGATTGTAATCTCTAGAAATTTTTTAATAGATACGGCAACAGGGGACAGTTTCATTCCCTCAACGGTGGGTTCTTATTCTCATAGCTGGATGTACCTATCCGACCACCATTTTGTTATAACTTGGGAGTTTAGTTTTTTGATCTAGTTCTATTTTGACTGGTTTGCTGTTTCACGGAAAGTTTCTTTATCTTTTTTATTTTCAAGCTTCACATCTTACAAGACATCAAGTCCACACATATTTACACCAATGGAGTATGGATTAGGGAGGTACAATTAATAGGAAGTGTAGCCTCATTTGCATAAAGGAAACTTGGGAAGCCATTAAAAATACAAATAAATATGCCAACTAAGATTTGAACCCAGACCTTCCCGTTGGTATAGTCAAATCATTCAATACAATACTGATGGATTATTCCGCATTTCCACGGGTGCGGGCTACAAGTAGTCCTCACGTACCGATATTACACGTGCTATGAAGATCTTTAATATTTTATAGGCACAGCAGAAAAGCTATATACTAATTTAACAAAACACAAAATGGGGTTCTACTCTTCCTCCACGCAAACGGGGGTGCACTTCCTCTGAATTAAAATTTCTTTATCCCTAACCCATTAATGTAATTAGTACATAGGCGTATAACCTCAACAGGTCGTGAGATGCAGTGCTAAAAAAAAATAGAACAGCATATGTAGTCTACCTATAACCATTCAACTTTCACGTCAAAAGTAATAAATTATTTGTAGTATAACGAAGCCAAATAGAAATACTTAAGGTGGGGGTGTAGGGGATGCGACAAAAGGTCCCATTTTTTGCAGTTTTTACAGCAACACTTTTTTTGACCAAAATAAATAAATAATTTTTCAAGAAGAACCATAGAAAGTTTAATTTTCTACACATGGTGATATCAACAGTTCTTGAATATCCTTCATGATTATAGTGGCATTAGATGAGAAACTTTTTAAATGAAGAGAAAAAGTGGTCACAAAATTACAGGACACCCTTGACAGATATTCCATAATTGTTGATATCTCCTTGTGAAGAAAATTAAGCTCTATTTTTCTGTTCTAGTGATATTTTCTTTATTTTGCCAAAAAAAAATTATATAGGCTATATAAACTGCAGAAACACCGACCTTTTTTTAGCGTTTCCTACACTTCCATCTTAAGTATTTTAAACGTGGCACTAAATACCACTAGTTTCCTCTGAGAATATAGTTGTACTCCTTAAAAACTAGACCTGACTATAATAATTTGAAATTTATGCCTAAATTTCTTCAATTCCTTCTGATCGTATGTTAAAAATAAATTGTTAACGTTACTGTGCTAATGCAAAAATAATTATAAAATCTATTATCAGATGTTAGCTTGGTTAATTTAAAGAAGCTATGTTTTTAATCTCACATATAAAGAAAGTATTACAGTCGTAAAATTTGAGCCCTCTAGTTTATGACGTATCTTGAAGTTTTATGTTCGCCCAAATACAGATAAAAACGAGCAATTTCCGTCCGTATCTATACCTGCCCCAACAGACGAAGATGTTTGATAGTTATTAACTATAGGGACATGTCTCTAGGTGGTCATTATTATTATTATATTATTTTTCTAGGTCCAAAATTAAGGATAGTCTTACACAGGCTACATATATTTGGTGTGTGATGTGCATTATACCACCATATTCTATTTATTTATCTCTAGAAAAAATTATTTTATATTAGTTTACTGATTACTTTTAATTTTTAAAATGAGTATTTCCAAAAATTACCCAAACATTTTGTCCAAAATGGATATTTGGGGAGTGGTATAATAAATAAGTAAAATTACACTCAATTGTTTTTGATGAACAATTCATTTACGCATAGTCTAATCACAACAGATTTTTTGCAAAATTATATACCTAGCTCTCAAGTACTGTGTGAGAAAGTCTGTACGAATGCGTTTTACTTTTTTTTTCTGCTATCCGCTCGCTGCTAATATTGGTACCGGCAACTCACTTTAAAAAATCTGTTGTGGTATGCAAATACGAGAACTAAATTGTAATCATGGCTTATATAGGGTCTGCTGGGGTCGAAGGCACTTCTTGGAATATCCGTGTGCCTATGAAAATTTTATATGTTAATCTGTATGCATAAGCTAGACTATTTATTTAAAAAGTATAGGGGAAAATTGGGTTAAGTCCAATTCTAGCTCAAATTGAGTTAGTGCTTCCGTCTGTTGGACAATCGTGAAACCTTTCTAATGAACTTTAGATTATGGTTATAAGAGGTCTCCGTCATATTTAAATCTATTAAAAAAATATTTGTTGAAGTATGTTTTCTGTACACTACCCAAAGTAAAATTTCCTAAGAAACTCAAACATGATTTTGTTAATCATAATAAAAACTCATATATAAATTTGAAACAAAGTTGTTTAAACTATTTACAAACAATCTCAAAATTTAAGAAATAACTCTGTCCACTACCACTAATTTAAAGGTCAATGTCGAATAAAATCTCGAAAAGATTCACGATTACAAAAATTTATCTCTTTATGTGAAAGTAAAACAATAGAATCTTGACTGGTGACCTAGCGGTCTAGGGGTAAGGTGTCGGACTTCTGTACTGGGGTCCAGGGTTCAATCCTTGGTCCAAGCAATGATTTGTCTGATTGCCAAATCCTTCCTTCACCTCTGACAAGACGTGTATTAATCACAGATTGTGAATGTGTGGAATACCAAGCCTCCACCGTGGTTCGGATTCCATGTTAAACTGTAGGTCCTCCATTTCATTTCACAGTCACCCTACCATTACACATTATCGTAAATGCATATAAACTGGACGGGTAGTAAGACGCGGTGCTAATAATAATAATAATAATAATAATATAAATTTGGTAAGTTTTAGTATCTACTATTTGAAAATTAATATTTTTTATTCCTATATGATAGGAAATTGTTTGATTTTCTAAAACCCTATGAAGTTATACTTATCCTTTTAAAGCTCGTCATTTTGACTAATACCATATTGAACCTCACTCAGTACATTATGCAAATATTTCAAGGCAAACCTTTGGTGATGGTAATCAATGACTGATTTGTAAATGGCTGGTTGTGTTAAATAATTCACCCCACCAACGTAAAAATACATCACTCGTTTATATCAATCCCCCCCACCACTCACCCTCCTGTTTCAAGCCCCCCTTACCTGACATTTTGCCCTATACACCCATAATTTACACACACATTTTATTTCAGTAATACCTCTCATTTGCCATCAACATGGAAACCATCCTTAAGGCAAGGTTCATACTGTACCTTATTAATGAAATTGCATATAATTAATCATCCACATCACAGAGTTGTCCCCTTCCTCCGATGAAAACTCATGTAATTCTCCCTTCACTTTTTTCTCCCCCAAAAAAACAATCCCTAACGTCATATCACACAGGCTCGTCCCAATGTTACCTCTCACAAACCTACAAAACTGACCGTGCGAATAATTGATGGTCATGTCCACAGAACATCGGCATGGTATTTTTCACTTTCCCTTGCCCCCCTCCTCCTTTCCTTCACTTCACTTTCACAGACAAACCTTTACCACCTTGCTTTTTGAAGGGGTGGAAAGGGGAGGTGGAGATACCACCACAGGAAATGTTAACCACTTTTCATTCGTGCTGCGGTTCCCTACGAATGCGTTAAAATAAAAAAATAAATAAAAAATGATACGACACTTTATGGGGGTGGAAGGTGGAAACAAGACCTAAAAAAAAGCATTCTTGTATGTGTGTGTCTCCTCCATCATTTCCCCCATAACCCCCCTCCCCCGCCTCTATTTCTAACACACCCCCGTCTCTGAGCCGCAGGCTGGAATGAATGTTGGGGGTGTTTGTGACCACATCTATCACGCTCGGAGATCAGCGCGCCTAACCGGGCTGTACAGGATTGACAGGCGCCGTCAAAAGAACTGCGCCTCACTGTGGCCTCTGTATGGTAATCACCCCCCTCCAGTATTCGCCGAGGAGAGTCGTTAGGGGCGCTTCTGTCGCTGTCTCCTAAATTTATGATGGTCATCTTGGGTCGACATAACTTATTCACGAGTGTCTCTCTTTCTCTCTCGTCTTCTTTAATGGCCAAACATAAATTAACTAGTTTAAGCATAACACTAGTTATTTACACATTATATAAATGGGAAATGTTGACCTCACAAGTTAAGGTCCAAAATCTGTGTAAGGTATAATTCCAGAATAGCTGATATAGGCCTACCTATATAAGACCTGAAATGGCTGCACCATGCACCATGTTATAGATTTAGTTCAAGTATTAAAAGAATACATTGTCACGCGAATAATGAATATGTACAAGTTTCAGGCCTCTATCTCTTTTAAAAGAGACTGAAAAAGTGTTCGGCAGATTTGATTACAAAGGCATTGAACTAAGAATGTTATCAAATACCTAACTATTTAATTTTATAAGCATTTTTATGCTTTAATATATCAAACTCAGGAAACCCCTGACACGAGTATTTATTTATGTTGAAATAGCCTACATATTTGTGTAGACATCTTACTTTCTCATGTAAAGGGAGTATTGTAATCTTGAAAAGGTATATAGAAATATAAAAGTCAGGGTTCATTATGTTACATAAAACAGCATAAAGATACCGGTAAGTAGAGTCAGAATCAGTTAGGAAAGAATTGTATGACATTTTCAAAATTTACTGAAAACATTTTAACGTATTCATACGTTTAAGTCATGTGATTTTCACCAGTCACTTTTGGTATATACAATCAATTCCTACGAAACTACGATAATAATATAGGAAAAGATTATTAATATGGATTGTAAATATATGTATGTACTTTTTATAACGGTCCTTCAATGAAAATTGGTTTATGCCCTTCCATGATATACAAGTATTTACACTCATAGGGTAGGGATAGATAATATAGAACTGATTGTTTGAGGTCCCACGTTTGCGTGGAGTGAGAGTTGGGAACCAATTTAAGATTACAAGTGAAAAGGGAGGAAAGTAACTTTACAAACATTTTCCAGGACATAATCTTTTATATCTCAAACGACAAAAAGACTCCACCAAATATTATTATTTTTTTAAATATATTAAAATAAGACTGAAACATTTTTTTAACCTTGTTATAAAGTAGGCCCTACATAGGAAAGGTTCAATAATGGTCTAACAGATGGCAACACTAAATCAATCTGAGCTAAAATTAAACTTTCCCACTTTTTAACTCCACCCCTTCAATTAGAAAACCAGTACAGAACACCCGAACGGGATTCGAACCCCAACATCTACTTCATTGGTAAACCAAACAAGATATGACACATGTGAATTAATGCTACTTATAATTTACATTAAAAACATTTTTTCACCGTTACGTTCAAATGTGTGGCTATATATATATTTTTTTAATCCACATCATAATATCAGTACGGACCATTTACAATGCATAAAGTGCCCTTCCCCACGGGTCACTTTTATGACATAGTGTGTCTCCACAGCGATACATGTTATTAAATGGAACCTTTCACCCAGGACGGGCCACAAATTCGGTGTCTGGTAGTTTCCTTTCTCTTGACACAGATTCTGTGTCTGGTAGTTTCCATTCTCTCACCACAGATTCTGTGTCTGGTAGTTTCCATTCGCTCACTACATATTCTGTGTCTGGTAGTTTCCATTCGCGCACCACAGATTCTGTGTCTGGTAGTTTCCATTCTCTTGACACAGATTCTGTGTCTAGTAGTTTCCATTCTCTCACCACAGATTCTGTGTCTGGTAGTTTCCATTCTCTCACCACAGATTCTGTATCTGGTAGTTTCTATTCTCTCGCCACAGATTCTGTGTCTGGTAGTTTCCATTCGCGCACCACAGATTCTGTGTCTTGTAGTTTCCATTCGCGCGCCACAGATTCTGTGTCTGATAGTTTCCATTCGCGCGCCACAGATTCTGTGTCTGGTAGTTTCCATTCGCGCGCCACAGATTCTGTGTCTGGTAGTTTCCATTCTCTCACTACTGATTCTGTGTCTGGTAGTTTCCATTCTCTCACCACAGATTCTGTGTCTGGTAGTTTCCATTCGCGCGCCACAGATTCTGTATCTGGTAGTTTCCATTCGCACACCACAGATTCTGTATCTGGTAGTTTCCATTCCCGCGCCACAGATTCTGTGTCTGGTAGTTTCTATTCTCTCGCCACAGATTCTGTGTCTGGTAGTTTCCATTCTATCACCACAGATTCTGTGTCTGGTAGTTTCCATTCGCGCGCCACAGATTCTGTGTCTGGTAGTTTTCATTATCTCGCCACAGATTCTGTCTCTGGTAGTTTCCATTCGCGCGCCACAGATTCTGTGTCTGGTAGTTTCCATTCGCTCACCACAGATTCTGTATCTGGTAGTTTCCATTCTATCACCACAGATTCTGTGTCTGGTAATTTCCATTCGCGCACCACAGATTCTGTGTCTGGTAGTTTCCATTCGCGCACCACAGATTCTGTGTCTGGTAGTTTCCATTCTCTCACTACAGATTTTGTGTCTGGTAGTTTCCATTCTCTCACCACAGATTCTGTGTCTGGTAGTTTCCATTCGCTCACCACAGATTCTGTATCTGGTAGTTTCCATTCCCGCGCCACAGATTCTGTGTCTGGTAGTTTCCATTCTATCACCACAGATTCTGTGTCTGGTAGTTTCCATTCGCGCGCCACAGATTCTGTGTCTGGTAGTTTCCATTCGCGCACCACAGATTCTGTGTCTGGTAGTTTCCATTCTCTCACTACAGATTTTGTGTCTGGTAGTTTCCATTCTCTCACCACAGATTCTGTGTCTGGTAGTTTCCATTCGCTCACCACAGATTCTGTGTCTCGTAGTTTCCATTCGCTCACCACAGATTCTGTATCTGGTAGTTTCCATTCGCTCACCACAGATTCTGTCTCTGGTAGTTTCCATTCTCTCACCACAGATTATGTGTCTGGTAGTTTCCATTCGCTCACCACAGATTCTGTGCCTGGTAGTTTCCATTCGCTCACTACAGATTCTGTGTCTGGTAGTTTCCATTCTCTCACCACAGATTCTGTGTTTGGTAGTTTCCATTCTCTCCCCACAGATTCTGTGTCTGGTACTTTCCATTCGCTCACCACAGATTCAGTGCCTGGTAGTTTCCATTCGCTCGCCACAGATTCTGTGTTTGGTAGTTTCCATTCGCACACCACAGATTCTGTGTCTGGTAGTTTCCATTCTCTCGCCACATATTCTGTGTCTGGTAGTTTCCATTCGCTCACTACAGATTCTGTGTCTGGTAGTTTCCATTCTCTCACCAAAGATTATGTGTCTGGTAGTTTCCATTCGTTCACTACAGATTCTGTGTCTGGTAGTTTCCATTCGCTCGCCACAGATTCTGTGTTTGGTAGTTTCCATTCGCTCACCACATATTCTGTGTCTGGTAGTTTCCATTCTCTCGCCACATATTCTGTGTCTGGTAGTTTACATTCGCTCACTACATATTCTGTGTCTGTTAGTTTCCATTCTCTCACCACAGATTCTTTGCCTGGTAGTTTCCATTCTCTCACCACAGATTATGTGTCTGGTAGTTTCCATTCGTTCACTACAGATTCTGTGTCTGGTAGTTTCCATTCGCTCGCCACAGATTCTGTGTTTGGTAGTTTCCATTCGCTCACCACATATTCTGTGTCTGGTAGTTTCCATTCTCTCGCCACAGATTATGTGTCTGGTAGTTTCCATTCGCGCGCCACAGATTCCGTGTCTAGTAGTTTCCATTCGTTCACTACAGATTCTGTGTCTGGTAGTTTCCATCCGTTCACCACAGATTCTGTGTCTGGTATTTTCCATTCGTGCGCCACAGATTCTGTGTCTGGTAGTTTCCATTCGTTCACTACAGATTCTGTGTCTGGTAGTTTCCATTCGCTCACCACATATTCTGTGTTTGGTAGTTTCCATTCGCTCACCACAGATTCTGTGTCTGGTAGTTTCCATTCGTTCACTACAGATTCTGTGTCTGGTAGTTTCCATTCGCTCACCACATATTCTGTGTTTGGTAGTTTCCATTCGCTCACCACAGATTCTGTGTCTGGTAGTTTCCATTCGTTCACTACAGATTCTGTGTCTGGTAGTTTCCATTCGCTCACCACATATTCTGTGTTTGGTAGTTTCCATTCGCTCACCACAGATTCTGTGTCTGGTAGTTTCCATTCGTTCACTACAGATTCTGTGTCTGGTAGTTTCCATTCGCTCACCACATATTCTGTGTTTGGTAGTTTCCATTCGCTCACCACAGATTCTGTGTCTGGTAGTTTCCATTCGTTCACTACAGATTCTGTGTCTGGTAGTTTCCATTCGCTCACCACATATTCTGTGTTTGGTAGTTTCCATTCGCTCACCACAGATTCTGTGTCTGGTAGTTTCCATTCGTTCACTACAGATTCTGTGTCTGGTAGTTTCCATTTGCTCACCACATATTCTGTGTTTGGTAGTTTCCATTCGCTCACCACAGATTCTATGTTTGAGCAACAGAAAACACAGGCAGTTGAATGATACCTCTCACATGAGACACAGTTTGTGGTAATTCACTGGCTTTAAAATGGTCCAAGTCTTTGATAAGGGTAAGTTCATTTGTGCATTACAAGAACGTCCTGCCTATTCGTTATCATTCTTCCTTAGGGTTCCTGAATGTGTTTTTAAAAATGTCTCAAAAGATGTTTCTGGCATCCTGAAATAATTGAAATTTGTTTGTTTTTCTTGCCTAAGGTATTCATACAATGTATAGAAAGCACCCTTAAGATAACCTTTAAATGTTTATTAGGTGCACTCAATTATTTTTAAGTACTTTCTTATTTTGCTTTAGCATTAACAATATCACTCAGGCTTCTTCGGCATCCATCGAAGCAATGAATAAACCGAGTGACTTTTGCGTGTGGCTGCTCGTGGGAAAGGCTGACGTTTTGTGGTGTCACACTGTGGTATGTGTCTTCGAAACGGCCTGTGTGAAAGGGCATGAAGGTTGACTTTTGTGGTGCCACGCTGTGTCTTAGAAGCGGCCCGTGTGAAAGGGCACGTAATTACTCTGGCAGGGTTGAGTTGAGAAAGGTAAAGACATAGAGAAAGGAATAACACATTTCTCTATGGTAAACATATAGATGCGTGGAGAGAGCCTGGGAACTCGGTTAATAGGAAATAAAAGATTTCAGAACACTTGGTAGGGATTTAATCCATGGACTCCCCTTCACCGTCAATAAAGTAAATGGAAATACGATAAAGGCCCTTTATGCTCCAGGCCTAAGTGTATTGGGCCCGCCGATCCCTTGTCAAATTACTTTATACTTAGGTGTACCCCATCCAGGCTAGACTACGCTTAAACTGGGCTAGGTAACATAATTATAAGTGTAGCCTTGTCAGAGGGGAAGGATTACGAGAAGCCCCGGATCTAATAGGACGGCCGCGTCACAACACAGGTCCTATTTGACTAAACGGGGGGAAGTGTTCCTTCCTTCGCGTGACGTAAATGAGATAACTGCGTTGCATAGGAACCGTGAACTAATTATTTACCAAGATTACAACAAAGTGTATCACTAGTGACGATAAGGTTTGGATTTGAGTCCCGGTCGGGTGTACTGAGGTTGGTTTTACAATAAATGGTTTCCCTTTCTTTTACTGCGAAACGCGGATATACGTTTTTCTCTTAACCTACTATATCTCGAGGTCAGTAGTGAAAGTATGTGGATAGTTATAATACTTAGCACCACGTCTTACTATCCGTTCGGGTTAAACGCTTAAGTACTAATTACACTAATGGGTTAAGAATTTGGAAGGATGAATATAGAAGAAGTGAACCCACATTTGCGTGGAGGTAGAGTGGAAAACCATTTAGGAAAAACCACCCCTAGTTCCCCAGAGCGAGATTCGAACCTCGATCTTCCTGTCCTCGGCAGTCTAGCACAACACGAAACTTGCGTGTTAGTTAAATACACTACCGAGGCGGGTGTATGTGGATAGTTGAACGGATTGTTAGATTCAGTGCACACACAATAAACAGTGAAATAGAAAGTACTGTATTAATTCGTATTTTTTAGTTTGAATTCTTAAACGCATCTTTCTTAAACGACTGATCATACACATGAATTATAAACTAAATTAATTCTAGAAAAACACAACACCCAGTCCCCCGGTAATCAATTCATCACTCTAAAAGGGGAAATCCACATTTAAATAATTATATATATTTAGGCTACGCTTGGAGTCGAACACAGCACCCTTAGCTCGATTAGTAGATACTTCTAACAAAAATATGTGTGTAAAGTAGTTAAGTCATCACTTTTTATTTAATAAGACATGAATGTCTGGCACATAACCATTTAGTGTAAAGGAAATTCTACGTCAAAATTGTTGTTTTTATCACCGCATACTACTATCTGTTCAGGTTTCACAAATATATATGATAGTTAATCTAATGGGGTAGTTATGTGAGAGGAAAATTTCTAGAGTTAATCCATCGATACTTACGTGGAAGGAGAGTGGTAAACCATTTTCAGGAAAAACCACCCACAGTAGACCCGACTGTGATTTGAACTCTCAATCTCTCCATCATCACCAGGCCAACTTAACATGAGAGCTATGCCCTAGACCAGTGTTTCTTAAACTGTGGTACATACAGTTATTCCCGGTGGTACGCTGTGAGAGGCCAAGCAAAATTAAATCGGAAAAAAGATTAGGCCTCATCAAATCCTATAAATATATTACGACTAGTTTTAACCCAAAGAAGAAAATATTTAACCATTGGTTTGAAGGGTGGCAGCACTGATTATAGCTCAAGACAGCCACACAGTCTGTGTTAGTATATATGGTTGACTTGGCGGCCTAGGGGTAAGGTGCCAGACTTCTGTGTTGGGCGTCCGTGGTTCAATCCTCTGTCGAGGCACAGATTTATCTGATTGCCAAACACTACCTTCACCTCTGACAAGGCGTGTATTAATCACAACTTGTGAATGTGTGGAATGACAGGCCTCGACCGTGGTTCGTATCCCACGTTAAACTGTAAATCCTCCATTTCATCTCACAATCACCCTACCATTACACTACACATTAGCTTAAATGCGTACAACTCGAACGGGTAGTAAAACGCGGTGATGATAATAATAATAATAATAGTAATAATTTTAATAATTACATCTCTGGGCACCATTAAACATGTAGCGAAATAATAAATATTCAGCAATATCTTGGTGATACTACAAATTACGGAAATTTTTGGGGTGATACGCCACTAAAAAGGTTTCAGAACCACTACTGCCTTGGACCGTTCGGCCACTGAATTATGTTACGACAAAGTTCAACTGTTTGTCCCCGGATGTCAGTGGAACTCAAAATATCTAATCTTATCTTGCTTTACATCTCAATCTCACGGAGCCACTCACAATTCTAGAGGTGTGGGCTTCTTTCCATACCAACACTCTGAAACGAGAGAGAGGGTATACTCAATTCACGGTAGGAATTTCTCTCTGAAAGGTATTTTTACCTACCAATATCCTACTATATAATAGATTTCTGATAGGGGAAAAGCCTTTCAGAAAACAATTCCTACGCTGAACAGACTTTAGATATAATATGTAGCTTTGTTAGGAAGAAGTAGTTCCATGTGCAATGAAACCGTCACTAACCTTCCCGCAGAGAGCACCTTTTTGACATTGTCGACATAAACACCGTACTCAGCGAACAAATGGTCCCCCATATTCTTACTACTTACCTTTATTTTTAGTTTTTTAGTCAATATTAATTTTATTCTCAACATTTTAGTTGATAATATTTTTAATTTATTCCTTTCGGATGTTTTGATTTTGTTTTTCCTGGGTCGACGGATTTTCCTTCAGTGACACCATAGAGAAATGTTATTCCTTTCTCTATGGTGACACAGATCCGTGGCACAGCTTCCTTCGGAGGGGAAGTAAATCCATCTGTCCCACGTCGACTGTGGCATGAAAAGATCTCTGGAAGATAAACAAAAGTACCTTACCCAGTAAAATTGGTAGGCACTTTCATTCGCACCCATAGAAATTCCCGTGTGTTGATAATCAGTCGGTTCAGAAAATGCATGTTAAGTACCTCCAATAAACAGATAAATAAAATAATACTTTATTTTTATGATAATTTCGAAAATAAGAGAGAGGTTAGAATGCACAATATATATTTAATATACCGACACTAGGTTTTAGAATTATTCTTTAATTGAGCCTACTCTCATTAAACTAAACAAAACTCACAAATGTAGAATCATCAATTTAATAAGAAATATTTAACGAAAGGACAATAATAATTGGTCAATAAATTAATATTTATATAAAACTATAAGGCTTTCTTGTAAAGCTAAAATTATTGTATTTTATAGATTCATTCAATACGATATCCTGAAGTAGTTTTTTTGTAAACGTGTTTTTTTATAAATTATCTTCAATTTAGGCTATTTGGCCCAAGAAAATTGCCTGTAGGAGTCTTCTTGTCTAAATGTAGACTAAAAAAAGTCATCGGTAGTACGTGTCTTTCTAGAATATAAAACAAGAAAACTATAGTTTTAAAAAGCAAGTCAAGGCTTCTAGGTGCAAATGGTCTAGTGACTGCGCAAAATTGCCAGAGGAAGACGGAAAGTGTTATTAGTACATAAAAAAAGAGGCCTCATAGGGTGAACTGTTCATTTTCTTCTCTCTTAAGTGTAATAGCGTTTAGACTGCTTAGGTATTTTCAAGTTGAGATGCAAACTGCTTAGCAAAATATATTCGAAATCTCCAAGTAAGCAACCATACCAAAAGCTCTGAACATAAATCAATACAATAACGAAGACAAACACCTGAGCTTTCTCATTTTTATACCATTTCCAATCGAGGCTGCTTCTTTTATAAATAGAAACACATCATTACTCATTTATCGGAAGAAGCAACTGGAGCTCTTCTAAAAATATCTTCTATTCTGGTTTGTAGCGTATTTTTTTCCCACCCCTCCCCTACTTGTTGATTTGGTAATCTAGTGGCACCTCCTCTTGGCCACCATCGAAGCCACAAGTTTTGGCGGCCTCAATAAATCGTTATTGATCCAGGTGCGATGGTGGTAGGAAACAGGAGATTAAAGGTGTCAGATTCTAGGGTGGCGAAGAGGTCTATGAATTATCATTTCGATGGGGAGGTATATTCTGGATAGAATTTATGGCGTAATATGAAATTTCGAAGTAATAATTTCCATAGCCCTTGCCAAGTAATAATACCATAGCAATCAAGAGAAGTTTAATTTTTCACCCTTAAATAGCCATTAGGAATTCAATCGATGATTATTATTTTCTTTGCATACGCTGTTAATGTAAGAAGGGTATAACAACAGAGGAAATGTACCCGAATTGGCAGTGAGATATATATTGAAAACTATTTATGAAAAATCACCCTCAGTACAACCGGTAGGGATTAAATCCCCGCCATTTCCATTTTCATTACCAGAAAACCACATTAAATGGACTTGACAATTAGACCACGTGTTCATCGGCAAGGGTATGAGTAGTTTAAGTAACCACCCTCACATCTAATTGGGTGGATTGGTCAAATATAAGGAACAACTTTTAAGGTATCTTGATTATATTTCGTGTGGAGATGACAAATATATATATATGACCCCATCCTCAAATCCAATTAGTATTAAGGCTCAATGGTTGATAGTGTAGACTTAGCGTCCTAAATTAAATTAATTTGTAAGTATTGTGTCAACGTAATGCGTGTTTAGATAGTACAAGTTAAAAAAGGAAATTTAAAAATTATTCTAGCGTATAGATTAAATGATCAAAAATGAAAAAAATAAACTAAGTGTTTCACTTTGAAGTTAACTTTCTTCTTGGTAAATGTTTCTTATTTTTGGATGGTTTGTTTTACTTCAAGCTTGTAATATTATTTTTTACCTTCTACTGTATAAATTCAACACATTCTCTTCTTATAATCCAATATCATTAATTACTATCCATGTCTTGAGCTAATTCTATCCAAACCACCTCTTCACACTCTATCTCTTTCAGGTCCGTTCTAATGTTATGCTCCTACCTGCGTCTAGGTCTACCCACCTTTTTACCTTCTACTGTATAAATTCAACACATTCTCTTCTTATAATCCAATATCATTAATTACTATCCATGTCTTGAGCTAATTCTATCCAAACCACCTCTTCACACTCTATCTCTTTCAGGTCCGTTCTAATGTTATGCTCCTACCTGCGTCTAGGTCTACCCACCAGTCTCTTTACAGTAGGTTTACCAGACAATACCTTCATGCGAATCTAGTTTTTCCATTAGTGTTGCATGTCCTGTCCACTGTAACCTATAAGATTTAATTATCCTAACAATATATTTTTAGGAGTACAGGTTATGTAACTAATCATAATGAAAACTTCTCCACTCACCATTATATTCATTCATTTTGGGATCAAATAAATGTTCCTAGGAACTTTGTTTCATTAAATTATATCGTTTAACTTTGGCATTCTTACGAAATACGATAAATGTCTCGAACAAAGAACGTTTTCGTGTCGGTCATTTTAACGTCAAGCCACACCATCCGGGGTAAAACCTTCACGTCCCCCAAGACGTCACTTTACCAGCTCAGTAAATTAGAACGTTCCGCCCTTTCCAGCGGGGGGAGACATGACATTAAAAATAGCACAAAGCAACTTGAACAAGTTTTTCTTTCCCAAGCACAAATTTATTTTTCATTTTATCCTTTCGGTTCTACTAAAAGCATTCCTTAAAGAAAACATTTTTTTAGTACCACGTCTTTCTTCCCATTTTAACTATGCTCCCATGTACTAGTCACTCTAATGTGTTAGTAGGTACTAGCAAGGTTGAATTTATAGGAAGTGTACCCGCACTTGTATGGAGGGAGAGTAGAAAACGATTCAGGGAAAACTACCCTAATTACACCCAATCAGGATCTCCCCAGCATCGATAGTCTAGTCTAGTGCAAGAGTGACTCCTCAGACCGTGCGGCCACCAAACAGGCCAACCATTGTTTTAACATCTGAATTCTTGCAATAGTATTTTGTATTTTCATCCCCGTTCAGGCTATACGCATACATTAATTACTAAAGTTTAATAAGGATGAGAAAGGTAAGATTTTTTTTAGGAAATACAATCGCATTTGTGTGGTGGGAGCATGAGAAACCATTTATCAACCCCCTCCCCCCCCCCACCCCATAAATTCAGTTGGTATTCTAACCCCAATATTTCATTCACTGGTGATACAGTCCAACATGAGAGCGACGCGTCATATAATGCAATCACCGATGCGAGTATTTCTTATGTTACTTTTAATATACCTATATGCATTGAAGGGTGTTTTTACACGTTTGATTTTACCATCCTGTATGAAAGCTCACATGTCTGCACTTCCTCTTAACTATCTCTGTCATCCTCTTATCCCTTAAATAACCAGACCCGTCGCATAGTGGTCAGTGCACCTAGGTTCATGAGCTCGATTCCCGGCTTGGTACCATGGGTAGTTTTCTCGAAAAGGTAATCATCCCAACGGTCACAAGGGTTTGATTAGCTAGGCTAATATTAGGTTTAGGATTTCCACTGGCTCCACATTTTCATGTTCATTGTCATCACATCTTCTTACTGAGGTTATGACGTGTAGACAAACACGATAAGTGTACCTTGGGCAAAGCTCTGTGCCACCAGAGAAACTAAAATTCTACACACACACACACACACAAACACACACACACACACACACACAAGTGACCGAACTACATACTACAGGTGTGGTAAAAACAATTATACGATATATGGTGAAGAAAGGGATGTACAACGTTCTGAGGTTTGCTTGACGTCAAGTGGAGCTCACCTGAGTGACGATATTTTAAAAAAGAATGTAGTTTGCTTTTATTTAACACTAGACTCCCCCCCCCCATATTTTCAACACACATATTGAAGAATCATCATAGACTCTACCATAAAATATGAGTGACTATCCACATTTTTAGGAGGAATAAATTAAATTTTCAAAATAAAATATAGCCTATGTTACGCGCTGATAATGTAGCTTTATATTGGTGAAAGAATTTTTAAAATCTGTTAAGTAGTTTTTGAGTTTATCCATTACAAACAAAAAACCAAAAATCAAATCTTTCCTCTTTATAATATTAGTGTCCGGCACAGATTTATCTGATTACCAAACCCTTCCTTCACCTCTGACAAGACATCTTGTGAATGTGGGGAATGCCAGGCCTCCACCGTGGTTCGGATTCCACGTTAAACTGTAGGTCCTTCATTTCATCTCACAATCACCCTACCATTACACATTAGCGTAAGTGCGTATAACCCGAACGGGTAGTAAGACGCGGTGCTAATAATAATAATAATATTAGTGTAGATTTTAGTAAACCTTCTAAAAGAGGTCGAAAAGCTTTTATTTAGTAAGTGAATAATTACCTATTAATTAAAGTGTTAATTTTTAAGTTACAAATAGTCTAATTGTTTCGGCCCAACCCTACACTACCTCTCCCAGACAAATATGTCATACGCTAAAAAAAAAACGTTTAATGAAGCCATCAATGACCATTACATTACGTTGAACGTATTAGTAAAAAAAAAATATTTTAGTATTGCCATAGCAAAGATATTTTAGAAATGCTAAACAAATAAATGTAGCATAGGCAACAGTGACAAAAAGTAATCATGTGTTGAAACATTCAATATTATATGCCAATAGTATGACCACTATTAAAAATATACATTGTTGTAGGAGGGTTAAAATGTAAGAGGAGTGTAGGTAGGTACCTGCAAGAAACTATAAATAGCCAGCCTGAGGATACTGTGTGACCGCACCTTGTAGGGGGAAGGACAGCCTTTGTTCACAGGCATTGTCTGTATGGCCAGTTCTAGGTCATGTGATGTTGGTTGCAGGGCAACGCTTCAAAAGCAACGGTTTGTGAAACCGAAAGCATCTCTTGTGACAATGTCATTTGGCTGAGAGCTGTTTTTGAGTACAAGTGTGTGTATGTCATCCTCAAACATAGTTTATAATATTATTAATATTAGCGTCGCGTATTACTACCCGTTCGGGCTATAACCACCTACGCTGTAACGTGCTAACAGCCCGTTAGCACGTACACTCAAAATACCTAATACACATGATTATCACTTTAAATTCAAGAACTAATAAAGTATATTAATGTGTGGCAGATATAAACTCACTATGACATCATAATACTGGTAAAACCCATACTTGAGGAAAATGCCCCAGCTGACGGCTCGACACGACTTAGACGAGCTACAACAAACGAAAATCTTATACCTGGGCCGGACGTTGAAGAAGGGAGGACTAGCTTTCCAGTGGTCTTCTTAACGGCCGTGCACTAGCATTAGTTGTGCCTGGCTCATTTTTAGAAAATTACCACCCACTCCTTCCATTTTGTGAAAGTCCCTTCCTAAATACGTCAGTCCATCTTGTTTAAAACAGCCATACCTCGGTTCACTTTTTGTATTCTATTGTATTGATTTGTCAGAGAAACAACTTGGACGTAAACCTACATCAGCGAACAAAGCAACTGGTGGTTACAATGTGTGAGGCGTAGTTCTCTCCTCACCGCAGACGAAGCCACGTCTGAGACAATGAGTATTAGGGTTTTTTAATCTTCGTTAGTGTCTTAGAGGTTTTTTTACTATGTCCATATGACATAGTTTTGTATGTCAGAGTTTTTGACTTGTCTTTCTATGCCCATAACACTTAGTATTGAATGTTAGAGTTAGTGTTTTTTTTACTATGTCCATATGATATGGTTTTGTATGTCAGAACTTCTGACTTGTTTTTATATGCTCATAAGGCATAGTTTTGAATTATGGGCTTTATGCTCTGTTTATCTAGGCCTATAAAACATGATTTTGTATGTCAGTGTATCTGACTTCTATTGCTATGTCCATAAGACCTAGTGTTAATTTCTTGGAAAATGTCTTGACACCCTGGACTGTAAGGCCATGCTTCGGCTAACTTAATGCCTAGGATCACATAATGGTAGAAATCAGGTTATCTAACGCTTTGTTCAGTGACCTAATTAGGTCTCTGACTTATATCAGTCTCTAATACTTCTAATACTGTACCTTTTTACGGTGCCCAATCTATGGGAGCGCTACTAGTCCATAGTAGTGGCTCGCGGGGTATAGTGTATTGTCTTCGGTCCCCTTCAGGCGCCGTCTGTATTAGTTAATATGTTTATTATTTGCGCTAGTTTTAGTGTAACCTAGGTTTGGTGGAAGTATTAATATACTAATGAATGTCCAGGCAGTACTAATAAGGAATAGACCAACCATAGTATCTTAACAGCCTAGATACCTGGTATCTCATGTATTATTTGTAAACTGAAAGTTCCTCTTCTAGGAGCTTAATCTTTGTGTTTTGTTACTCACTATGGAGTTAACTCATGCTAACTATCTCATTTAACTACCTATCTCTTAACGCCTTAAACTAGGACTTTCTAGAGTTAGATAACGTAAATTATTATTATTTTATAGGCTTTGTAGATAAAAATCTAACAGCCATCAGGCGGAAGTAGAGTTATGTATAGAATCTTTTCATTCCATTATTAACTGCGTCTAATTTAAATTGTCAGTTTTATGAGGCAGACGCTCCTTCGTTGAGGGATTTGAGTTTGTTCTAGTGTGAGAAGATACATATTTTCTTATTATCACATTCAACTTTCTTGTCATGGTTACAGTTCAATCATAGGTGCTATTCCCCTCATGTTCCCAGTTCGAGCAACCTTAATTTAACTTAATTAACGGATTCTATTCCCTTCTATAAACAATGGAACGTTTTGTTTGTGTTCTCTTCTAACATATTGTACTACCTTTGACTTACTTAAAATCTAAATAATCTTCTTTTTAATTATAAAATTATCTTATGCTTGATTCTTCCCATCCTTCTTTACTTATGTTTGTAAAAGTATTCGCCACTTTTTCTATCTAATAGGAGAAGCGGCGATACAACACTAATGTGTAATGGTAGGGTGATTGTGAGATGAAATGGAGAACCTACAGTTTAACGTATAATCTGAACCACGGTGGAGGCCTGGCATTACACACATTCACAAGTTTTGATTAATACACGTCTTGTCAGAGGTAAAGGAAGGGTTTGGCAATCAGATAAATCTGTGTTGGCACCGAGGATTGAGCCACGGAACCGCAGCACAGGAGTCCGACACCTTACACTTAGACCATCAGGCCACCTGTAGTTTTTCACTGTAATTCACTGGTAGTGTTTTTCGTGTGTAAGTGTGAGTGAGTTTCACCCTGAAACCTTCTTGTCCAATCTAACAAAACAGAAGGGTCAAATAGTAACAAAAGAAAGCACTAACACAATCAGAGTGAGTCGTTTGAATGCGTTTTTTTTCACCTGAGAACACACAGCTGTAACTCAGAGCACGCAACTCACCTATTTGCGGGATTTATAGTTTGACCGTCGTCCTCATGCCCTCATCAAATAAACCTGATAGTATTTCCAAAATAAATAAATAAATCCCAAAATAAACAATAATAAAAAAAAGCACAAACATATATCCTAAGACTACTCTTAAAACGTGAAATACACCATACACACACACACACACACACACACACACACCACACACCACACACACACACACACACACACATATATATATATAAATAAAAAACATATATGATGGTATGAAGAAAAACTATGATATGCGTACATTGACAACATTTTGAAGCTCAAATATTACTGTATAAGTTTTATATAAAAGACCCTAACAAGGTTAATGTATATCTTTCTTAACATTAGTAAGTTTAATTAAAAACATTAAACAAATATAACTTTTATATCAGTTCTCATGACCTCTATTGGCCAACATAGCATGCTAAAGCTCATAATAATATTGACTCAACTTACAAATAACTGAGAATAGTTCAAATAGTCAAATATATATGAATAATAGTTTCTACCTGGTCGGATTCTAAATAACACCAAAAGTAATATAGGCTTTTATCATCAGTCATCGTCAAGAAAAAAATAGCTTTAATTCGTTTTTCTTTCAAGTAGTCAACTTGCACAGTAAATAAATATTTAAGAAAGAACAAGATTATTTGCAATACTAATTTAAATATTAAATCACTCTAGTTTTCCTAATAGCTTAAAATACAGAAGTAAATTAACAACACGTAATATTATTAGACAAACAGATTTATCGAATCTATTTACACAATTAACTATCCATCTGTCTCCCGGACATAATAGTGATATTCGATATGTATCGAACTGGGTCATGATCTCTAACTTCAATATTGTGGTCTATGAACCACCTCGAAACATTATCCATGATTAAATTTAATTTCAATCTCTGATATATTAATATAACAACACCAAAGAAAATAATAGGCCGAAGAGTTAAATTTTGAAAAGGTTAAATTTAAAAAAAGAATCATTTAAACCGATAATTAAGTTTTTCTTACATTTTAAATCGTGTAGCAAATGCTAAGAACTCCTCAATCCAAAGTCAAGTTCAAGAGTGCCAGTCATGTTGCCATACCGGCGTTATATATGATTGAAAACCTAGAGATAAATGGAAGGCAAGGAAGAAGGTGGGGGGAACACTTTTGGCTCACTAAAGGAGGGAATACGCAGCTGTAAGGACAAACTCCAAGGCACTAGAATATTCTACTTTGGATTGGAACTAGAATTACTTCCTTTCTTGAACTCTTTGGAAGAGGCCAATGTCTCGCGACCTCTAGCGGTCACTTCTCGAACTTGGGTGGGTTATATCAGTTCGTGACGCGTCGTGGTCCTGCTCATATGTGTTTTTGTTGTGTCACTGGACCGTAGTCGTTAGGTGAGGGAACGGCAAAATGGGGTAAGTAGTTCATTCCCCTTCGTCTTGTTTCTTCTTTAATTGTAGCAAATGTTATAACCCGCATGTATATATTTGTAATATTAAATGAATAAAAGTTTTTGTACTGGCTAAAGTGTGACCAAGTTTACTCCCGCTTTGTAAAATTATATCTATAAATAGTGGATTGACTTATTAATACATGAAATTAGATTTACAGACTATTCTGTTTGATAAGATTCATCAAATGAAGTTCCAAATATAGTGACCAGTTTTTTCCCCCAATCCTTAGAGTCAGTCTTATCAACTGAGGCGTTAGAAAGAATGAGCACTGATCAAGGAAAAACAGGTTCATTTCATGTTTTAGAGGATTGAAATAATTTTCTAATTTGTGTGTGTGTGTTTTTAATCGTAAGCTGTTATTAAAATTATAAAGCCCACTGTAAAGGATTGATATTATGCAAAGGGTGCTATGTAATAGGTCAAGCTAGTTTATAAGCCGGGAAGTGCATTATAAATATGTTATAGAAATATTATAATTAATGTTTTATTGATATTCTGTCAATAATATATAGTTTAAAAAAATTGAGATTAATGGTTGTTATTTGATTTAAATATTATAATCCAACGGAACATGATATATAATGAGATGGTAAAAATTTAATAAAATGCAAGTGCATAAGATTATAGAGTAAATATAAAATCACACTATCGTATCGGATATAAGAACAGAGCTATACTCGGAGAGGACACGCCACTTCTCATATCTTTAAACGAAAACGAAGCCGACTTTAAATCAACCCATGTTTTTTTGTATCCTATCAGAGGGTTAAGTTATGGGGGGATTGAATGAAATAGATCCATCTTCTTTACTGTATCACGTCCCATCCTGCCAAAATTATCTCCCAAATCATCATGTCCTCGAGCGAAAGATATTACATTTGATTCTAGTGCAATCAAGTTATCATAGGAAGGGCCTTTTAGAAAATACAAACATGTTTTTTTTCTGCCAAATTTAGAACATTTTAGGATTTTATCAGGGAAGCTTAAGGCTATTCATAATTGATACTATCATTCAAAAGGGACAACTGCGGGTCACATGACTTAAGATATGTATAGTTGTCAGATTAGGTTCTTCCTATGAAAATTTAACCGTATGAAGGAACTTTTATAAAATGCGAACTTTTTTTTAGCTTTCAAAATTTAACTTTATTTTGAGTAATTTTAAATGTATTGATATTAAATTTTAAAAGCGACAGTGGTTCACAGGAGTTGACGTATACATTCATGAAAGTTGTTTTAGTAACTTTTTTTAACTCTTAAAACATTTCTTAATATCTAAATTGAACTGTAACTAATATATATAAATATATATATGAGGTATTTAAAACGTGCACTTTCTGAACCAACTTATTATATCAGCACAAGACTTAAAAACTAGCTCAAATCTACAGGAGACACACCAACTATTCCCCAGCTTCATCACTATGGAAGCAAGAGCCCACATTTCACCGACTATACATTTTTCGGCCAAGACGGGAATAAAAATTGGCCGGGACCCTTCGATAAATAATCAGACACGTACTGGTTTCTGTGAATAATAAATTTACTGTCCCCCCCCCCCCCTGGTTTTTTGGTCAAACTAATAATTTAACGGGGAAAAAGGAGGGGGGGAAAAAAAAAAAAAAAAAATAAATANAAGATAAAATTGACCCGCCCCCCCCCCCCGTGATTTTTGTGTCAGACTAATAATATAACGGGAGAAAGAGAGAGTAGGAAACCAAGATAAAAAAAATCAGTACATTTGTCCATGATTAAAACCCCGAAATCTCCCCGTAGTCATGTCAAGCCACACATGGCAAGACTGGTGTCTTAGTCCCCCCTGTTCACCGGTTATGGTGATCGATCACCCTAATAACTAACTACGCCGGACAGGGTTTGAAGGCGAGGTTGAGATGAACCAGCTGGGATGAAGCGACCAGGATAGCAGGAGCTTGAGAAGGTGTTTGGGGAAGTGAACATTGGGGATGTCACTCCGAGGATTAACATGATCATCCGCTCCACTGACTCTTTCATTCCTTTCAACCCTCCCACACCCCCCTGGCCCATTGTAAAATATCTTTCTCTAACCATCAATGAAAATGCCACAGCAAACAGCGCATAGCCATTGGGTCACCTCAAGTAGTAGGACCGAGAGAAAACTATCTCAGTAAAGATATTTTCATAATTTTTTTTCATTCGGAACAATGAACACAAAGAAATAAGTGTCAAACTCATCCAGTCTGAATTGCTGATGACGCTAATATTAGGGTTCAAATCTGACACAGGTTTTCTGAGAATGGTTTTTATCAAATCGTTTAACAATTTTCTTCGACTCAAACTCTGGTACATTTACTAAAAACAATACCAGATTCATTCCTACTCCAATACCCCAATATCATAATCAAGTGCTTAATTTTTGAAGGGTAGGAAAATGCGGTAAGGGGGGAAACTGCAATGGGGTAATTTCTCTGATTTTTTTCCATATAATGGTTTCCAAGACTAATATTTGTAGAATATGTTTTTTAAGTCAACGTCACTGGAGTTAGAACATAACTACGTCCTTTAAAGATGTGGGGTCAACGTTTGTAGACGCCATTCACAAGGATTTTGCCTTTAGTTTAAACTGGCACGCTATCCATCATAAACAAAGGACGAGTAAAGTGTTAACTTTAAATCAGGATGGAAAATTAATACACTGTCAAACCAACTACAACATCTCAACGTCTAATCTTGGTGAACCTCATTACCGAGTCCTACTATCTCGAGGTCTGATACACTATCATTTCTTCTAGCTCGGTAGTCTTAAGATGAATGTCAATAAGCTCATTTTTAATTTTAAGGTGGGCTAGGGGGGAACTAACAACTTACATCAAACCCATGTTGAAAGAATGCTCATTGCTAAATTTCGTTAAAATTGTTCCACGCATTTGATAGTAATCGCGTAACAAACGAACGAAATGCTAAACGGTTGAGATAAAACAAGACCTTGCTCTACTATATCAAAAATATTTTATAAAAAATTATAAACAATTAAAGTTGGTAAAGAGAAAAAATTTAATATTTTAAAAATGATATTAAATAAGTTTAATATTTTTGTTTTACAATTGGTTACCTGCCACATCAAGAAGCCAATTTATCATATAATATGATACATAACATAGTAAATATGAATATATAAAATTATTTAAAATACTCGCTTCGGTGGGCGCATGGTCTAAGTTGTCAATCTCATAATAGACTGGATTACCGAAGACGGGAAGATTAGGGTCCGAATCCCGGTGGGATGTTATAACCATGGTTTTCTTAAATGGCTTTCCACTCTTTCTCCATGCAAATCCGAGTGTACTTTCTTTATATTAACCTTTCTCAACCCTAACACATTAATGTAATTAGTGTATATCCGTTCACCCCGAATGGCTAATAAGACGCACTTCAAACAAATAGTTAATTTAGTTAAAAATTGTATATAAAAGATTTAAAAATATTTAGTATTCTATTATTTGATAAAAAAAACTTTTACAATTATGTCATGAGAGGTTGATTTTATCTACATTTATAACATGAATAAATGTATTGTAATTATTAATAAATAATTTATATTTTCATATCTGATTGGATTCAATTTATATATTTTCAAATTATTAACATAAAGTTAGTAATACTATGAGTTCTTCACTTCCGAACTAACAGCAAGCAAATTCACACAAGTTTCTGTTTTGCGTTGCGACTTGCAACACTTTATTTTGCGAGATCCTGTCTTCTTTTGTTATTTAACTTTATGAGCCTCCCGAGATTTAAGAGTTCAAGAGATATCGCAGACATGAAAAATAAACGCACAGACGTTGATCCTATCAAAATGATGATCGAGAATATGTGTTTACCCCCCTCCCCCCTCTTACAGAGTTAAAACTTTTGTTTAAGTATATTGGGTAGATTTATTTATTCCAAGGTTTGTTTTTACCCGCACCAGGGGGCTCGGGGACAAATTTGGTAGTCTCACACCTTCTCGACTAATCAACCCATAATTCAGGGCTCAGGACCTGGGTGGATGGGTTAAGGGAGATTTTTTCCTTAAGGGTTTCACATTCTCACGCCACGCAAAAACTTTCCTTACTCAAATTAGTGTGAATTTGAGAAAGACCGGTAGAAATTGAAATAAGGAAGGGAGGGAGAGATGTTTGTTGTTCTTTGTCACTAATTGTATTTTAAGGGTGCAAGGGGAAAAGGTGGAACGTTCCATTACATATACATTTTCCAGGATTAAAACTTTTTCTTATCTCAATACCCCCCATCGTCTCACTACCCGTGCAGGTTATACACTTATATAATAATCGTGCTAATGTGCTATGGATGAAGAAGGTTGAATTAAGATTAAGTGTAACCGTATTTGTATGTAAGGAGAGTGGGAAAACATTTAGAGAAAAAACAACATATATTCACTCAACTCTGATTCGAAACCCAATCTCCCCGTGATTGGCTGTCCAGACGATTGTTAAAGTGACGCCTTAAAGACTCACACCATTTGACCACCGCAGCGGGTGAACACCCACTTATCTTTTCGGTAATAGACACAATTTTCTTTTAATCGCCAACTTTTCTTAAGTTTCAAAACAGTAAAAGCCATTACAATCTTTTACCATTTATCATTTACCATTTTTGAACTCGACTCATAAATATTAACCTCTGGATGTCTAGACAGTCCTGGATCGATTAATACTACCTTAGTTTTTAAAAAAAAGATATTTTTCATTTAGTTGAGGAGTTATTGGATAACACGGTGATTTAAATAGAGATCTTCTCTACCAATAAAAGAGTAATAAAGAAAGATAGATCAAGTAAATCTTTAAAGATTGAGGTTTAGACAACTTAAAAAATAGGGATGTTTTTCTTTCTTCTAATATATGTTTCTGAAAACAAAATTATCAACGTTCTAATATAAAGTATAGAGATTAGGAGGAGAGCCTAGAGAAAATTCACTCATATTCGCTTAGAGAAAATGGTGGGGAACCCTTTTAAAAATCATATATGGAATACCACCTTAATGTATCCGACTTGGATTCGAACCACAACTTTCCACCTCAGTGAAGAGTAAGCGCGGTGAGAATATGACTCTTTAAAAGACCGCTCGATCACGGTTTCGATTACGAATGCTGTTCTAACAACTCTTTCTCTCTCTTACTGGAAAAAAGAGGTGAGTTTGGGGAATTGACTTTCACGCACTAAGATGGGATTTGATTCTTACAAGTATGCACTCTGAAATTATAACCTCCATCCAGGGGAATATCAATTAACTTTGGGTACAAATTTACCCTCCTGACACTGATATCTCAGTGTAAATGGTTCAAGTTACAGTTTTATTTTTATATGAAAAGCCTTTTTAGAAAAATATCTATTTGAGGTGAAAATTGAACAGATTTTAATATTTTATTAGTATTATTTAAATTGATATCTGATACCAGAATCAAACCCGGGACATTTTGCTTAGTACGTTAATGCTCTTACCACCGAAATATTCAGGAGCTATCCATGATGTGTTATAGTGATCTTAATTAATCGCTCATATGAAGCTATTTCCGTAAGTCTATCACATACTCTGCCTTAAAATATGAGTGAAGAATTATCTTGGGATGACTCCTTGAAAGCTCAGGGGTTAGAGCATTAGCGTACTAAACCAAAGGTCCTGGGTTCACTTTTCGTGTTATTTATTTATTTATTATTAGCACCGCGTCTTACTACCCATTCGGGTTATACGCACTTACGCTAATGTGTAATGGTAGGGTGATTGTGATATTAAATGGAGGACCTACACAAGATGTCTTGTCAGAGGTGAAGGAAGGGTTTGGTAATAAGATAAATCTTTGCCGGGACCTGGGATTGAACCCCGGCCGCCAGCACAGAAGTCCTTTTCGTGTTCAGGTGTCATTTTGCAATGTAAGGGATATAATATTTATATGAAGCTACAGCTGTAATTATATCCATGATAGACAAGATATTCAATCCATTATTTTATTTTTTGTATTTATTTATAGTATAATTATTAAAATTGACGTACGCAGATCACATGATTTGACTATGAATACGTGATAGTATATCTAGTAAATTTATAGCTGTCAGATAAGAAAAGTCCTTTACTTCCTATGAAAGTTGGACTGTACCATTAGCTAGCACACTGGTATTAACATGTTATTTTATGCTCCTATTCTTACTACCCATCCGGGCTGTGTGAAGTTTATTTAATTGATTGAGAAAGAAATAATAAGATGGAATTTAGAGAAAATATACCGGTTTTTAAACTAGGGGAAGGTTGGAAACGATGTACATCTGGCTTTGATTCACACACTGATCTCCCAATCACCGGTAAAATAGACTAAATGAGCTTGACATATAGTCTGCGTGCCCACCAGTGTATATTAATTAAGATCAAAAAATTGTTCATTAAATATAGCTCTCCCCGCCATTATAGTTGTCACGATTATAAAATTTAAAAATCACAAATTTAAATCTGGCGAAGATTATTCAATAATATATAAGCATTCTTGAAGAATGTCAACTGTAAAATGTATTTACGTTTTATTTGTCGGGTTTTAAACGTATAACTTTGAAAAAACCTATACTTTTTTTTAGAAAAATTAAACATTTTTACACTGTCACAAACATTTTTTTGTTCCCAAAGAATTCTTTTTTGTAAATGTATGTTTATAATATCGTCTACAACTCAATAATTTGTCTATTCACAAAAATCTTCTGTAGGAATCCTCCCACCAGGATGTATATTAAAAAAAAGTTGGTAGTAGCACTTGTAGAGTAGGAAATAAGAAAAATATAATTTTGAAATGCAGGTCGATGCTGTCCATGCGCAAATAGTATAGCGAGTGTGTTTACTCGTCATTGGAAGAGATAATTTAATATCAGCATATGGACAAGATACCTCGTAGGCTGAGCTGTTCATTTTCTTTCCTCTCTTTCTAATTTGTACTTTAAAGTATGTGTCATAGTGCTTACAGCGCTTTTATTCGTCAAGTTAAGATGCAACCGACGTCGCAAAGTAGCTTCAAAGGCATTATATTGGCAACGTCGTTTAAAATATTTAGTACCAAATTAATGTTTTAATTCTATAATTTCTTTCTTGAAAAAAATAAATAAATGGAATTGGGTGTTTTTATCCCAAGCTATGAAAGATTGCGTGCTCGCCAAACAGTGTTGTTAGCTTGTTAGCTCTTTATCCACGCCGTGAATTGTAAACAGTTAGAAATTGCCCCGGAACAAGGTTCTTCAAACAGGGATCAGCCCTCAGGCTTGTTGTCGAAGCCATTACGTTAATTGTTGACGACATAATCTAGCTGTGTGCTCAGTAACGGGCACCTCCACGAGGTAATTTACGTTTTTGTTTGCTCATTAACAGGTATTGTAGACTCTCACTTCAAATAAAGTTAGCTTAAACCTTCAAATTTCAAATATTATCATACTTGCACTTTTTTAAAAAAAAGTACACTCATTACATAAAATATTTCAACCAGTTGGAGAGCTTTAATAGCAGGATTCATGAGAGCAGAGTAGGACTACAATTTAAAAAATACTGCCAAAGAAAACATAAACTAAAAAAAATTGCTTTAATAAAATTGAGATCAATTTTGGTGGTTGGGGGGTCAAAGGTGCCAATCTCGCTAGACTAACTGGCCGATGACTGGGAGGTGGGGGTTCAAATGTCAGTTGGGTGTTATGAGACTACTTATACTTATCGGCTTCACGCTATCCCCACCACAAATGTTTGTACATTTCATCTAAATTCAACCCTCCTCGTACCTAGCTTACTAGCATAGCTTGTAGGGAAGAACGGGGATAGATGCAGCTGGTGCAAGTTGCAACAAAGTATTTTTTCTAAAAAAATACAGTATTGTGAAATAAAGCGTCTACAGTAGTTGGTCCAACAATGCAAGTGGGGGTAAACGAGTATATTTTATTCGAAATTTTCAGCTTATTTTCTTCTGTGTTTGTATATGTTGTGTAAGGGCTCTACGGTCATCTAATTTTTTTGTTCGGTTATAATGTATATATATATATATATATGTGTGTGTGTGTGTGTGATCACACTATTTTGGCGTTTGTTTGATACTAGTGTTTATCTGTAAAAAATAAATAATGACTACATTTTATAGTTCAGATGACCATTAACTGTTGCAGGGCTAGTTTCAACGAGTTTTGCAGCTTGTTCAGCATATGCGAGAATGGTTGGACGTTATTTGTATATAATTAATCCTAAATAATATGTTTATGCATAAAACATCTTACTGATACACGGTATTATAAATACCTAGCTATTAGCACATTTAATAAATATTTAAAAAGAAACCAGGTGTAAATAAATCTGCAATTCATTTGTCATTTATAATAAAATAGCTTATTTTGTTGTGTTGTTCATTAAAGCAATATAAATTTATGTTTTCAAATTAGTTCTTAGTTTCGGATCGGTTTTTACATAATTAGATTCTTAAAAATCCACTCTCTTCTGGTGCCTTATATCATTAAAAGTTCAAAATTGCATTAAAATGCGTTTCAATTAAAAATTAGCCTACCAATTTTAATTGTTTAGATCTTGGAGGAATCCCAGTAAAAGTTGCATTAGAAGAAGAATAAATAGTTCTACAAGAATGACTACTAGGATTTAAAAAAGCTTTAAACTAATTCGGATAAGAATAACAATCTATCAAAGAATAAAATAAAACCTTCGAGTAGGAACACGGCTTTTCAATATTTTTTAACGAATTATTCTTTGGTCTACAATATGGAATATGTTGAGGTATAAGTGGGTTCAGCACTGAGCTTACAAAATGTCGATCCATTGGCTGGGTACGAAAAAAAGACAAAATTTCACGTGCATCAACTGATGAAAAAATAAATATGACATTTTAAGACAAATGTTGCAACATACCCCTAATCCACTTCGGTGGCCACATGGTCTAATACGCTACTTTTACAGTAGACTAAATTGCCGATGACGGGGAGAGTAAGGTTTGAATCTCGGTCTAGTGTACTGAGGGGGGTTTTCACTAAATGTTTTTCCACTCTTCCTCTCTATCCACACAAATGCTGGTACGCTTCCTCTAAATATGATCTTCCTAATCCCTAAAACCACTAGCGTATTTATAATATAAGAGTCTGACCTGAATGAGTAGTAAGACGTGGGGAAAAAAAAAAAAAAATAAATAAAAAAAAAATAGGATGTATAGTGTTTCTTGGAGTTGTTTTTAAGTTTCAATTGTTTCCAATAATAATGGCATGTTTAAGCCTTGGCTGTGTTCGAGAGTGTTGAGGCATTTAATTGTGATACGTTTATTAATCCCCTTCAAGAGAGACTCATTCAAATCCCGCTTGAGTTGAAATCAAATTTTTACCTAGTGAAAACTTATACTGGAACCTTGAATAGTTCGATACTTTTTATTTTACTTGTACTTTATTTTACTAGCGTATTAATATAAGTAAAAAGCATCCGTAAGGTAACTAACGGGAGATGAACCCACATTTTCTTGCATAGATTCTAGTGGGAGCACCAGGGAAACTACATTTGAGAGCCTAATTACAGTTGATAAAACTACTTAGGAAAAAACCCTTGTACTCTTTCACCTCGTAAATATATTATAATCTAAGAGATGGGCAGACTCTTATATTTCTTGGATCCAAATTTTAAATTTTCTTTCAAATCTCGAGTTGAAATTCAAATCCTAGAATCCTTACAAACACACAATTTAAGTTAAAATGAAAATGTTTAAAACAAAATTTAAAAAAAAAAGTTGTTTATAGCTTGGTTCCACTGACAAATATATTTTGTTTGTCACAATCCACAAATAGAAAACTATTTTTTTAGTAAATGACTTATATTAATACAATTTGGTTCTATTTTGGTGATTTTGTTACCCTCCCAACTACACAAATCTTTCACTCAATGTAAGAACTGTCCAGGGGAGAGCTTTCACGTTATGTTAAGGAGTGTACCACGTGCTACTTTTGTTTAGCCATGTTGTGAAAAACGAAAGCCCTGCCATTTAGTACTTTATTTGTTTGTTTATCACGCCCAAATGCCTTCTTCGGTATAGTTTGTCCAAGTATCAATAATACCAAAACTTCGTGGCCTTTTGAAAAAAAAAATCGTTATTTTGTAGATCCCATAAGCTTTTATCACAAATGATTGAGGTCTAATCATTCCTAGCATTTCTATTTTAGTAATTTTTGTTTTCTTCAGAATAGATCAAATTTATTGGCTGTGCTTTTTTCTAGAGTTTTGACGTCACGTCACGTGAATTCTGATCAAACACCATATATTTATTTAAGGTAAGTGAACGTTAAGTTGATGGTGATCTCGGCATAAGGGCCTGAACGAAACTGGGTTAGGTAACTTAGGGTGAAATCTGAAGTGCAGACTATCGTTGCCTGGGATCCCACGATGACGAGAAGGCATGACAGTGGCTTCACCACATCTTGTTTCACTAACGACGTTCCATTGTCACTCCTTCTCTTTTGAACGCCCAATCTTTTTCGCCTGTAGCGTACTGTCTACAAAGCAACCACCGGAGTCGAAATAAAACTAGTGGGAGGAGAATGAGGTAAGGGCAGGGGGAATACCATGAGAACTCTCAGAATAGAAAGAAAAAAAAAGACTCACTGAAAACCTCCCCTAGCGAAACTCGATTTAGGTCATGAGGATGTAAATACAAAGCCTGAAAAGAGAAGTTGTGAAAAACACCCTTTTAAAAAGGGTTAAAATGAAAAAAAGAACTAAAGAAGGTGATAGTGAAAGCTACGCGAGAACTATTAATCACGTTGTTCTTTTTCATACTTGTTCACATACCATGTTTTTTTAAAAAGAATTGGAGGGTTGAGCATTATTATCATTTAGACTTGAAGACGCAGCCAAATAGAACATTGGAGAAGTTGACGTACACTTAATTAATTGGGAGTATGGGGAACTAAGGGTAGTGTTTTTGCAGTTTTTATATACAAACTTTGTTTGGCCAAAATAAATAAAATATTACTCCAGTAGAGACTTAGTTTAATTTACTTCACAAGGTGATATAAACAGGGGTTGAATATCTGTCACGAGCATAGTGGCATTAGATGACAAACTTTTTAAATGAAAGAAAAACGTTGTCAATAAGTTCCAGGATACCCTTGTGAGATATTAAACAACTGTTATGGTCTCCATGTGAAGAATATTAAACTCTATCTGGAGCAATATTTTATTTATTTTGGTCAAAGTTTCAAAATACTACTCTTTTCTCCCGTTTTATACACTCCCCCTTTGACATTTATATTATATTAACACATGTCATATCCACTTTGGTACTCAAATGTTCTAAATCTTCATTCTCGTAATAGGCTAGACTATCAATGATGAAGAGATCGAGGTTTGAATACCGGTCGATGTACTGAAGGTGTTTCCCCCCCTTAAATTTTGTCGCACTCTCACTTCACACAAATACGAGTAGATTTCATCTGATTTATACCTTCTTTATCTCTATCACATTATCTGAGATGATTAATACACGTAAAACCCGGACGGGCATGAAGACGCGATACTTGAAACAAACCAACTTGGTTTAGGGCAATATGCTTATTTTCACACATCAAGCCTCAGTTCCTAAGCAAGTAGGATGAACCTATATACTTCGTCATCGCCAACAGCACTGGGAATCGAATGAGGGCTACCTACAGTGAAAATTTATTTATATCAATAAATATCAAAATCGCAAATATACTTTGAACCTAAGCTGAACAACGTATGCACGCCGTTTTTCAATCTTATCCATTTTTTTTAATATGGTGGATACTCTAAGTTTTTTCGTTTATAGCTCATCTAAACTAATTTGAATATAAAATTATAAGCAATCGATTAAATGCCTATGGCATATTTTTTTAAATGTTGACATAGGTGATACTAACGTCCTAGGCCATGTGAACAACGGGTATTATCCATGAATTTAATATACTATTGAACATATTATTAGTTTTTCTTATTTATTATTATTATTACTATTACTATTAGCACCGCGTCTTACTACCCGTTTGGGCTATATGCACTAAGCTAATGTGTAATGGTAGGGTGATTGTGAGATGAAATGGAGGACCTACAACTTAAAGTGGAATCCGAACCACGGTGGAGGCCTGGAATTCCCCACATTCACAAGTTGTGATTAATACACGTCTGGTCAGAGGTGAAGGAAGGGTTTGGTAATCAGATAAATCTGTGCCGGGACCGAGGATTCAACCCCGGATCTCAGCACAGAAGTCTGACACCTTACCCCCTAGACCACCAGGTCACCTCTTTCTGTCTTATTTGATCACCCAAAATATATATTTATTTAAATTCAAGGAGAGCTTAATAGGCGATATTTTAACTTATAAAATCCAAAGAGTAATTTGCCCGAAATTAAATTTTAGACTTTAGAAACGATGAAAGCACCCATATATTGTAACACTATTGATTAATGGATCCACGCTTTGGGCGTCAATTGTTACACTCTGGAATCAATCACCGCGCATTGGGCGTCAATTGAAACACTGTGGATCTATTCCCTGATATAATAATGCTGTGATAATATTTAGGTTGTCTATAGCTCCGTGGTCGAGCGCCTATCATCACTGTACGGAAAAGATACCGTTTAACCAGCTGCCTATAGCTCCGTGTTCGAGCACTAATTAAATGGGTATAGTAATAAAATTGAAGAAAGAGAACTGTTGATGGCTGTTTATTCACACATGGTTTATTTAAATGACACCTGTTAATTATGCATACATATTCCAATTAAATGATTTATATCACTGCACACTTGTGATATTAATGTAAGTTACTTTAGACTGTGACTGCCAATGTGTGGCTCTGACTGCGTTGTGCGTGGGCGGGATCTCCCGGTGTAGATGTTTGGATCCCGGAGATTCCTTAAATATACGCACAATGGTTTATATATGACATACCGCTTGCCTCTTTCTCCTCTAGTTAACAGTGTTGAATCTAACTAATAAAAAGAGTCCTGGTAGCATGTTTTGTGAAGGCTAGCTTCTTATTGGTATAGGGGATATGCGTCTTCGGCCAAATAGGCCCTACTGCGAAATTGTTCCTTTTAACAGGAATTGACGCAGTTATTCTTTTAACAGGAAAGATGGTATAAGAAATATATTTTAGTGGTGAAATCCTTTTCACATTGTTACTAAGAAGTGCATGTTTCTTCATGGATGAACCTTAAAAGGATACTCTACATACATTACTTTAAAGAAAAATTACCTTCATCCATGACTTTTTACATAATTTGGATTAATCCAAACCAATATCATTACAATATAATGAAATTTGTGTATCACATCATGTTGTATTCGTCAAAAAGTTAGTGTGTTTACTTACGAAACAATTATTTGTCTTAACAATTTTTTTTAAATCTTCAGGAAAGTTTCAATTTACATTCATACTACAAACTTAATTTCCATATACAAAGAATTATAAAATGGTATAGGCCACCTTCAAACATACAAAGCTTATTTTAGATCATGAGGTACTGTTTTACTGTGGAATATGACAGATAATATATTATTAACAATTTAATACTAAATTACATGAATCATTGTTGATTACACAAGCATGATTTAGAGTAAATGTCTTTTTTTTAGTACTTTGATATTGGGTGTCTCTTTAAAGTGAGCAGGTTTACAAAATCCTATTGGGGTAACTTAAAAACATAGAGGGAGAAAAGTGCATTGTTCACAGAACTACTAATACGATTGTAGTAGCAATAGAAACATTTTGTTCACAGAACTACTGGCAAGACTGTAGTAACATAAAACATGGAGAAGCGACGTCTACTGCTCACAGAACTACTAGTAAGATTGTGGTAACGATAATAACATGGAGGGAGCAAAGCCTATTGTTTACATAACTACTAGTAAGACTGTAGTAACGATAGTAACATTGAGGGAGTGATGTCTACTGTTCACAGAACTAGTAGTAAGACTGTAGTAACGATAGTAACATTGAGGGAGTGAGGTCTACTGTTCACAGAACTAGTAGTAAGACTGTAGTAACGATAGTAGCATGGAGAGAGCAAGGCCTACTGTTCACATAACTACTAGTATGACTGTAATAACGATAGTAACATGGAGGGAGTGAGGTCTACTGTTCACAAAACTACTAATAAGACTGTAGTAATGATATTAACACGAGAGCGAGGTCTACTGTTCACAGAACTACTAGTAAGACTGTAGTAACGATAGTAACATTGAGGGAGTGAGGCCTACTGTTCACATAACTACTATTAAGACTGTAGTAACAATAGTAACATTGAGGGAGTGAGGTCTACTGTTCACAGAACTACTAGTAAGACTGTAGTAACGATAATAATATGGAGTGAGCGAGGCCTACTGTTCACATAACTACTATTAAGACTGTAGTAACCATAATAACATGGAGGGAGCGAGGTCTACTGTTCACAGAACTACTAGTAAGACTGTAGTAACGATAATAATATGGATTGAGCGAGGGCTACTGTTCACATAACTACTAGTAAGACTGTAGTAATGATAGTAGCATGGAGAGAGCAAGGCCTACTGTTCACAGAATTACTATTAAGACTGTAGTAACAATAGTAACATTGAGGGAGTGAGGTCTACTGTTCACAGAACTAGTAGTAAGACTGTAATAACAATAGTAACATTGAGGGAGTGAGGTCTACTGTTCACAGAACTACTAGTAAGACTGTAGTAACGATAATAACATGGAGAGAGCAAGGCCTACTGTTCTCATAACTACTATTAAGACTGTAGTAACAATAGTAACATTGAGGGAGTGAGGTCTACTGTTCACAGAACTACTAGTAAGACTGTAGTAACGATAATAATATGGAGTGAGCGAGGCCTACTGTTCACATAACTACTATTAAGACTGTAGTAACCATAATAACATGGAGGGAGCGAGGTCTACTGTTCACAGAACTACTAGTAAGACTGTAGTAACGATAATAATATGGATTGAGCGAGGGCTACTGTTCACATAACTACTAGTAAGACTGTAGTAATGATAGTAGCATGGAGAGAGCAAGGCCTACTGTTCACAGAATTACTATTAAGACTGTAGTAACAATAGTAACATTGAGGGAGTGAGGTCTACTGTTCACAGAACTAGTAGTAAGACTGTAATAACAATAGTAACATTGAGGGAGTGAGGTCTACTGTTCACAGAACTACTAGTAAGACTGTAGTAACGATAGTAGCATGGAGAGAGCAAGGCCTACTGTTCACAGAACTACTAGTTTAATCTAATCAACCTTTACAGAAATATTATAACCATTTCTGAATTCGGTACCGTTTAGCTCAGATTACCATTCTGTTTCGTCCCATTTGAAGACAGTTTCCAAGATTACTTTGGAATCTCTTTGATCACGAAATCCTTGAAGCTTCCTTACTCCTTCTGAGGACAGCTGCTATTTCAACTGGTGTTTCCCACAATTCTTCCTTCCCCTCTTTTTTCCTTACTGTGTGTGTGTGTTTCTATAAACGTCAACCCTTTTTGCCCACTGACCTGGAATACAAGGACAGGTATCCTGGACTTTGGGACCGTAATGATTTGCATTTGCCGCAGTGAAAGGAATTCATAAAATTTGTTTTGCTTTCTTTCACTGTAAAGAAGGAGAGTGAATATCTTCAAATAGATGTAAACAAGATAAGATGGACAGTTTTAGCCGTCTTTTCTTTTTCCTAAGAAATAAAATATGAAATATTTTTGTGTTCAATTAGTCTGCGTGTTTTTATTTTTTTAGATGTTACAGCCTTTTAGAAAACTGGAATATACCACTACCCTTCTAGTTGATACATTTCAAACAAACTTGGTATGTATGGTTGTCACTTCGACTACCTTGTGGACCGGAAAGACACCGATTTTTTTTGTGGCTGGAAAAAAAGGGGAGAGGGGACCGGGAAATTTAACGAAGAAAAACTACTAAAGGGCTGGAATTGTAAGATATTTTTTCTTGCATTTAACTACAATTGTAGATAGTATCTGTAAATTGCATTTATTAAAACAAAAATCCATAAAATATTCCCCTCGCGTAGCCTTTCTAAAACCACATTATGAACCGTATTCACACCCCTCAATATTGTATCTTTGACGACCTCTCATAAATCCTCCAGCCCATTTTTGTAAAAAACATTTTGCAGCCTGTAATTATTCAGGGTTAAATTATCGTCTCACTTCACACGAATTAAATGTATATATATGTTTACCTCCTTAAATATAAAATATCTATATAAATTGAGATTTCTTCTGGAAAATCTTGAAATCACAGGGAACTTTACAATAATAAGATAGTGGCAGCACTAATAACTATAAAGTGAAATCTCTTCCCGTTTCTATTCTATTCTATTTTAGAGAAAGTGCACCTGTGTTTTTGTTGAGAGAGAGTTGAAAACCATTTAGGAAAAGCTTCACTTAGTTCACCCGAGCAGGATTCAAACCCCCATCTCTCTGTCACCAGCAGTCCATTCTTTGGCAAGTGTGACACCTCAGACCATTCGACAACCGAAGTGGATGTTAAACTTGTGTAGTGAATAAAAACGTTGGTTCCTAACTCTACAAACATTAAAAAAGAATTCAAATGTAAACTAAATTTTATGATTAAGAATCAAGTAACCAAAGCTATTATATATGTTTTAATACGGATTTAACCGAATCTAGATATCATATTCTGCAAATTAAACCCCGACACCTGGACATAGGAATTGAACCTGAGACATTTGGCTTTGTACTTCAATTCTCTAACCACTTAGCTATTAGTCCCATCCTCAGCTATGAGCTATAAACATAATTTGTACTAGAGATTTGACCCTGGTCACGAATTCAATTAAATTTTGTTTGCATTTATAACTAATATATAACTTCCAACTAATTCTACAAAAATAAATTTAATCAAATTCATGATCGGCTAGAAGGAACCATTCGCAGTTTCCATAACAATTCAAATAATTTTACAATATAAAATAATTTGCAAGTACAAAATTGAAAATAGATTTTATGTTTGCACAATAAAATTTTAATCATCGAGAAAAAAATCAGTATATTGATAAAAGGGATAAATGAGATATATTTACTTTCTTTATGGAATAAAGAACTCGAAATCTCATTGCTGCATTTACAAAATTAAGTCAGCTATCTTCATCTTGAGCGGGCGAGCACCATTACATCGCATGTCCATTACATCTCGTTCTTGTTACAAATATATTGCAGGTCCATCACGTCGTGTTTATGGTACAAATACATTGCAGGTCCATCACTTCACGTTTCCCTCACCTCTATACATACAGCTAACCCTACTCGGACGTACAGCGAATAGGAATGAAGGGGCATATATATACAATTACATCGCATCACGATTAAATTGCGTGTTCATTACATCGCGTTTTGCTAGGAAAATTGTACCGACTCCCACCTCTGACTCTCACTTTGAAGGTAGGGCTGGCTAAAAGGATAGTGTGCCTGTATCTCCCCTCATACTTTCACTTTGAAGGTGGGGCAGATTGGAAGGATAGCGTGCCTAGCTCTCACCTCTGACTCTCACTATGAACGTTGTACTGTTTGTAAGGATAGCATACCTGACTCTCCCCTCTGACTCTCACTATGAACGTTGGACTGTTTGTAAGGATAGCATGCCTGACTCTCCCCTCTAATTCTCACTATAAAGGTGGGGCTGGTTGAAAGGATAGTGTGCCTGACTCTCACTTTGGGGGTGGGGCTGGTTTGAAGTATAGTGGGTCTGACTTTCACTTTGAAGCTAGGGCTGATTGCAGGGTTAGTGACTCTGATGCTCACTTCAGACTCTCCCTAAGAAGGTAGGGCTGGTTGAAATTATAGTGTTCCTGACTCTCACTTTGAATGTAGGGCTGGTTGAAAGGATAGTGTTCCCGACTCTCAGCTCTGACTAATTCACTGTGAATGTGGGGCTGGTTAAAAGGATATAATGCCTGACTCTTCCCTATGACTCTCACTTTGAAGGTAGGGCTGGTTGAAAGGATAGTGTACCTGACTCTCAACTCTGACTCTCACTTTGAATATATAGCTGGTTGAAAGGATAGCATGCCTGACTCTCATCTCTGACTCTAATTTTGAAGGTAGGGCTGGTTGAACGGATAGTGTGCTAACTCTCACCTCTGACTCTCACTTTGAAGGTAGGGCTGGTTGAACGGATAGTGTGCCTAACTCTCACCCCTGACTCTCACTTTGAAGGTAGGGCTGGTTGAACGGATAGCATGCCTGACTTTCACCTCTGATTCTCATTTTGAATAAGGGTTGATTGAAAGGATAGTGTGCCTAGCTCTCACCTCTGACTATCACTTTGAAGATGAGGCTGGTTGAAAGAATAGTGTTCCCGACTCTCAGCTCTGACTAGCTCACTTTGAAGGTGGCACTGCTTAAAAGAATAATGTAACTTATTCAAAACTTAAATAAACTTCACCATAACCAAGATGCCTAGGCAACTGGATCTACAACACTCTTAAAATAACTACACCATAGTTTTGTTTTTTACTTCTCTGGAAAAAATTGTCTAGATAAAAAGTTATATTTTTAATTTGTAATTTATATTCTCATTTAATTATTTAATCTTTCCTTTATCGTTGCACCACAGCAATTTGAATTAACAAATTCCAAGTCTCCCAGATTTTTAAGGATATTAGATTTTTGGCAAGCTAGAAACTCTCCCCCTCCCAAGGGAAGTCAGATGACTCTTCATTTCTATTGGTTGTACGACAGAGTAGGGTTAGCTGTGTGCAGAGAGGTGGGGGAAACATGACGTGATGGACCTGCAATGTATTTGTACCATAAACGCGATGTAATGGACACTCGATGTAATGGACATGCGATGTAATGGACATGCGATGCAATTGAATATACCCATCTTCAGCTAGATCCATACAGTCGCCCTCATTACATATATTGAGCTAGTTCTATCCAGCCAGTCCCCCTCATTACATATATTGAGCTAGTTCTATCCAGCCAGTCCCCCTCATTACATATATTGAGCTAGTTCCAGTTCACCTTATTACACCCTATCTCTAACTTGAACTAGTTCTATCCAGTCCACTTCGTTATAATCTATCTGTTTCAGGTAAATTCTAATTTTATCCTCCCAGCTGCGTCTAGTCCCAATGTTATCTTCCCATTTGGTTTTTAATGTTATATCATACCTATTGCAAAATTCTGTACAATCTATTTGAGTGACAATATTTTGGTTCAATTTATTAGCCTAGTCCCTTTGTTAAGTGTAAAAAAAATAGTTCTATCACATGTTTTATGCCCTACTATTCCCCTCCAATTTTTTCTATCACTCTCTTGGTATTGAAACGTAAATTTATCATTTTCTCATGCGCCAATTTACTGTGAAGCCTATTTATTATTGGCGTTAAAGTTAAAATCGCAAATATTGGATATTTAAAAAAAATTGTGCTTACACCTAATCTAATTGTGTAGGATTAAATCTTAGTCTATGAGTTTTAAACAACGCTTAAAGTTGAGCCAATATTTGTATTTGCTTCCACATCAAAGGCTCAACAACAAAAACTAATTAATATTAATGATACATTCCAGTATTATTTTTCTGTTTAATGATGAAAATAGGTTTTTCAAAAGTATAACTCACCACAGGTATTTAGTAAAAAAATTATAGGATTAGCATGGCTTATCTTGTGTTCTCACATTTATTGTAACTGAAAAGTTTTTTGTCTGGAAAATTATACCTTACAGGGCGTTGAAAATATTAAAACATTTTATGGCTTTAAAAATATAATAATAAAAATATATAAATATCTTATATAATTGTTTTTGCATAGTCTACACTTTTATGTAATTTGGTTTATTAATACTCAAACCCGCGTGAATAGTAACCTCTTTTATTTAGTTCTTATGTTTTATCATATGGGTTACATACTAACTTAATCTACGCATTAGAATTTAGGAGGGCGATTTTAGGAAAATCACATACTTTATCAGGGATAGGGGCTGGGAAAAATAGTGAGAAAACAGAGCTGGAAAACCACCCTTACAATACCAAACCAAGATTTAAACCTCCTTTCCCACCACAGTCGATGTGTTAACAAACACAGGTTCACAAACCGACTCACACATAGATAAAAGTAGTTTTTATCTGACCGTAATAAAAAAATAGAATACAAAATAAAATGGTTTTGGGACTTATATGAAACGAATTTAATTTATTACCTCGTCACAACAATATGTGTTATATATGTCGTACTTCATTCCAACACAAATTTCACATATTTGAATCGGACTGTGCTCTTCGAAAAATACTTGGTCTCATTCGAATCTTCTGATTACAGTTTTCAACTCGCTGTTGTAAGTCCGCTAAATTTTTTGGAGACGAATACGATACAAACTTTAAGTTTCCTTGGACAAAAAAAAATTACAATGGCTTTAAGTTGGGGTTGGTTTGGACCTCCTTGACCAATCCATCACATCTAGTTGCATGAGACCCCTGCAACCTCTCTAGGACCATTTAATTAATTCCTTGACACTTACAATAACGAGTTGAAAATGGTCGTCAGAAGATGAGGCCAGGGATTTTTTTAAAACACGCAGTAATCTGAGTCAAGGATGAGATATTTGGAAATGTAAGTATAACATGTAGAACATCTTTTGTTGTAATAAGTTAATACATGTGTCATGTAAACCCATTATAACATTTCATTTTCTCATCCAAATATGTTTAATACTGAAAGAATAAATTCCCTGTGTCTTTTTGTGAGTTTGTTTAGTGATTCATTTTACTTTTTCGCTATCTTACAGGTAGAGAAAGTATTGTGATCGTAAAAAAAAATTAAACTCGAGATTTTGATGAATGTTGACGTTTCATGACCCCCAGAATCCAAAAAAATATCCTGTCGCGGGTTTTCCACCATTTTAGAAGGAAAGTCAGCCATATTGGATTTAGTGCACGCGTTTAGCTTTTACAATATATTTCCAAAAGTAGTTGTCGTAGTCTCTTGAATTATTTTTTATTCTGTTCCTTACATTATTTAAATAATATATTTTATATTCAATGTTGTGCTACGACCAACCATTTTCTCAAAATATCAGGATTAAACAAAAAAAGATGACTGTTAAACAATTTTTTTTATGCAACGTAAAATTTTTCATGCACAAAATATGGAAAAAATGTTTGCATACAATTTTTTGTAAATTTTACTGACTTTCAAATTATGTATACTAATGTCTGGCCAGATTATGTCACAGATATGAAAAGAGGTGTCTTTGCAGCTCAAGTTAAACATAATACTTAATTTCCCTAAGTATTCTAATCCTGAAATGAAATGTTTCCTGTTGACACCGTAGTTTTGTATCAATAAGCATCGTTCCTCGATATTTATCAGTACTTGCATAGTTTACAATGAACACTTTACATATCATTAATGTGTTCGGTAAATATAGTAGAAAATACTCTAAATCTAAAGTGTAGTGTGTGTGTTATATGAGGAACAAAATCAGTGCATATTCATTTCATGTTGTGGACACTCTTGTATAGTGTATGTGTCATCTCAAATTAATTTATGGAGCAATGTTCTCTTCGTCCCTGCCCCCATGCAGGTGGGGAAACAGTTAGGTTAAGTAATAAAGGGCTTAATACCATTCAAGAGTTTATTCAGTCAAAGGGTGATGGACTAGCTTCTGATCAAGAGAGCTCTGAGGAATTTATTGTACATGTGGACTGTAGAAAGATTATACCAGGTGTGTGGCAGTTGGCACCAGGCCCTCCCCTAAAATACAACCACAGAGGGTAGTGTTCCACTTTAAAACTCAATGTCTACTCTGTGAACGTCCTTGCACTGATACTAATACATTGAGAAACCCTGAGAAACAGGCAGGGAGAGAGGGCTGTGACCACCTTGAATTTCGTACATAAAACTTGTCAACTCACCCGTAATAGAGAAAAGTGTGAATGGCTCATTGAGATGCATACACGGATATCTGGAGTAATCGACCCCGTTGCTTTTTGAGGACGTTAAATAGAAGTGAGTCCAAAAGGTCCCATCTATTCTATTCAAAATATACCTCAAATACTTATTTGACTGGACTATAAACTATTTTGCTGATCGGGCTAAAAATTGGTGGTATCTTGGGTGTTCATAGGGTTGCCCCGAGGGATTTAAGTATTGGATATCTAACCCTAAAATTAAGGGTGGTTTACTAAAGGGCAAAAAGATAATAATCATATTTTCTCAAAATCAGTTCTAACGATTTTGATTAAATTTCATTTCTGAACATTTATAAAAGTTCTAAATAAAATGGCTACCCTCAATATTTCGATAAAATGACTTTAAGGGCTTGGGTCTGATGCGTAATTTTTTTTATCATATCTCCGTAACTCTTTAAGATATTAAATTACTTATCATTACCATTATGTAGGTATATTTGTGATACAAATCTTTTATTTGAAACCTATTTTTATAAATCTATTAACTTTGAAGTTATACTCAATTATATAAATATTTTAACTTTTCAAACAGTAAAAGTAAAGAAAATATGTTGACCGTAGAAAAAATCTAACCCAAAATGTTAATGGATGTCGATGTCTCAACACTAAACAGTGGTTTTTGCAATGCCATCTGTCTGTGTGTCTGTTTTACCCTAAAATTGGTTATAAGGAGTTTAATTAAATTTAATTTATAAGCATTGATCAATATTTTAAACAAGATGGCTACTCTAATTTATTTAGAAAAATTACTTTAATGGTTCCAATCTGATGCGTATATATAACTTTTCCAACACTAATAGTCAAGTATTGCGGCCGTAAAAAAAAATCTAACCCAAGATGTTGATGGATGCCAACGTTTCATGACCCCCCAAATTCTAAAAAGTGGTTTTTGCAATGCCGTCTGTCTGTGTGTCTGTAAACCCTAAAATTAAGAGTATTTTACTAAAGGATGAGGAGAGAAAAATTAGATTTTTTCAAAATAGGCTCCAACGATTTTAATTAAAATTCGTATCTAAGCGTTGTTTAAGATTATAAACAAAATTGATATTATATTTTTCGTATGAAAATGAATTTAGGGTACTTTACACAAACGGAAATTTCCTTATCTCCACAATTATTTAAGAGACTAAATAACTTATCATTGAAAAATTGTAGTACTATCAGAATTAAAAAAAAAAAACTTTTATTCTAAATATATTTTTATAAAACCAATGGTTTCGGAGATATTGGTAAATATATTAATATAATTTTGTGAGCTTTAGTGGTACAGAGATACTATACTTAGGTTTTAACGCAATAATTCTCTAATTCCATAGAGTAAGTAGATAAGTAATATTCTTAAAAAGTGTATTTTCTTTTTCTGTAACCTCTTAAGGGAAATTTTTATACAGCAATTACCTATATCTATCATTTTAGACTCAATAGTCAATATTTACATTTTTTATTGAGCTACATTTTTAAATGAGGAATTTAACAAAAATGTGATAACCATAAGACGTGCAACTCATAATAAAAGTCAAATATTTTATCCGGAAGTCGAAATTTTAATACAAAGTATTTACCCTTGTGAACCCAATATCGATTTTTTGTTGGTCGAAATATACTATTGAGGACATTAATTCTTTAAAAAGAAAATCATAATATTAAAATCCGGGAGTCAAAAAATATTGAACGTAAGTATAACGCAATGTTTGGTTTGGAAGTGTATATTTATTTAGTTTCACATATATCACGAGTTTTGATTAAATATATCCATTTTTAAACAATGGAGCGAGAAAGTCCGTGTGGAATTCCATACCATTTATTATCCATTTTAATGAGTACCACCATATCCTACATTTCTGAATTCTCTTTTTAACATACTTTATATACATCCTGACGCCTTTGTGTTCATGTTTACCGTTGAGGATCATACTTGAAACTCAGAATATCTTGACACAAAAATAGTTTCATTAAAACCCACTTAAGTGACCACACGTTCTAAGACGTCACTCTAGTAATAAACTAGATTGCAGATCCTGGTAGGTTATACTGAGAACGAATTTCTTAAATGGGTTTCCACTATCTTTCCACGTAAATGATCATACACTTCCTCTAAATACAACCTTCCTCATCCCTAACACTCAATGTAATTAGTATATAGGCATATAGCCTGAACGTTTAGTATTACGCGGCGATTGAAAAAAATTCACGAACATACTAACATTTCAAACATGCATGCATTTTGATTTATCTATAACCTTTTAAATACTCGGATTACTAATTATTACAATCTATTATCATCGTTATAAGAAAAGCCTTCTAATTTTGATATTTTCATAAATTGCTTTCTACATCCTTCTCGAGACCAAGGCCTTGTTCAGTAATGGACACATGGCGTGTGTCCCCCTCCTTCACCACCTATTTCCGTGATTTATATAATGATAAATATAATCAACGTGAAACCGTGCATAATACATTAGTTTCAATTTGTTCATGCCGGATAGACAATATATGAAAGGTAAGTAGTTTCTACCACTATACTCTAAAAAAATACCACTATTTGTCTCACTTAAATAAACAAAGGAAGTTTAATCTTTAATATGTATGTAGTTTCTAACAATATACTTATTCACTAGGAAAAATAATATTATATACTATCTAATTACCCGTTCTTCTCATGGAATTTGTTTTATACACGTAGCTAATAATAAATATAGTTGTGAATATCAAATGATAAGTGAATTGTATATTTGATATTAATATCTTTTTACAGAAAATAAACAAACCCTCGTTAGATATAAACAACTGTCGAATACAATAACATAATGTTTATAAAATTAGTATCATTACTGCTTCCCATAGTTTATTAGCTATAGCGCTGGGAGGTATAAACAATTAGCGTTCTACTGCCATCATTTTCTTTCATGATGGCTCTCAATTATAATTTATAAACCTTTCAAACTGGTCCAATGAAAATTTGATAAGCAGAAGCTAGTAAAAAGGTCAAAAAGTAGTGTTTTGTATCCACCATTTTGAAACAAAATGACTGATGCCCATTTTAATTAGTCTATGTTAACTGGACGTCAGTTCCATGAGAAATTTCATCACAATCTGTGTTTGTTATTTTTTTGCGTCGAAGATTAACAGAAACCAACTCATGTTTATATAATAAGAGAACTACAGCGTTATGTTTGTCTGTACAGTTTTCTCCACAGCAGCTTAAAGTTTTTTTTAACTTTATTTAACAACACATCTTACTATCCTTTTGGGTTATACGTTTATGTGATAATAATGTTAATGAGTTATGGATAAGGAAGGTTGAATTTAGATGAAGTGTAACCGAATTTGTATGGTTAGAGAGAAAGTGGGATTGAACCATGACCTTTCCTTCATCGGCAGTCTAGTTTATGGCAAGAGTAGCGCCTTAGACCATGCGTCTACCAAAGCAAGTTTTTTTGAACTAATTTAATTATTAGAGCCAAGTCAGATACAAACAAATATTACCTTGGAATGAATAGGTTGAAATATGTTCATATATCCTCTTCCAGATACCCAGGGTTCTACAACTTTCTACAAACAACATCTAGGTCAAATTTATAATTTTAAAAATAGCTATACATTAAGCTTGTCTTAGCAAGATATTTAAACCTGAGAATAAATAAAACAACGGTTTCACCGGTGGCTCTCTACGGTTAAGAAACATGTTTTCTCACTCTACATTATGGGAAGAAATTTAGAGGGTTCAAAAACAAAATATTTCTGTGAAGCATTGGTTCTGGAACGGGGGCCAACTCAGCCTTGTGAGGACAAATGAGGATATACTTGAATGAAAGAAGGAGGCTACATAACTATGAGCTACATACCTTATAGTCATCGCCAGATATTGTTAGGGTGGTCAAATCTCGCAGTTAGTGTGAACAACACATGCATCGGGAATGTAAGAAACTGTGGTTGTGGAGACATAGAGGAGTGGAATTAGGAACTACTAATATTGATAGGCAAACCTAATGGTAACAGGCAAGTGGGAAGACCTAGATGTGGATACAAGTAGAATATTACAGTAAAATGGTTCTGGAAGAGATAAGGGGTAATGATGTGGACTGGATAGAACTGGCTCAAGATAGGGATAGGCTGTAATGAGGTCGACTGGATATAACTAGCTTACGAAAGAGATAGGTTGTAATGATGTGGACTGGATAGAACTGGCTCAAAATAGGGATAGGCTGTAATGAGGTCGACTGGATATAAATAGCTTAAGAACGAGATAGGTTGTAATGATGTGGACTGGATAGAACTGGCTAAAGATAGGTATAGGGTGTAATGAGGTCGACTGGATATAACTAGCTTAAGAAAGAGATAGGTTGTAATGATGTGGACTGGATAGAACTGGCTAAAAATAGGTATAGGGTGTAATGAGGTCGACTGGATAGAACAAGCTTAAGAAAGAGATAGGTTGTAATGATGTGGACTGGATAGAACTGGCTCAAGATAGGGATAGGGTGTAATGAGGTTGACTGGATATAACTATCTTAAGAAAGAGATAGGGTGTAATGACGTGGACTGGATAAAAATCGCTCAAAATAGGATAAACAAGGTTGAAACAAGAAATTCTGGGCCTCTTTTTATTTTATATTCAACATTGATCGTATGACACTCTTTTTAAAACAAAAAATCATCAGCCTTTTTTACAATTTAATCGACCTCGATCCTTCATTTATGACACAGGCTCATGAACCGACCTCAATTTGAAGTGGTACCTCACATCACATTCGCAAAATATTACTCTCGTCACCAGCCCAGACCCTTCATCCTATTTTCCGGTGACGAGGGGAAACCTCCCTTTGCCCACAAATCAGTTTCTCGCTTCCTGCTGTCTTAATGACGCTGACAGCTGATTGACATACTAATCCCCGCTCCCCCTTTTCCTCCTCGTATTTTTGGTTGAGTTGTGTTACTCTGGGGACATTCTTCTGTGTTGTTTATTAATGTGTGAGTCATAAAAACCACTTTCTCTCTCGCTCTGTATGTACGTGCGTGGCTTTCATATTGCCTTTCGACTGATCCATTACGACAGAGATGAGCTAGTGTAAACCAAAAATCTTCATAGATTTCGAAGAAAATGATTTTTTATTTTTTAAAAATAATCAAACGTTCTAGATCAAATAAATTATTCCTCTAAATATTTTTTCTCATTATAATTTCAGATACAGAGTGAAAATATTTGTTCTTGATTTGTAAATATTCTCAAAACTAAGTAATTATTATATTAATTTTGATATTGAATATCACTTTGTCTATGATTTAAGAAAATCACTTGATATTAATACCCGTCAGGACTATACGAATTTTAATTACGCTAATGAAATGAGGAAGAGATTAATTTTATTAAAATACACCTACATTTGCGTGAAAGAAGATTGGGAAATAATGTTGGAAACAATACTCTCAGTGTTTCTGGCAAGGATTCAAACCCCCTACATTTCCGTTAGCGGCAAATAAGATAATAAATATGAGCCTGACATAATGTAAGCGTGCCCATCAATGTGGGATTGTGGTCAGAGCTACTGGCTACAAATATAGAGGTTCCGGGTTCAATATCCGGCACTTCCAGAATCTTTCTGTGAAGCAGTGAATCTGGACTGGGGCCAACTAGGTCTAGTGAGGACAATTGAGGAGCTATTTAAATACAATTAGTGTTTCCAGTTTAAAATACTGATAATAACGACCAAATGGTTTGTTGGGCTGACCACATGACACATCTATCCTCAAATATTAGCACTATCTACATAAACATGTGGCGGGCTTACGTGATGCAGATTTTTTATCACTATTATTTTAGTCTTTTTGATTATGTTTATTTATTTTAACATCTTAAGACATATTTGCCATTTTTGTTTAACTAGGTTTAGCAGCGTATAGCCTGAACGAGTAATAAGACACGGTGCTAACAAAATAATAATAATAATAACAGGTGACCGTTGAATCTTCCGCTGCAATTCTTTCAAATTTATTTTATATTACAAAACAGAATATTAGCCCAAGTATTTTAAACTACTATTTATATAAACAATTTTCAAACTAAATGTTACTATGTCCACTTTAACAGAATATTTCGCTTAATTTTCAATGAATTGCTAAGTTTTAGCCCTAATATAATTGTGTCCACGCCCCTAGAAGACCGGGAAGAAACAAGTAGTTTCTAAAGTCTGGAAAAAAACTCAAGGAATACATGATAAACTTAACGTAAGACTAAACTAATTCTGGAATATTTGTGAATTTAAGACATTTAACATTAAGATTTATTTATTTCTGTATCTTTATTAAATAAAAAAATTAAGTATCAAAGTATTTTCGCCCTCTAACCCTTAAAATATACATTTCTTAATCTTGTTCAAATCATCTTGTTTTAAACATCAATTAAATAACCTGGTTATGTGTAAACAAATGTTGTTTTTCTATAATACTGTACAAAGTGTTTGTAAACAGTAATTACTTCTGATAAATACGGGGAATTTAATATTTAGAAAATAATGGCAACCCTAATAAGTGGTAGTAAAATTAATAAACCCAGTTTCATAGCCTTTAATACTAAAGTAAATAAGACCTGGCCGGGTAGTAATCAACAAATTGATTCCTAATAAGTAATAGTTAATAAAGCCTTTTTTAGAACACAAATTATCATTTACTTGGAGATACGCTTGTTTGTGATAACTTCACAGTTCACCGAGATGATTGCATCCAAAGTACTTGGGGAAATCTTCTCGACGTCTCTACCCCCCTAACCACCATTAATACATCCCCACTAACCCCCTAATCCCCCTCCCCACACACTTATGTGCAATAGCTTCTACGTGTGCAATTAGGTTATTAAAAGGCAATAAGGCTATTTGGGCTTGATGATACAAGGCGGAGTCTCTGTAATTGCGTATGAAGTGCAATAAAGTCCTAACCCCCTCCCCCTTTCAGGATTACTAAGCTTTATGTACTTGACACCAGACTACTCTGTTCTGACAACACACCAGCTATCGAACGATTAAACTCCTTTGCTGAGAAACAACTAAGATGCCTGGATCTTGACATGTAACTTTTTAACAATTTATAAAAGCTAGCTTTCCCTTGCCTTAGTGAGGGTGGAAGTGGCACACGGTACATAGCTTACATCAATAAACACCATGATGTAAATAGAACATGATTGATTTATAAAAACTTATACTTGCATCACGTGCTCATAAACATAAAGGAAATCAAGGATGTATTTCAAAACGTTTTAAAACGGATAATCTCTTTATTCATACAGGTTGTTTTAATTGCTTTCGTTAGAAAATATGTGAATTAGAAATTATCTTTGGTAGATAATGTAAATAGTAAAAATATATCCAATAATACATAAAAAAAGTATCTGAAATATTAATCTTTGGTAATATGATACTCTTTTCTGTAGCTTTGCAATTGCACTGATTGTTGCGTCAGAAAGATGCCGCCATAGTGCGTCGTGAAAGTTTCATTCTTAGCCTCCAGTGGAGAAGCGTGAAAAGAGGGGATAAAATATATCCAAGCGAATACTACGTACAGAATAAGAACTAAAGAGAAACACAAGGAATGAGAAATTACGACAGAGAAATGAGAGTCGAATAAGTAAGGAAAAAAAGGGTTTATAGGAAAATCGTAAAGAGCTTCAAGTCAAAAGTGAGAGAAAAATGTAGTGGAACATAGATCGCCATAAGTATTGGATGAGGAAACTGTGGGTGGAAAGCAGGGTTGGTAGAGGAAGTCCATAAGATAAGGTTACAATGAAAGGGGGTCCAAGAGAGAAAGAATAGGGTTAGCGAAACGAGACAAGAGATCAAAAGATAAAAAAAAAGACACCATATATTTTGAAGAAGGGTAGGAAACAAGCCGTCATTTAATCTGGCAAAACCCGTCGACAATAAGAGTAATTAGGAAAGTTTCATTCGTTTGCGACCCTTCCCCTATTTACCCCTTCTTCCACGCCATCATTGAGATCTGTGGGTAGTAAACCAAGCAAGTGAATGACCTCTTTTATGTTGTTAATTTTACTTCCAAGCTCTCCGCCTCAATTCGAGCACCCATCCTATCCTATTACTCTCAAGTAGGACCATACAATGTCTGTAAATGTCAAGGCAGATTAATTAAACGAATTCTTTTGTCTATAGTTGATAGGTTCAAAATGTCCACTTATCTGCGTAAATTATGGGGTGAATTCAAAAGTTTCCTCTATCCAAACATTTAGAGAACGAGATAAATATGTATATAGTTAAATGGGAATTATATTGATGATTTTATTAAACCTTTTACAAACAAACAAATTTAATTTTTTTTTTAGCACCGCGTCTTAGTACCAATTTTTATTATACGCTTATATACTAATAAGCTAAAGGTTTAAGGAAAATTTATGTTGAATTTAGAGGAAGTGTAACCACATTTTCACAGAGAGTGTGGTAAACCATTTAGGAAATATCACCCTCAGTACACCCAACTGGAATCAAACCACGATCTCCCAGTCATTGATAGTCAAGTCTATTTAGAGAACAGCAGCCCAGAAAATGCAACCACTGATCTGGGTAAAATTTACTATTATTATTATTATTATTAGCACCGCGTCTTACTACCCGTTTGGGCTATACGCACTTACGCTAATGTGTAATGGTAGGGTGATTGTGAGATGAAATGGAGGACCTACAGTTTAACGTGGAATCCGAACCACGGTGGAGGCCTGGCATTCCCCACATTCACAAGTTGTGATTAATACACGTCTAGTCAGAGGGGAAGGAAGGGTTTGGTAATCAGATAAATCTTTGCCGGGACCGAGGATTGAACCCCGGCCGAAATTTACTATTAATCACACCTATTAATACACAATTTTTTTAATTCAACACTGACCAGGACTTTGAAGTTAAAACTAATCAGGATAGTCATTGCACAACATGTTTACTTAAAAATTAACATTTATACAGTTGAATGGTACAGTGAAAAAAAGGGGGAAAGTCCAATTTTATCTCAAATTTACTTAGTGCTGCCATCTGTTGGATAATCATGGAATTTTTTTAATGCAGTTTATATTATGGTTAAAAGATGTATCCGTCATATAAAAATTAATTTTAAATAAGTTTGTTGGCGTTCTTATGATGTTTGAAATATAAAATTGTTTCTTCAAATGTGTGTAATGTGACATTCCTCCCTCTCTTTTGTCCCCTTAAATGGTGGAAGACATATTCAACTAGAGAAGAAACTATATATAAACAATAATATGGTATATATATATATATAACAATAATACTTTTTTTTGTTTCCTCTTTCAATGAGATACAAGCATTTTCTTAGTTAGTTTAATAAAAAGTGAAAGAGAGAATTATACTATATATTTCATATGAGATAGTGTCAGAAGAGCTATAATCATTAGTTGTTGAAACATCAACCGTCAACTAAATCTTTGACTAAAATGTCATATAATTATTATCTATTTGTTTCCCTTGTCACGTTTCACATTATTAATAATTTGAATCCTAGGGCAAAGCAAAAACAAAATACAAAATCATAGGTGAATAAAATAGCCAAAACTATTATTTATTCTTCTTTAGTGTGGACTACTCCATAAAGATATCATATTCGGAAAATTAAAAAATGTCACCTGGCCACGGGAATCGAACCCAGGACCACCAATGCTCTAACCACTGAGCTATTCAGAAATCGTTCTGTATCTAGGCTCATTCTTCACTCATATTTTAAGCCAGAGTCTATGATGGACGTGCGGAAATCGTAGGCTACTAATGAGTGATTTTATTAAAATCACGAGCTCTCAGATAACGCAGCTACCTTCGACTCGGTAGTTGGCTTACCCTGGATAGCTCAATGGTAAGAGCATTTGCGTACTAAACCAAAGGTGATTCCCGTGACCAGGTGTCATTTTTTAATTTTCAGAATATGATATCTAGGTAGAGTAATCCACACTAAAAAGCATTAATAATAGCTTTGGCTATTTGAATCATTAATATGCAACCTCGTACAATTATAATAATTGTACAAGTGGCAGCAATAAGCCAACTACTGAGTCGAAGGTGGCTGCGTTAACTGATAGCTCGTGATCTTAATAAAATCACACATTTGTAGCCAACGATTTCCGCACCTCCATCATAGACTCTGCCTTAAAATATGAGTGAAGAATGACCATGATCACGCTACGAACCCTGGATAGCTCAGTGGTAAGAAAATTGGCGTACTAAGTCAAAGGTTGCGGTTTCGATTCCCGTAACCAGGTATCATTTTTCCAATTTTCAGAATTATAAAATTATAGGTGTTTTTTCAATGTAAAGAGCACCTTGGAAATACAGGGGGACAAGTTTAAGAAATGGACCTGTGTGGGGAACCTTTACCACACGACATTATTTTATAAATCTGCCTCGTAAAAATAACTCGTGTCAGTGAGAAAGCAAACTAAACGTCAGGCTCATATAGTCTGGTCTGCCTGTAACAGTGAAGTCAGGTATCGAATCCCTGACGCATCTGCTCACGGTGTTTTATCATCAATCGTTTGCCAATCTCCTTCCTAGTGATTGCGAGTAAACTTTCTTTCAACAGGGTTGGCACGGACCTAAAATCAAGAACCGGGAAAACACAGATAATTATTTTGTATGTGTATGTAAAAATATAACGAGAGAGTACAGGAAATCTCATAGATAAACTATAAGAAAAATTGGAATATTTGTGAACGTGTGACCTTCTTCAATCATTAAATAGTAAGTAGCCTTTTCATAGAAGAAAAGGAGAACAGAATAACCAAGTACGCTGATCCTCCTCCTTATTCCCCCATCCCCGTTGAAACAGTGGGTTGCGTAGCGCAAGCATAAACTTCCCCATCAAGGTCAAATCCTCCTTTTCTAAACATCATTGGCATTACTTCTTATTAGTCCATCTTATTACATGTCATTCTTCTCCATACTAACTCTCTAAAATGTCTGGGAAAATGGGAAATCCTTATGAAAATTCTGAGAAACACAGATAAATTTTGTATTACTAAATTAGTGGAAACCCTCTAAAAATTTCGACCTTTCTTACCACTGTCTTATTAGTGTAGTTAATTGTGAATATCTCTGCAAAAAAGCAAGAAGCGTGACAAAGAAAAGAAAAAATGTGTGTTAAAAATAATAACTATGCCAAGATTTGGTTAGGAAGCCCGTTTTGAAAGGCCTTTTCTTAAACCAAAATACTTTTATACAATAGGAATCTGGCACGAGATAAGACCTTCCAGCACATTATTCCTACTAAAATTGGTATATATATACCATACTTCTGGGTCTCTTATTTGATCGCAACAGAAAATACTAATGCATTTAATTCAATAGCCTTTAGTTAAATATATAAATACTTTATTTTCTCCATTAACTGAATAAAGTTTAAAAAGGCGAGTAGACTAACTTACCAAACGATAGTTTCTTTTGTTTTTGTTAAAGTTATTTTCAATACACTCTTTATCTCTTTCCTCGTTCTCTTTATCAACCTTGACTTAAAATATCTAAATATTTTTTTTCTAGTTCCGAGCTTAGGAAACGGCCTCGGAGGAATAGTTGGGGATAAAAAGAGGGTGGGCTAGAAAAGGGGAATGTATCTTGGTTGACCTTATCCCCTGACCCTCATAACACATCTCATAATTTAGCTCTCACATGCGCGCGCAGAGTTATGGGAACTACGTGTACGTGTGTCATTCCACCAGCTCCATGCTAAACAGTTCATAGAAACACGGAGGAAATTTTTTCAACAGTTTCGTCTCTGGAGACGTTTTGTCTGCCTCTTCGCTTCCTTTGTAGATTATTCTTCACTTTTATTTCTAGTGCCGTGTGTGTGTGCTTCATATTTTCTACACATTTGTATTAGTCCACAAAGTTTACTCACATTTATATAGAAATACCTAGAGATGTGTTCCTATATTTAGTTTACTGATACAACTCTTATTCTACTTAATACGTATACATATATATAGTTATAAAATAATATATTCATAAACAATTTATATTTTTAATATCATAATTTCAATAATTAGTATCATTGTAAACTATATATATATATTTTTTTTTTTGCGTCGTAACAAAATAAGATGCACTTTAAGGGTTGTGTTAAGTAAATTTTGGGTGTGACTAAAAACAATATTTTCTCACCACGCCAAACCAAGAAATTTATATCCTGAATAAACCATTTAATGTTCACTCTCTTAAATCGAGTTACTATATCAGTACAGTGCGCAATTTACAGATTGATGAACGGGAAACTTTAATTTCACCCATGACTATATTTTCAAAACATAAACAATAAAGAGATAATTTAACAATAAAATGTATTGTTTGCGTTTTTGGTGTTATTATTATTGTCACTTAATGGTTTGAAGTCACAGAGTTTGTTTTCAGTAATTTTAAGACGTTGCACATGAAAGAGGTTTATTTAGTTTAGCTTCTTGGTACCAATCCAACAGCACAATTTTGTTTGTTATGTTAGGGTGCGTACTATAAAGTGCTTCTTTCAATTTACTTCATTTTTTCTTTATATATAATAAATTTAAACTATTTATTTTGTTTATAATGGCAACAATACCTCCAGGTAGAAGAGACACTCTTAAGCTTAAATCTAGTTATGTTTTTAGTCACTTTATGCTGTTGCTTGTGAATTAGGTTTATTTAGCTTTGTTTATCAATACTAAGCCAAGAACACACTTTTATTTCGTGTGATAGAACGCTTACTACAGGGTGCTTGTTTTAATTAATTGATTTTTGTTTCTTAGATAGTATAATAAAACCAAAGTTTGTCTGCGCAATCGAGTTTTCGTGAAGTTCTTATGTTTTATGGATAGTGTACATGATAAGAATACAAAATAATACATTTTTATAATGTTTATCTGTCTGATTGTTTTTTGCCAGTAAAATAATTGGATTGAGATGGAACTTTTATGTACCTAAAGGTACCATGGTAAAATATATACCATCACACTATCTTATAATATAACAAATAAGTGTCGAAAAAACCAGCCGTAAGCAATGAAAATATGTCGCAGATGGTGTTGTGAGTACATACAATGATGTGTGATGTGAGCTGGACCGTGGAAAGGTAAAGGGGGCGAGTTCATGTTTCTTCGTGAGCTTTGTACGAGCATAAAACACTCTCTGCTAAGTTTTATTCTTTTATATAATATTAATTTATCGAATGTGTTGATATATTGTTTAATGCAAACGAAGTCGGAGGCAAACTTTAGTGTTAAAATAAAATACCACCGCAACAATTTCTGTAGCTTGGAGTACCACCAATATAATGTTGAATATTTTATTATTTCGTTACATTTTTAGTGGTTCCCAGTGGCATAGTGAAACAGACTGTGTGGCTGAACGAGATGTCTGAGTTTGACAACCTTCTACCCACACTTTAAATGTGTTCTACCTTTGGCTAGACTTGGTACGAATATATTTATAATATTTGATGAGGTTTTATCTTTTTCCGCTTGTTTTGCTTGGCATGATTTTACGTATCACTGGTGGTACGCGTACCATAGTTTGTGAACTGCTGAGATAAAGTGTAACAAAATGGTTTTAATTATTCTGGGTGGAAAAAAGAGACACTAAACAAACACACACACACACACACATATATATATATATATATATATATATATATATATATATATATGATTTGAAGGAATGAAGACAATTATAGGAGCTGAAGGAGGAGGCAGAGAGTACAGGGCGAATTGGTGGCCGGAAAAAGAAGTGAACCTGTCGTAGGACCGAACACCTAACAAATAATAAATATATATATATATATATAGTACTATATGCACACTTATTTGACGGTGAAAGCATACAGTCTTACCGTGACAGGCTCTAGTATGGACATATCATATAAGCTACGTCATAGTGGAAACTAGTAAGTTAAGCTCGATAGCTTACAGGGTAAGTGAAGTGTACCTTTACATATGTTTGTTTTCTTTCTCGTAAGCCAAGAGTAAAATCAGGCAGCAACGTGCAACCTCACCCAGTTTGTCTCTACTCCTTGGTCCACACCCATCCAAGATAATACACTCGTGCCTCACTTTTGTCCGTTGTTTTTTTATTGTTCAAGTCAGCATAGAAATCGCGCGCAATATCGTCGCGGAGATATATGTACTTTTCCTGCAGAGCCGCCGTAACCGGGGCAGAGTGGCTTCTTGCCAGGTTTTATATCCCCCTAGAGTGCACTACGATATAGATCAAACAATGTTTGTATTGTTCAGCTCAGCTGGGTAGTGTTTTAGCACAGGATGGGGTGGAGGGACCATCTGTCGTGAAGGTGCTTCGGGCTGCATCTGCCGCTGCGTACACTATCAACACGATAAGAAATATATCTCTACTCGAGCCCAAGTGTTAGAAGACGCGTTAACATAAATATCATTTTTGAGTAAAAAAATATATCAAGTTAGCTATGTTAGAATTCTAAGCGACTTTTCTATGCATCGATGATAACGTTTTGACGTTATTGCCGCGTTTTTATGTAAATTATGGTTCATTGGCACTATAAACACAAAGACTATTAAAGCGATATTATTATTATTAGCAACGTGTCTTACTACCCGTTCAGGTCATACGCACTTACGCTAATGTGTAATGGAGGACCTATAGTTTAACACATTCACAAGTTGTGTAAAAAGATAATAGACCTATAAGGCTGGAGAGGACATGGAACAAACACAATTAAAGAACGCATGAGATTAAAATCTCAGATTATCCAGAGAGTATGATATCTTAGATTAATTCAATTTTTAAGATGTATGTACTGCTTTATTTAAAGAACTGCCGGTCAAGTGTGTATAGCTACGTGTGACTTGTCTCATCCAATCACTTAGAGTACCTCCTGGATGAAGTGAAATGATTGCCAAGTTTCATCAGAACTCAAATATAACCCCCTAGATAAAGTGATCATAGGAAGACCTCTAAACTAAAACACCCCCTTACCTTCTATCTTAAGTTTTAAAGCCTGCATTTGATAGTCAAGAACACACATAGGTGGCCACGCAGACAAGGGCATCAGTAAGCCGATGATGGGAAGGTTAGTGTTAGAATCATGTCCACTTAGATAATTCAGGGGATATTGAGTGTTAATCAGGGCTACCTAGAGGATTCGGGGGATCTTTAGAGTGCTGGAATCTTGGCCACTTAGATGATTCAAGGGATATTGAGTGTTAATCAGGGCTACCTAGAGGATTCGGGGGATCTTGAGCTGTTAGAATCTTGAAAACCGTGATGACTCAAGAGTATCGTGCAAGAATCTAGTGTTTGGAACCATCTTTCATACAGAATAGTTACAACCGTTTTGTTACTCTCTATTATAACAGTGACATATTAACAGTTGGGGGAGTGGATATTGTGTCGGTCTTAATAAGCTCTAAACCATGTATTAATATAATCAATTGATTAAGAAAGTGACATTTAGATAAATACCTCCAATATAGAGATTAACATGCTGGGAATAAATACAAGTGACTGAAGATGATCTGGTCAGGATATAAGGTTGTCTTTCTTAACGTGATGAGAATATAAGGTTTTTGCTATTCCAGCCCAAAACTCGCTTAGCTTTTCCCTTCGAGTGCATTTCATCTTCTTTTATTACGACGCTGCTCCACATTTCGACGGTCACTGGTCAAGAATGGCGCACTTCGCCGCCGAGGAATAAGTGTCCTTTCCCGAGATGTCCTCCCGCCTATCAGACGATAAAATATTTATACACATCTCCCGGGTTTATATCTTCCTCCACGCAAAGGATTGAGTTGATCGGAAGAGATTCTATACTTTGTTAGAAGCAGATACTGTTAAGGTTTGTAAATAATACGGGTCCAGACTGAGAGAGGGTGTGGATGGATAGGGACAACTTTATCCCTTACCCCCTTCTTTCTTAGATAGTAAAAAGTATTATATCATATATGGGACAAGAATATATTAAAAATTACTGTAATTTGTGTCATCTTAGTGTTTTAACATCCATGAAAGTCTTGTGTTAAAATTGTATTGGTGGTGATGAAGATCTAAGATATGAATCCTGGTCGGGTGTACTGAAGGTTATATTTTCTTTAAATGTTTTACTATTACATTTACGCACACATGCGGGTACATTTCCTCTAAAAGTATATCTTCCCAACCCCTATTCCACAACCGTAATTAATTTTTGCACGTAGTGGGTTCTTGGACGTGGTGGAAAAAACATTCCCGTCTGGCTTACCACCATCCTGAAGCTGTGAACGTTTTACTCTGGATTCACAGGATAACAAAAAAAACAACAAAAAAACAGAACATAAACTTGGTCACGTGACGAGCTCCAAACAAATCATAAGATTTCCTCCTCATTGGCGCGAGCTGTTCTACTAAAGTTCAACCTAATCTCTACTTCATTCGCTCTGCCCGAGATCTTCGGCACGGTAGAACCAATAAAATCTTAAAACCAAACATCTCAAATCATTGCGCATGTGCCTTAGAGCCAGAAGCAAGCTGACGGTTTAGTTGGCTTTTGTGAGAATTGAAATAATTCGTTAATACATTGCGTATGTATTGATGCATTGCATTATGTAAAGCCACAACAAAATTTGAAAACATACATCATGAAAACTATCTAAAATATGTATTTATCCACTAGAAAATAAAATATTTTTATTATAATCCGATCTAAGTTGGCATTGCAATGCACCACGGGGTGACATACAGCGTGTAAATTGCTGCACCAATAAAGCAGATTTTGTTATCTAATTTTTGCGATCGTATGATTGCTTTACATCTTCTTCTGTCTAGCCTTTTCCTAATCTCCAAACTGTACACATTATTCACATTAAAGCTAGAACCCTTTCGTAGGATTTATATATAATTTAGGGGAACATATTAGGAAGATTTTTTTTAAAGAAACGTGCCAATATCCGTCTGCAGAGAGTATACACACCCTTAATAAACTTCTTTAGAGGACGAATCCCCGACATACAACGTTCGAGATAGGAACTCCAGGGCACACCTAACTCTTCCGGGCTACAAACAAGAAAAGGTCGACCATACAAGGATCCCGGAAACATATTATCCATCCGAGCCGCGCTACTTGGCCCCCGAAAATGTGAGCACGGCGCGGTCTCAAGTGCCGGTAGCTCACGTCTTTGTTTGGATGTAGGTCACAAGGAACTAGCAGTCATCACTCAAGTTGAGGAACGGCGAGGTAGGTACTGGATGGGAACGGGGGTTTGAGGGGGTGATGTGGGGGTAGAGGAGTGAATCACGTACAGGCGTCCTTAGGGGACAACCCGTCCCCTTTCCTTCCGTCCTTCCACACACTCACGATATATATATATATACGATGCTTACGTTTTTTTTTTTTAACTTCTTTACCACCACCTTCTCTGCTAGGCCTAATTCATTGGAGTCTTGGTCTATATATAAGTTGGTACTTAGGTTACGATGTTAAGGGGTCAGCCTAACAGCATCTAAACAGGTTACAAACCATTTAAAAAATGAATATTTTATATAATATAAGGGTTTGTTTATTTTAAAATATTTGTGTCGCCTATATCATTAAAAAAATCATAATTTTAAGCTTTATATTTTTACAAAAACCATAAGTAAAGGTACATAAAATTAGATCACTTTAAACGACGTTTAACGTGAACTACCATAGTTCTGAGATTGAAGTAAGTGACGAGAAACATAAATATGTATATCCTTAAATAAGTTAGGTCAATTTAGAAAGTCAGAACATAAAGTTTGAAACAAATTGAGGACCGTTTATGTTTAGTGTAATTAATGCTTCTAAACAGTTACCTGTTCTTACCACCACGTCTTACTACCCTTACGGGCTACACGCTTATACGTTGATAGTTTTAGGGAGTAGAAAGGTTATATTTAGAGGAAGTATACCCAAATTTTCGTGGAGAGATAGGGGAAAAACCATTTGACCTAGATTTGAACCTAAATCTCCTTTTCATCGGGTATATTCCCATATTTAATCCTCCACCCTAAAGACTATTTGTGTTTCTCTTTGACTGAGTAATTTACTTTAAGTGAGCTCAACTGAATACTAGTGATAATTTGTCAAACTATAGTTTTATTCGTGCTAGTGACTTGTCTTCATTGCATCTTGTACACGGTTCAAACACATTGAAGTTTAACTAAGGGTGGGTGAGAGCTATATAGTTTTTCTGAGCACCGAATCTTACTACCAGTTCAGGCTATACACATATGTACTAATTACGGAAATGTGCTATCGATGAGGAACGCTGAGGTTTAGAGGAAGTGTACCTGCATTTGCGTAGAGGGAGAGCGAAAAAAATTGAGGAAAAACCACTCTATGTATACCTGACCGGGATTCTAACACAAATCCCTCTGCCATAGGGTGTATAGTATATTGCAGGAATAGAGAGCCATACATAAAAAAATAATTTATTAAAAGTCATCTAGAAGCAATATAAAAAATATTGTTTTTGTCAAAAAATTTAAAACATTTTACAATTATTTGTTTATTGTTAATTTATTATGAATTTATTTTTATCAAAAAATACTAACCAACTCAATTATTACATCACTACTACCGAAAAAATTCTAGGTTAAAATAATATTTTTGAAACTAATTAGATATATGTTTTTATATGTAAAAAATACAATTGTTAATTTGAATATATATTTTTATTTTTACAACCCACTTCGGTTATGGCATGGTCTAAGGCGCTACTCTCGCAGTAGATTAAGCTACCGATGACGGGGAAATCTAGGTTTGAATCTCGGTCAGGCGTTCTAAGGTTGGTTTTCCAAAATTATTCCCAATCTACCTCCACGCAAATGTGGGTATACTTCCTATAATTATAACCTTCTCCATGCTCAAAACCATTAGCGTAATTAAATCTTAAGTTATCCGCTTCGATGACCACGTGGTCTTACGCGCTAATCTCGTGTCGGATTAAACTGCCTAAGATGAGGAAATCAGGGTTTGAGATCGGTCGGGTGCATTGAGGTTGGTTTTTCCTAAATAGTTTTACACTTTCTCTCCACGCAAATTTGTGTGCATTTTCTCGCAATTAAATCTTCCTAATTCCTAATCCACTAGTGTAATTAGTATAGAGATGCATAGTCCGAACGGGTAATAATACGTGGTGCTAGTTAAAAAATATTATATACATACTAGGGTCTAAAGAAAACTGGCAATTATTAAATCAATGTGTTGTTCGTTACAATACTATCATAATAATTATACTCTCTTTCCCATTTTCACACCCACTTTCAGAAAACCAGAGGATTATAAATATCGATGTAAACTTACATAAGATTCCTTTCTTATATTGAACACACTTTATAGACAACACACGCTCAATGAAACAGTGGTCATTCGTTGGAATGCTGTCGTGATAATAGGGGGAATGCTGTCATGATAATAGAATTATTAAATTCTCACCATGTGATGCCCCTGCAGGGAGAATGAATGCTACATGACTCACTTTCATGTATGAGAAATCGCCGTGCAGCGTATTTCACGGCGCTCTTATCTTTCACGTGTTTATAAACTTCTAATGTAGATTTCCCGAAAGGAGAAGCTGTAATCAAAATGTCTAGAGTTTTATCATAAAAGTGATGAGGTTTTATTTTGTGAGTATTTACGTAAATGTATACGATAACCTTTGATTGTTCACTAGACACATTTTGAATTAATTATTTGTATTATTTAATTTGATTTATAAAATAAACAGTTGTTCTTACACAAACTAAAGTGAAACTGACTGAAATTCAAGGGGTTATAAAGCCTAACTTAGACGCATATTGTATATTTAATAGGGAATCCTTAATATTAAAGTAAAATCAGCTACTAGATTAATGATAATGTATTCATACGTCAAGTCATGTGATATTAAAGAAGTCACTTTTGATAGATATTATCAATAACCATTAATAACCATGGATGTGCAAGTACTCGGGTTCTCCGTATTTTTTTATATTTTCCTTGAAAATTCCCAGTTTAAATCATTTTATTCAATTTTAAGATTTTGCCTAGTTAAAAAATTATATTATATTTAATAAAATTTAGTTTTTTTATTAAAAAATCTAACTCTAAAAAATTATGTTTGTATTTATTTGTACTTCCCGTACAAGAAAAAATCGATCAGGGAACCTAGATATTGAAGAAGAAAAAGAAGTAGAGGTAGACGAAAAAGAACCCAGCATTTGAAAGAGTGAATTGGAGAGAACCTGATAAAAAAACACGAGAAATAGGAACACTGTTGGAGATGAAGAAATATCAACTGTACCTCTGAAGGAAATGGAAAACAATGGATTAATGGCTCTGACAAAACTTATAAATAGGATCTACAAAACAGGGGAATGGCCCTAATACTTTCTAGACCTAGCCGTGGTGTTTCAAAAGAAGAACAGACAAGCCAAAAATGCAGTGACCACAGGATCATCAGCCTCATCTCTCATGTGGGGAAGATCGTGGCAAGAAAACTCATAAGGCATAGAACAGAAACAGAACAGAAAACGGAACAGAACATAGAAAGTGTAATGGAAAAAGAACAGTTTGGATTCATAAAAGGAGAATGAACCAGAGATTCCATCGGAATGCTGAGAATAATTTCATAGAGAATGCTGAAAGTCAAGGAAGAAGTATACATTTATTTCATAGAATGGTAAAAGGCGTTCGGCTTAGAGAGATGGAAAACACTTATGGAAATACCGAGGAATACCGGCATCAACTAGAGGGACAGAAGACTGATTTCAAACTTGTGTCTGGGATGATGTGTGAAGGATATGCTGAATGATGGAGAGACCAGCAGCGTAGAGATGGGAAGAGGAGTGAGACAGGGATGCTGTTTATCACCCCATCTATTCAACTTGTATGGAAAGTGACTGGTCAGAGAATCCCTGAATAGGGACGTATACATTTTAGGACATGAGGATGCATCATCAACACAATAAAATACGTAGATACTCTATCATTGCTGGCCATAAATAAAGACAAGTAGCAGGAAATTATGGAACGGCTGGTGGAGATACGGAAAAGATCAAACATGGAGATCAACAATGAGAAGTCAAAAATGATGCAGATTTTAAAAAAAATCATGAGTAAATGAACATATAAATTGAAAGCTGGGAGTGGTAAAACATAGAGCATTTCAAGTATTATCTGGGAATACTGCTGAAAAGGATACTTGCTGTACCAAGGAAATTAGGTTGAGAATTGTCATAACCAAGGAAGATTTCAACAAGAATAGGTTACTGCTGACCAGCAAGTTGAATTTGGAACTGATGAAGAAACTGATTAAATGCTAAATTTAGAGCATCGCACTGAATGGAGCAGATGCTTGTAATTTCAGAAAGATTGAAAATAAATATTTGGAGAGCCTTAAAATGTGGTGCTAGAGAAGACTTGAGAAAATCAGGTGGTCAGACAGTGTGACAAATGCTGAAGTCCTAGGAAGAGTGGCTGAGAGGAGAACAATTTTGGGTGTGATTCCTCGGTGCAAAGCAAACTGGATCTGACACATACTTAGGATAAACTGTCTTCTACACGACGTCATGGAAGGATAGGTTGAGGGAAAGAGGATTTTATGAAGGAGGAGGATTCAAATATTGAATGAATTGAAAGAAATAAGAAAATTCTGGGAGCTGAAGGAGCAGGTATAGGACAGAGCACATTAGTGGCATAAGCTCACTGACAAAAGGAAAGGACCTGTCTTAAGACAGAACTCCTACCATAATAATATATTCATGCTCTTTTTGTATGGATCAATAATAGAAATTAAACTTGAAATATTTATTGAACAAATTTTGCTCTAGGCCTATACTACTCAATATTTTCACATATATTTAGCTTTGCCACCCATGTGGAAAACTGGGAGAACTGAGAGACTTTTATGGGTATGAAAAACTTAGAAAAAATAGATGAGAACCTTTTTAATTTAAAATAAAAATTTGTCATTACATTCCAGGACACCTTGGGGAAAAAAAGTTAAAATATGTTTCTACATGAGAATTATTTGATTTATTTTTACCAAAAAAATAATTTGATCCAAAAATTGCAAAAACACTGCCCTTAACTCGTGCTCCCTTCATTATCACCTTAATATTAATCAATTAAATGAATAATTAAATTAAATTTCTATATACTGGTCTCTAAGGTATTTGAAAAATATGGCATTAACTTGTATGTGTGTGTGTGTGTATGTATAAAATATTGCTTTCTGTTACCTACTCTATACAGCATATGAATAAATAATATAAATTTTATTTTATATTTAATTAGAGAGCTTTTAAGTAAGCACGCACCTATAATGCTAAATACTAATATTGGTAAAATGGTCAGTTACACTAAAAAACTTATTTAAGTAAACTTTCATACTTTAGTACCCTATCAGTTTGAACATATTTCCTCATCGAAATAAGTTTGTTCATATACAACTATACAAATATATATATATATATATATATATTGGGAAAACTTGGAAGACACAGATAATTTTCTATTAGTAAAATAATAGCAAACATGATAAATTATTAAGTAAATAATTTATTTTGATAAAACATTATACTTAAATCTATGTACAAATAAAATATAACTAATTAATCATCATTTTTAAATAAAGTTTTTTAGAACAATAACTATATCTCTCTAGTAGTTTGTGAGCCACAAAGATTAAAAGAAATGTTAATAAATCTTTACCAAACGTGTCTTCCCTCTTACGAAATAAAATGTATGAATGAAGAAGTCCAGCGAAACAATATAGTTAAATGTCATAAAAATACCAGTCAAGATCTCTTTTGTTTTAAACCTTCCATTATTCTGTTCGTCTTTCCATTCATGCAGGTGACAAGGAGTAAGGCCTAAATGCTACGCCATTTCTCTTCTCACTTATATTACATAGAATATTTTTAAAGTAAAAAAGAGTGAGAGATATAACGGAAAGAAATTCGTAAAGTAAAAAACAACAACGAGAGAGTGCGAAAGTAACACGTAGCCTGATGAAAAAAAATTTGGCGAAAGCACCTTTGCGACATGTTTATATATGCACATATATAGCTATATAAGGCTCTGTGGACGTTTTTCGCATTGTCTTTGTGACACACTTGTGTATTCTGTTGCCAAGGGAACTTAAGAGGGATGGGAAGGAAAGGGGGCGAGGGTTTGTTGAATAAGGGAGAGGGGGAATTCAGTCCTCTTCGCCATTAATTTTAAACGAAAAGGAATAGAAGCTTGGTTTGCGAGTGTTGGTAACACCGTTGTTATAAATCTCCTTGCAGGCTCGCAGTCACTGTTTCTCAGTCACGCCACTGGGATTTACGCTGCTGCCACCTCACACATACAAACAATCCGAAATAATAACTTTAATACTGCCAACTCAAAGAACGAAATAAATTGTTTCTTGTGCCCCAAAATATATTTTGTAAATCTCACCTAACCAAGACTCTTGGATTCTTTCACACAAGTTTTAGCATATCTTGGACAGGATATTTTATCTTACCTTGTGATTAAATTAGTATCCCACATTGGTGGGTACGTGAACTAAACGTCAAGATCATTTGGTCTAAAGGTTATGGTTTAGATTACATCTTGGCACTTTAAGATAATTTTAATGTTAAATGACAGTGCAATCTCGTTTCACGCAAATGCGTGCAAATTAGTGTAGTTAATTAAGATAGTCTGGTTGGGCGGTAAGACGCGGTACATACACACATAAACTAGTGAATTTTCTAGGAATAATATATCTTTATCTCTTCTGAGGAGGCTTGTGGGTATGTGGGTTAGGTGGACAATGGTTCAACACCAGACAATGATAAAAATAAAGTAGCTTTGTGAATGTGATAGTTTCTGGTGTTAAGTGTATATCGTGTTTGGGTTTAAACTAGCCAAGCAAGTAGTTTGTTGGGACAAAATCCCCAACGTAAGGTAATCTGGTTAACTAAAGAGCTTGCAGTAAGAAATATTTCTTATAGTATACATATTTACTAAAGTCCCGTCTACTACAGGGACAATCTTAAAGGAGATTTTTAAGTAAATGAGTGAAAGGTAGAGGACATTTTTATCTCGCATGAGTTAATGAGCTGTATTTTATATATGTAATAATTGATTACTTCCAATTAATACATACGGATTATTTTGCTCAAGTATCTTGAGTACCTATCATTATCTATGCTAATCCCACAACTCAAACCAAATACGATATAGGATAAGAATTAATTATATTTCTTATAAATGTTGGAGGGTTAAATGTTTCCGGCACTAAGTTCATATTTGTAAAAATGATCAGTATACTTTTTTTTTAAATTCCTTAAGACATATTTTAGAAATAAATAATAAAACTAAACGAACAAAATGCTTTATAGTAATGATGTTTTGAACTCACAAGAACTTTCTAGTGGCAAATATATTTTCCCGTCGTGTTTATTGACTTGGAAAAAACATACGCAAACACTAACTTGTTGTTGTGTCAGGCAGGCTTTTATTCTCATTGTTACTCAGCCGAAAATAGTTATTTTTTAAGAGAAAAAATTATTTTCTTTCCCCTATCCCAGACAGCATCAAAGATAAAAAAGAAAAGAAAGAAGAGACCTTCGTGTCAAAGTATCGAAGAAACCAAGTACGGGTTCATTACTCGAATGGGTTCCCTTTCTACTGTAGGGTAAAGTCTTAAGAGTGTCTCCATTCAAAGCTATCGGACGATGCGCAATCCTGGTTTGGAGTGGAAGGTTATTTGTTTCTCTTGCGAAATAACAAGGATGGGTATGGGGAGGGAAAAGTAAGTAAAGGAAACGAATGGGATGGCGGTTGAAAGGGTGAAAAAAATATCGGGACGGAAGTAGCACACGTGTGTGCGAAGAAAATAGAGACCGGAAATAAGAACAAAAAAAAAAACAGATGGGTGACGGATGTGAAAGTGCCTTGAGAACGGGAATGAAACATTCGGTGTGTTCTAACAGATGGCGGTTGAAACCTTCGAAACTGAAATACTGGTTTGGGGAAAAAAATGATCAGGTGATGTGTTTAAAGGAGTTAAAGTCAGACATACATCAAGGGAACTGGAATTATATGACCGATAGTAACAACTTTTGAACTATGTTAACTTCGCTATACCTAAATTCACTGAACTTAACTTCGTTCGAGTTTAATTCGCTTGACATAGATTAATTAGAACGAAAATTCCCTTTTACCTTTTCATTCATTTATTTAAAATATATTTAAATGTTCAAAATGTCAGTGGATTTAAAGTCACTAGATTTAAACTTAATAAGATACCTAATTAAAAACAAAACTAAAATCATAGCTCCTAGATTTTAGATCTTGTTGAATTAAGTCCACTGAATGTCATCAGTGTTTGACGTGTCCGTGAAGTTACCCCACTACTTCTTACTACCCGTCCAGTTGTACTCCTTTCAATTTCACTGACATGATAGGTATGGAAGATGGAAGTGTCGGGTAGAATTTAGAGGAAATGAACCAGTCATTTACATGGGGGGAGACTGGCAAACCATTTAGTAAAAAACAAAAATTTCAGTACGCCAGCATGAATTCAGGTTCCAACCTCCTGACTGCTGGAAAACCAGGCTATATGAGCCTGACATTTATCCCACGTGACCACTGATAGTGGACGGAATAAATAGAAGATAAAAAAATGAGCTAGTATGGGTGAGACCCGGGTTTAAATTATAACCGGGTGTGCAGAGGTTTTTACATAAATAGTTTACTACTTTTTAACAAAGCATATGTGGGCACATTTTTCCAAAATTATATTTCTTTAATCCTTAAAACATCAGTATGTGTGTATATGAGTGGCTATGACGATTAGTAAGACGTAGAACACGTAAAAAAAAGATAAATTGTACGGTATATTATGTATTATTATGTAATATTGTCAGTTAATTACCAAAAGACTGGCTTAATTGGTCACATGATCTAAGGCATTTCTGTTGCAAAAGAATACACTAGCGACGATGGAGATATCGGGGTTCGATCCTGGTCAGGTGTCCTGAGAATGATTTTCCCTAAATGGTTTCCCACTCTTCCTCCACGCAAGTGTTGGCACACTTCTTCTAAATTCAACCTTTATGATCCCAACACATTATCATAATTAATACAAAAGCGTATAGCCCGAATGGCTAATAATACGTGGTGCTAGAAAAATCAAAATGAAAGGACCCAACCTCTTTATATTGCCACTGTCGATTGTTTGTAAGTTGACTTCAGTGGCCTTGAGGTAAATTGCTTGCGTCTGGACACGATGTACGTGGGTTCGAACTCAGTCAGGTTCACCGGATTTTTCTTGAGTGATAAAAACCCGTAGCACAACGTCCTTCAAATGGCAAGTAAAGCCGTCGTTCCCATGTCAATTGTGGCATGTGTTATGTGAAAATACCTTTCCCGGAAAAAGTGGTAGGCCCCTTCGTTCTCGCTCATAGAAATGATCATGTGCTGATATAATCACTCGGTTCAGAAAGTGCACGTTAAATATCTCAAATAAATAAAAATAAATACTTGTAAAAATACAATTTTTAGATAATGCCAGTTAGTTTTACTGTATCTAAAGCAAAATTTCTTAAACTAGTGTTTTCTTATATTTCACTAGAGCTCTATTTTATTAGGGGCCATTGACTAACTAGCTCTTAATAGAATAAAGGATATTGTAAAGTACAAACGGTCGTCCCAAATTTTAATAAAGCCTTGGTGGTAGCCTATGCAAGACAGTGTCAGAAAGAAAGAAAGTTTTAACATAACTTTAATATCAGTGTTTTTTTCTCCTTTTAAAATTCTTAAGTTACAACAGACAGAAAATGTTTTATGAATAACAAAACACTTGCGATACTCCTCGATCACCCTAAGATCCCTAGTGTACCCCTAGGAGTACTCCTACTAAAGTCGAAAAACACTGCTTTTAGCAATGCAAAATTGCAAAATTAATAAAATATATATATCAAATTATTCAAAATACATTAGTATGATCCATTAATTAACGTGTAGTATCATTTTAAGAATGTAAATTCACAGGATAAAACTTTCCTGGCACACCGGAATGGTTCTGGTTGTGTCATAAATTGCTTCCTTTACTGACTCTGTAGTTCATGGGTTCGAGCTTCAAGTGGATTTATCGGTAACGTTTACTTTCTAAGGCAATGATTCTTTTTCTGTTCCCCAGATTATTGTGGTACATTTAATTCTATTCTCATCCTGTTTATTTATTACGAAAATATATGTCACTTTTCGCCTATACTAACAATTTATAAGTTTTTTAAAAAATAATTTATCTTGATTAAAATTAAAGCACTGTAATTTGGAAGATACCCGAAGTTGTTTGCTGTGTATGAGTCTTAAGAGCGTTCATCATAGCAGGCCCAGCTCAGCTCCCGGCTCGTGCGAGATATGGGAGTAAAAGGGAAAATAAAGTAGGCCTACCAAGATCTACCAGAAATGTGTGCAGGTCATTCGTATTTGATGGATTAATCCAAATTTTCCGTGGTTACGATGGAGTACAAAGCGGCAAAATTTATTGTAAATAACTACAGTATGTCCATATTATGACATAATGAAGATTTGTGCGCAGTGCTTATCTGTTAAGCCATTTTAAAATGGTCAAAAACTACCTTTTCAATGCAGTTTTTATCCAACTATAATTTAATATTTCGACAATGATCAGGATTAGTAACTTCTATTAACTGTTTATCTCCATTAATGTCTAATCGGAAATTATCCACGTGCAATAGTTTTGGTGTAAATCTACGATTTCTAGCCGACTGTATCACAGTGTTGATTGTTACTATCTTCTATTATCTTGAAGTTAACTTTAAAGGGCTAGCGACATTTGGAAATTTAATATCAATGTTTTGCAGAAGATACAATTTGGTCTATACGTCGAATGATATGTGTGATGCGTTCAGCCCTTAGGGGTCAAATTCACTTGCGAGTGTGTTCGGTAGATCTGCCCGTCGATCGTGCTTGGTGTACAAATATGCACGTGTGTGTGTGTGTGTGTGTGTGTGTGTCCACTCACTCTCTGTCCTTGTCTTGCTCGCCATACCTAGTCCAAGACGACGACCACTGACGCGAACCAGACATATCCGTGGATGAGTGGTTGGTTATAGGACGTATCCGTCCGCCAACGTGGCATATTTTACTTGACCTTTGTAAGTAAATCTGTGTGTTTTTATTCATGACCATGCAGTAAAACTACACGGAATGACCGCATTTTCTTCAGGCATTGTCCATATGTGCGTGAATAACGACAGATCTGCCGGTCGATCATAATCGGCTGAAAATACTCGCATGTGGATATGTCCCTTTAGTTGTTTAATGACCCAGAGGTCCAAGAGATAAATTGATTTATTGTGATCTTTTGAGCTTTGAGATAGTTTGTAAGATTCCTAGTGACACTTTACACTTTCGGGTGTTACAATAAAGTTATTTGAGCATTAGTTTTTCCTTAAAAGTAAAAGGAAATAAGGGTTGATTGCATAAATAATAATAAGTGCATAGGACATTGATTTCCAATCAGTAGAAAAACTTATTTTTCATTTACACCAATAACACTTTAGGAGGTGATATTTAATCAAGATAACAATCCAATTGTGTCCCGTTAAATATTTGATTCTCAGATCATCTTGTTGGTGGGAAACATAAAGCCATGTTGTGATTTTAAAATAATATAAATAATTATGTTAATAATTTTATAATATAGTTAACCTATATATTGTTTAAATCATGATTTTATTAGCAGGTATATAAATACATTCACGCAAATAAAACTATCAAAGATATATCCATAATTCAAAATATAGGCTATGTATTAATTTAGGTCATATCACAATCTGATTTTACAAATACAGCGATTTTTGCGGTGTTGCCATGCTTGTTTTACTTGGATTTTTTTAATCCCCGCGTCTTACGACTTGTTCATTTTATACGCATATATGATAACTAATCTTATTATTATTATTATTATTATTATTATTATTATTAGCACCGCGTCTTACTAACCGTTCGGGTTATACGCATTTACGCTAATGTGTAGGAGGCCTGGCATTCCCCACATTCACAAGATGTCTTGTCAGAGGTGAAGGAAGGGTTTGGTAATCAGAAAAATCTGTGCTGGGACCAAGGATTGAACTCCAGACCCCCAGCACAGAAGATTGACACCTTACCCCTAGACCACCAGGTCACCTACTAATATAACGAGCCAGTTATGAGAAAGGAAGCATTTTGAAAGTAGTTTACCAGCATTTGCGTGGAATAAGAGTGGGGAATCATTCAGGTAGAACTACCATCAGTAGACCCAACCTGTAATCGAATCCCGATCTCCACGTCTTCACCAGGCCTGTCTAACACGAGAGTGACGCCTTATACCATTCGGCCATTGAACCGGGTACTTGATTATTTTATCAAAACCATATGATCAGTTTATCGGATATTTTGATAGCTAATTAACTTTGTTACAACCCAAACGTTTCTTGATCTAGGATCAAACTGACTGATGATCCGTTGATCGAAGAATCAAATTTATATTTGTTCCCTAAGACCGGTAGTCTCGTATTCGAAAAGTGGATTGTTTGGGTTTTTTATGATGACGGGGCTATACCACTGTTTATTAAAGTGGAGAGAGACGTCACTTGGTTTATTGGAGTGGTCTACAATATTTCAAGATTATGATAGGGCCATTGGATAGATGCTAGACGATACAAGCCTAATGATTTTTGTCAAATTATTTATTGGTTCTTCCTTTTACCTCGCATTTTTTCTTGAAAATTTAATACTTTTGTTAAGATTAGAGCTACATTTTTTTATTATCTTCAAAATAAATAATATATATTTTAAGAAAGTATTTCAATGGAAGTTTTATTTAAAAAAAATTCTTTCTGGTAAAACAAACACGCTTATTGACGATGCAGATTTGGGATCAATCTTTCAAACAAGCGGTCAGTGGCTTTAGAATATAATCCATACGGATTTATATTGTCATGTGGGATTTTATTTAATCATAGTCTGAAAAATGAGAGAGAATTATTTTGCGTCAAAAGCGCGCTTTGGTGCGATTTATATGAATACGTGTGGTCAACGTGGGATACTTTGAATGAATATACTACGGCTTAACAATAATCTCTATTTATTTTTATAGTTAGTTAAACTGGGGAACGAATGGAACAACAAAAATCTGAAATCCTATTAATTCATCATAAACCTATTCATTTGTTTCGTTATGCCTTGTAATAAAATTATTATTTTTCATCAACATACCACTGACACCCAATCTATTTTCTTTTTATAAATTGTATTTTCAGCAAAATTGGAATACAACCCCTAATCAATCAACACTTATATGCTTAAAATAGAAAGTCATTGTTTACTAAACAAACAACAATTTTTGGAATTCACTTTGATGGCCAACCTAACTTTGAAATATTTTTATTTTTTATTTTAAAGAATTTGTTTATGAGGACGTGTTTTCTTATCAAATAATAACTTAACTACAGTCCAACTTTAATTAAAAGAGCACTTTTAGAAAACACAAATGTGTTTTTATATGTCATTATTGATAACATTTTGATACATTTTTTGTGTTGTTTTATTGGTATTGATATTATCTATCAAAAGTGACAGCAGCAGTTATCATAACCTGACTATGAACATGTGAAAGCAGATCTTCTTAGCTTTTATATCTGTCAGATACATTGTTGCACCCAGAAATTTAATTTAGGGGAGGCATGTAATCAAGCCTGTAGTCAGAAAGCAATTTTTGGGATTGTAGGAGAAGTTTGAGGGAGGGGGAGAGGCCTCAACCTAGTATAAGGGTCCCAGGTAATGTCTCTCTAGAAACTATTTTGAGGATTTTTTTTAGTAACGCATTGATTTAAATAATGTAAATGGCTTTAATGTGTGTATCGGAATCTTTTTAAAATCAAGTCATAATCCTGGTATGGCAAGTGCAGCCTAAACAATCGACACATTCTCAGTGTTCACTACTTTGGTTTTACTTTAAAATAATTATTATATTTAATATACAACTATTTGCCGTTTATTAATTAGCCTTTTATTCCAAAAAATTTAATCGTAAATTATAATATTTTAAAAATTCTATATTGTTACACATCAATAAAATGACCAAAAATTTAAATAATTTATATTTCCTTAAATAAATTCTCAAAATGCATACCACCCTTGTAAGGGGGGAAAAAATCAACGATACATTACCGAGGCAAAAAGTTAGAAAACGTGTCTCCTTTCTTAAAATACTCTACTTCCTCCCTCACCCCCCCCATCCCATTTTTATCCCTCGCGCTCTTTTCGAAAGAGCTTTGACATGTAGTGGGGTATCAGGGGCTGGCGTAGTAGACCGAGGGCTTTCCCTGAAACTGTTTGGCACATTTCCACGATGTCGCGGTGGTCTATTCCGTATTCTCGAGTGGTGGCCGGGTGGGAAAAACAGGGAGGGAGGCTTTAAGAGGAGGGTGGGATAAGAGGAGGGTGGGGTACACTACTCCCACCCCTGACTCCTCGTGACTGACTGATGGCTGCAAGCAGCCACCCTGGTTATAAATTACAGGCCCCCCTCCCCCATCAATGAATCAAGGACCCCGGTCACGCCGAAAGGGTTCGCCGCAAACTAAGACTCCGGGAAAACTTGGGAGAGGTGGGGGGGTGAGGTTTGGATGACCCACATCACCAGACCTGGTGGGGGTATAGGGTAGGGATACCCTGGGGGTGTTACTCGCTCTTCTGATGGCAGGAACATGGGATCGATCCTCCCGCGTAAGACGCTTATTTGAGAAGCGGATGGAGAGATGAATACACCTGCCTGGAATAGCAGAGCCACTAATACCAACTTAAAAATATATTGAGTTTTCAATTTACCGTTCATAGTAAAATTATCGTATAAGGTGCATCACATTTAAAGGGAATATAAAATAAAATATGGCCAACACAATAAAAACACCACTCATATTGCTATCGTTACTACAGTATTAACATTTATCTTTGGATTTCAAGTTAAAACTGCTCATATAATTTCTCCCAGGATTTCAAGTTGAAACTGCTTCTATAATTTCTCCTTGGGTTTCAAGTTGAAACTGCTTCTATAATTTCTCCTTGGATTTCAAGTTGAAATTTCTCCCATAAATATTTCTTCTTGTATCTGATGTTGATGAGGTTAGACAGAAAAATTAATATAATACGCAATAGTAAAATTGTATTCAAAGAAAATAACCGTTATTCCCGTGATATAAGACGTCCCACTCCATCAGCAAATTTTGACATTAATTTCACCAACATATGGTGCCCACTCTGTAGATACAGGTTGTTGGTGGGCTGACATGTCGAGTTTGTTTCATTTATATATATTTAGTAGTAAAAAATGTAAGTATATTTTAGACTATTTAGTCGTTCTATAAGAAAGTAAAGACAGTAAACGATATATACAATACATATATAACTGAACAAAAATCCTTCTAATCAATATCTATATATTGGATCATCTCTGTCAGATTTATTGAAGGTTGCTTTTTCCTAAATGGTTTTCTACTCTGTTCACGCAAACTCGGGTGCACTTCATCTAAATATATCCTTCCTATTTCTTAAAAAAATATCGTAATTAGAACATAAGCCTATATCCATAAAAGGTCCGTAAGAAGCAGTGCAATATTAAATATAATATGCCTATTCTTATACTTCTATAAACGCACCATAAAAACTATCATAAGCTTGTATCTCAATTTTACTCAATTTTCATTTTAAAACAGTATATTTGTCTGAGAAAAATAGTGAAACGCCAGCCAGTCCCTTTCATTATCATTTAGTTGTATTGTTTTAAACTGTGAATGTACCAAGAAATGGACGCATTAATTAACTCGGAGCGATAACATATACCTGTTTTTTCAGTCTTACCGACAAAGAAACGAATCAGTCCCGGAAAACGTTCGCACTGTAAACACTCCCAGCGCTTCCTGAAAATCACCCTTGCTCAGCGAACCTGATGAAATACGGCCTGGGGTGCTTCCCTCTTCTCCCCTACCCCTCCCCTATTTGATTCCGCCATTTCTCCTAGAGTCGCCACCCTTTCATGACCCTCCGCAGGGGCAAAACATTTCCCCGGTACAAGGCAATCAATTGTCCTACAGTGAGATTCGACTGCAGATAAAGTTTGCGGGTAAATAAGTCGTAAATTTACCCTCTTTGGTATTAAAAGAGCCGCTACGACCCCAACCCGCCCCCCCGCAGTCTCAATTATTCCTTGTAAACTTAGCTTCTAAGAAAATGCTACTGATATTGTCTATCTATTGCAGAATATCAACTCAATACTGGACAATATCTTATTTCCCACTCACGTCGTTTGGAGAGATTCTCGTTTTCTTCTATTTATTTGGAGTATTTAACGTGCTTTTTTTTAACCAACTAATTATATACCAGAACATGACTTATGGAATAACTTAAATCTAGAATAGACATGATATCCAGCCCCTGGAAGTTAATTCTGTGAAAGGGGAAACCCACAGTTCAGCAACGAAATATTCTATTGGACATCCCAGGATTCTAACCCATGAGTCTTTGATCAATTGACAGGCCCACTACGGCTGAGCTAAATTGTCGGAACATATGGGTAAAGTGTGTTTTAAAATTATATCATTATCTTACATGGTTGTGACCGCCTTTGTGGTCTAGTGGTCTAGAAAATTGAGATTAACGGCCGGAGTGTTCGTTGGGATAACCAAATGTCGCCCTATTTCCACAAATGTTGGACTATCATCACAAATAGACGATGGGTCAGTATGGCTTGATTTTGGGCTGCCACCAAATTGTTTTTTAATATGGGATGTACCGTAACATGTTGAACCCACTTCAACAGTGGACAGGAGAAACAAACACAATGAAAAAACTATAATACATGTTTCTCATTTGGCCTTATTTTCAGTCCATGGTATTTTTGACGGTATGGTATTATGGTAGTTTGTCCTACGACACAACGACTGCAGGCTTGTATTCAGGCCATTTTGAGAACTTCCTATTATGTTAAGAAGCTCCACATTACTGGAATACAAACATGCCAATAGCGTGGAAACAAGGTCCAGTGGGACACATGCTTATATGAACTTTCGTTACATGTTTTTGTGTCTGTGTTTGTGAAAATGGCTATAAAATAAATAGTTGTTGAAAAATAGACTAATCCCACAAATGTTCATGAAGGCTCAACATCGAAGAAGGGACTGTGCTACAAAGGGCTGATATAGTTGTCGATATTAATGCTCCATTTAATTCTGTCCCTTGTCTACATTCATCATCCCAAACTGACATTATCTGCCTTTCCCTCCTCTTACACTATATTGTTTCGCGTTTATCTCTGTCATCTTCATTGAGTTTTACGTTTAACGGCTTTGTTCAGAATAATGGAAAATACAAAATAACTGCAACAAATTAAGATTAAAAAAAATCCTAAAGAGAAAATATTTTCTGATTCAAAATTGATAAAAGGTTATCATTATTTGGTTTGAATATCAATCGTTTCATCTAATAATGATCACACAGATCTCAAAAAAATCCAGGGCTTGTCTAACATAACCAATATTTAAACGATATTACTGATTCTATGGTGTCGATAGTATGAATGTTAATTGACACATTTAGAAAGGTACGCTACCTATCCCTATCTTGAGCTGGTTCTAATTAATCTACCTCAATACACTCTATCTCTTTCATGTCATTTCTAATGAAGTCCTCCAATCTGCATTTATGTCTTCCACTGCTCTTTTCACATTGAGTTTAGAGCGCGGTTCTAATTTCTTCAATTAGTGCTGCAAGTCCTTCCCAATGTAATCTGTGATATTTGATTATACTAACAATGTCTGGTAATAAGTACCAGGTATGTAACTCATAATTATATAGCCTTCCCTATTCTCCAATATCTTCATCCTTTTATGGACCAAATATTTTCCGTGTCCACAAAATTAACCTTAAAAAGAAGAATATATAGTATTTCAAAGAAAGACTTGTTTATAACAATGATTGGTTTATATATTACGCAAACGTGGTTAAGCCCATTCATGGATAAGTTAGTTTTAGTCACTTGCGCCAGGGCTCAAATACGGATATTATTTACGTGTATTAAATTTCTCCAAACATTTGCCAAAGGTGTTATAATATTCATAGTTCACTTTTATTTAACACTATTTTTAGCATTAAATGTCGACCTGGTACATCATACTTATGTCGCTCTCTACTAGCCACCCTGGCGAAATATTCTTAGAAAGCAGATAAGGGATGGGCCTAAAGACGGCCTAATCCCGTTACTCAATAAATGTTCTCCTCACTAGCTTTGTACTCGCCGAGCTGTCCGGACGTTTGTCCGTCATAAAAATACACCTTTTCATTAAAATCATCGAATATTAATCAAGACTTTATACATTTTGCGCCGAGCACAATCTAGAATAAATCATGATCCAAACATTTTTAGTCAGCACAGCTCCCTATGAAGGGAATCAGCAATACGTGTGATATCCAACCGCGGATCATAATTGTTCAGACGCTTAATTTATCAATCAAACTTATTATAGAACCCTAATATCAAATAGACATCCAGGAATAGAATACAGTATTAAAATAGGGTCACCCGAACGTGGTTACACATTCTATTTCATTATTATTCGCTCTCAAGCAAGTGAAACTTTACAATCTTCAATAAAATACTCAACACACAAGTTAGCGTATCAAAGAAAAATGAATTCTAAAGACTTCTACTAACAGAAGACTACAGGGAGTCTCATTAATTAAATTATATAAGCTAGAATGACTTTACCTTTAATTAGCGGTTACTTCCGTCTACTGCGTCGGATATACTAGATAGACATGTAAAACCGTTCTTAAACTAGTCATTTCTAAGTTAGTTGTAGAGGTGAAGTAGGCTACACTACGGAAACAGTCTCTTTATAATGCATAATGTAAACGAAGTCAATTACTTGGTAGCATTTTACCTTTTTCCAGCTCTTTTCCTTTCATTCACACGATATTGTGTTGTTAAAAGGAACACTGGGAAAAAATTGCAAACAAGTATTTATGTATGTGGTCATCTCCAGTTTTGGAAAATTATCCATTAACTTAGATCATTTTTAACAACGTTTTATATATGTTATTCTATAGGTATTGGTACTATCTATAATAAGTGACAGCTGCAGGTGACATGACCTGATGTATTAACAAATGAAAGTATATAAAGAAGTTTTATTCTCAGATAAGGCTCTTCATATGAAAATACGACTCTACTGAAATTTTCTGGATCATATAAAAAAGTTTTAGGCTTATGAATCCTTAAAGAGTAATTAAGGTTTCCACGCTTCTGAAATATTAGGAGAACCAGGAAACAAAGGGCTTTTTTAGTGTCTGGGAAGATTTAAGTCTCCCTGGTTTAAACATAAGTTACATGACACACTAGTCAGTTTGATGGAATACTAAATGTTCTTACTCTTTTCTTTATCCTAATCTTCCTGGAAAAATTGTGAATTCCTCTGGAAAACCTGTAAAACACAGGGAATCAGGCAGAAAGAAAATATAGGCAGACCTGGGTAAAGACTTATATAATTATGAATAACATCAAATACAAAATTAGCTTATAGCAAGTGTTTTTTCCACCCTTAGAACGCACTTTTTTCCTTTCTCTTTGGAAGAAGTTTTTTTTAGCACCACGTTTTACAATACTTAGGGTTATAAGCTTAGGTCGTGTGGTGTAGTGTCTTTGTTACATCCTTGAACCACTCGATACAGAAAAACTTGACAGAAGATTTTAAAGGTGCTTGAGAACAAGGAGATCTGCATTCAACTGGAAGTGGTGAAGGTCCCGTTGTTCTCTCCCGGTTACACCCTACCTCTTCCCCTTTAAGGGGTCTCAGCCCTCCCTCTTTACCCTCTTGTGAACAGCTAGGGATCACCAAGAGCCCTTCAACCACCAGCTCTGGGGGCAAGGCCTCCTTCACCACCACCGGACGCTCTCCACCGCGATGCCAGCACAGCCTCCTTCCAACCCTTCACCCCCTAGGACACACTTAGGTTATTTCTCTCCCGAGTGCCTTTGGCAGCCGCGGTCAACAAGTATTGAGGTATGTGCATCGAGGAATCAATTCTTCTATTCCCTTTTACTGTTCACCGAAAGAAAGTCCGGTTACATTTTAGTCTGAACAAATGGCTACTATGACAAATCTAACACAACTTTTGTTTTATCATCCGTCGCCCTCTGGTGTCAGTGCTCACTATCAGTGACCTAAGCTAATATATTATAAATGTATGGCGGTAGTTAATTTTTAAGAAACTAATGCATCATTTTTCTTGAGCGGTCAAACAAAATAATAATAATAAAAATAATAATAGTAAAAATCGCTATACGATTGGCGCCTTGCAAATATTGATTTGATTTTTAAGTTGATATTTTTCTTGTTTCCTATTCTAGATAGACATATTCTTTCACGGACTTTTTTAACCTACATTCTCTCAGGAAGACTCCTACTGGGCATTTTCGTGACTTAGCCAAATAGCATAAGTTGTTGATATTTTATTTAAAAAAAATACATATACGAAAAAAAATTTTTTTGTAACATTGTAGGACGATTATTTAGAATTATTTAATTATCTCTGGTTTTTGTTTCAATGTTATATCTTCAAAACTCTCAGGATAAAATGTTAATTCACATCGGAAACCCTATCTTGACCTGCTATGACGTCACGTGTAGGCAACGTCCTTAATGAGTTTTATATAAAATCAGACCAAATTTATTAACAAGCGCATTAAACGACAGGCTTATATTGTTTGGTTGGCCGTCGATGAAGATGACCGTGTTTATTATTCTGGCTGGGTAGGCCTTTACAAAAATTGTTTTTTCTTGTTTGTAGTTTACCACTTTAATTCCACGCCAATAAATTATAATTTTTTCTTCCTTAGCCCAACAGGGTATTTAAGAAATATACATTTAAGCTATATATACAGGACGGGTAATAAGACACGAACTTCCGATTTAGAGACAAGTACAGTGCTCGAGTGATCAACTCTGCAAGTGCTTTAGGAAAAGATTTATTCTTTGTGAAGGTGTAAAACTTTATAAACACGTCACAATATAGTTAACCTGGTTCATGAACAATGGTCATTTTACTACGATTTAATATATAAAATTATTCGTCTCTTAGTAACAAGAGTTACTGAGAAATAAACTCAATTAAAAAGCAATCAAATTAGCTTTTTTTTTTCTCTTAACCCATTTGTTAATATTTAAGAGTGTAACAACTAAAGAAAGAAACATACGAACTTTTTACCAGCGCTACCTTACAAAAAATTAGGCATAGACTTCATGTTAGCATCATGACATTATCGCCATATGAGTCTTACTTATATGACATTCAAACATCACAAATAAACTTGCTTTAACCTAATCCATGCATCAGATAGTGTCAATTTTGACAACTGTAAAATCAAGAAAAGATAAATATTTTACGGTAATTGATAATGGCTATTTAACATTTAATCAAGTTGTAGATTAGATGGAAATTTTTATTAGGGACTTAAAATTGAATTAACCTGGAGATAGGACTGACATTGATGTTTGAAATTTTAGATTTAATGAAGTTGGAGATAGGAGGGAAACTGATTTTGGCACTCTTAAATTTAATTAAATTGGAGATCGGATGTTCATTTTTATTGGCTACTTAAAATTTAATTAACCTAGATATAATACTAGCATTGATGTTTACTATTTTATATTTAATAAAGTTGGATATATTATAAAAACTGATTTTCACTAATGCATAGAATTGATTGTAAAATACATATTTGATTAAGCTCGGCAAGTTCATAATCAATTAAGCTGCAACTATTTCAACAACTAAATTTTTATTCTATGTATTCTACTTCTGACGACAAGGGTGGAGGGGTCTTTTTCTATGTTGGTTATCCCCCCCTTCTGTTTACTTTTACGCTATTTTAATTTCCTTATTTCAATTTTCCCTTGGTTTGGCGCTCTACGGCAATCTCTTCCTGTATTCTTCTCTCCTTTCGCTTTAATTTCCCCCAATTTATTATGCATATATAGGCCTTGTATATGTACAGTGAATTTTTTTTTTATATGAAAAGCCTTATCTGGTCGCTAGAATAGTTATGAGATCTACCTTCACGTATTCATACATCAAGTCATGTAATATGCATCAGTCAAGTTTGATATACAATAGCAATACAGTAAATTGTTATCAATTTAGGCATAAAAAAAAGTTTGTACTTTCTTAAAGTCATGTCCGAAAAAAATTAGACTATAGTAGTTATGAGCCTATTACAAAATGTTAATGATGTTACTTCTATTATTATTATTTAAGTTATAAGTTCCAAATTTAACATAATCACACAAACCTATATAAAAAAGTTTGGTCTCAATTGGTTTTATAATTCTCTGATGTGTGTGATTAGATTTTTTTCCACCCGGTGCAAAATATTTTTTATATTGAAAATTAGAAACTATTTTTTATTTCAACTATGTCCATTTAATTTTGCATGTGTACTGATTTAAAAAAATATTATTGTTATAAAATTAATAACCGAACTCCCAAGAATCAGAACTCGTTTTTGTTATTAAAATTCTATCTCATATCTTGTTAGTCAGAAAATTATACGGAAGATTACACTCGAATTGAAAATCGAATCTTGAGTGAGATTCTTAGTATTTTTCCCTTGATAACATTGAAATAAGTATCAATTGAATAGTTTTTTAAATTTCATAATAATATTATTTAAATTTTGTTCCATTTTTATGTCGTGGTATAACGGTTTCACAGGTATTAATTCTGCTCTTCTCTAATTAATACTGCAGGTCACGCACTAAGATATTAAGCCTGCTTTAAGCTTTAATATCTATCAACATATGGGTAAAACATAACTTAGGCAGGTAATAAGGTAGGAATGAAAGTGTCTCAACCGTTTTATCCTTTAAAAATTATTGGAATAGATAACAATCAAACTTTTTACAGTGAATCAAAAATATAAATAAAATTCTTTTAAACTGATCTCAATTTCTCTGTTACCAAATGTTTTATGAAAAAAATCTGTATTTGTTTAAGTTTTCAGGTTTGATCTTAATCTTGTATCTAATTTCAAGGTAAATAGGTCGCGAAATTGTTTTTTTAAGTAAATGACAGTTTTTACCAAAGCATAGAAAATCTGATTGTCATCACTCCCCTTAAAACTTTATAGATAAGAGATATTCTCTTAAGATGGGAGTGTAGGGGACGGGAGAAAAGGTCAATTTTTTTTCAATTCTTAAAGCTAAACTTTTTTGTTTTTCAAAATAAATCGAATATTGATTCAGTAGAAACAACAGTTGTTGAATATCTGTCATGAACATAATGGCATTAGATGACAAATTTTTTAAATGAAGAGAAAATGTTCCAGGACATCCCTAACAGAAATTAAAGAACGGTTGATATCACCATGTGAAGAAAAATTATACTACGTTTCTACTAGAGACTTATTTGATTTATTTTGACCAAACAAATATTTTGATAGAAAAACAGAAAAAATACTCAATTTTCCTCGTTTCCCCTACACTCCCGCCTTAATCATTTCTTACAATGGGAATTCTCTACGTAACATCGTGGCCTACATCTGAGCAGAAGTGGATTTACGCTATAGGCCCACTAGGCACGGGCCTAGAGGTGGAGTGTTAGGGGCGGCACATTTTGGATGACATTATTTTTATTATATTTTTTAAATAATTACGTTTAAAAATTAATGACTAACATTATCGGAATAGTTCAAGTTAAAGTCAGAACGACAATATTTCTTTTAAATAACTTTACTTTGCAATCGCTCTGTAACTATGGTCAGTATTCCCTTCTTCATAATGTTAACTCAAGCTACTGTAGGGCATGTACTGTAGATGCCTGATTATCTTTCGTAGAAATCTTTTCTTGAATACTAACTTCCACCCCAACCCCCTCCTCCCCAACACCTATTTCCACCGAAACTTCCTCAAGCCCTAGGCAAAACAAAATGTTGTGGGGGAGGGAGGGGGGGGGCGGAGGGGGATATTATAATTGTTCCTAGGGGTGCAAAATTTTTAAATCCGCCACTGCATCTGAGCATATTAATGATGAAATCACTTAATTTGGTAACCTTGTCCCCTCAAAATTTAAATTTAAATCAGTGTGTTTTTTTACCCAAGTGCTTCTCTTCAAAAGTGGTATTTATGTAACTACAACGAGTGCACAGTTGTGAGTGATTTTACAAGAGTAAACTATTTTCCCAGCCTTCCTTAAATAATGAAGACTTTCAAAAGCACACCATGGTAGGCTCACTCAGTCTTGTGGCTTCCTCCCCTTTTCTTTAATTCTGACCCCCTTAGAAGGGGAATGGCCGGGGGGAGGAGGGTGTTCTCCATCCATCTTGATTATCTACCCTCATGTTTGTTTCCGTGCCATTTTTAATTTCCTCATTTCAATCTTCTTACCTCTCTCCCCACCGTTTCGCTTTATTTCCCTCTAATTTATCAGCCGTATTTCACCTGTGTTTCTGTCGTTGAGTTTCTCGCCTAACCCCTTTTGTGTCAAAGACCTCGAGAGATATTCCAACCCCCTTCTTTTTCCCTTCCCCCTTTGACCTTTCACAAGGGATTTAAAGGTTGTGTTACTGGGTGAAAAGTCAAGCTCTAGGTCACTTGTCGGTCAGAGCAACTAGACCCGTTCGGGGACATAGTTTTGGTAGCTACTACTACTACTACTACTACTACTAATAATAATAATAATAATAATAACACCAAAATAATTTTAATGAAAATATAATACGATATTAGCAATTTTGTTAACAAAACAATCGCGATTATTATAATTATTATTATTTCAAATATATAATAATTGTAATAATACAATAAATTTATCATAATAGCAAAATTAAATAATAATTAATACATAGGCCTATATAATTTAGAAATAATAACCGATTCAGTGACCTAATGGTCTGGTGTTTCCTAAACGTTTTCCCAATCGCCTTTCACGCAAGTTCGGGTAGACTACCTCTAAGATGCTTCCTTCCTCATTCTTACCCCATCAGAGTAATTATATTATATGCGTATACCATGAACAAGTAGTAATACGTGGTGGTAAAACACAATATATAAAGCAATTATATTAAAATGATAAAAGGATAATGGGACCGATAACAATGGCTGCACAAATAGTACGTCCGAACTTGACCCAATGATTTAAAACTAATACATTAAAGTATTAAAGTAAACTTAAGTTCTTACTTGGATTGAATTATTTTTCTGCTTTTATTAAATCATTAACATTAATAATTATTAAAAAAACATCAATGGCGTGTGGCGTTAAAGTTAAGTATAAACAGGCAATTTTAAAAATTGAATTTGGTTGTATCAACACATTTCTTTGTCCTTTAACCATATTTTTGTATTACTATTATATTAATTTTATTATCTCATTCAAGTAATTTAGTAAACAAATGTACACTATTTTTTTTATGAAGACTCATACAATTTTTAAAGCTAATACAATTTGGAAACTAGCCAATGCCTACATGAAATTGTCCATTAGTTGTGATAGGATATCAAATTTGACTTCTCAGAACTTGGAGATAATATTTTAAACATTATGTGTGTGTGTGTATAATATAATCACTTTTAAAATATTACCACTCATACAGTAGTAATTTAAAATAAACTTAGAAATCTAAAAAAATATATATCTTAAAGCACACTTATCACTAGATCTTGAAGTAATTAGTTGAGTAACTGTTTATTTCTACAAGAGTACTAGTTATTTGGGGGGTTGAACCCAATTTCCTAAGTTCCTTAGACCTATATTAGGCCACCGTAACCACTTAGACACAGTCCGATTTTCATATAAAGACCTTATTAGAAAGCTAAAAAAACTTCTAGATCTATTTACATGTATTCATACGTCGTCAGGTCTTGTGATATTCATTTGCCTTGTTATATATATATATAGATACAGTATTATCAAAACTTATTAAATAACACTAATAATTAAGGTTAAAATATGATTAATGTTGAACGAAAACTTTTTTTGTAATTTCTAAAAGGCCCTTTCTATGAAAATTGGGTTTTAATTTGATGTATACCTAAACAAAGACACGTCATAATCCTTAGTCGCAACGAAGACTTTATACAATAACTCATTTTAGTCAGCCATTTTTTACTATCTAGAAACGTTCCTTTATATTACCGATGTGTTTTTAGGTTGGTTGAACAAATTCACAAAGAAATATGAAAAAAAAATCACCCTTTCAGAACAAGATTCATCGTATACACGTTTCAACATGATATGGATATTCATTAAAAGTGTGTGTTTGCGAAAGCTTGCCTTCTGTCTTTACAATAAAGCTGAAAAAAAAAGATTTTTTAGAGTGTTATGCTTAGAAGTTTATAAAATCTTCCTTCCTTTTCATAAAAAAAATAGTCTCTTTTAATACTACATACTGTTACAGCTTGGAAATGTACCCTCAACTGTTAATTGAATCCTTTTCAGTTTTTTTATGTGTTTTTTTCTGCTTTATAATTCTAGTAAATGAATACATTTAAAGACACATTCACGTCCAGGGAAAACTTAATAAATATATTCAACTAGAACCTTTCAATACGTTTAGCTATTTATTACGAGAAAGGGATAATTAATACAAATAAATGAATGTTTGTTAACATATTTAATGGGAACTCCATTTACCTCGAAAGGTAGCAAGTTTGACTTTTAAGTTTTCCCTATGGCGTAGATTATAAGATAGGACCATAGTGTATTCACTCAAGGAATGACTGCATTAATATAATTTTCATAGGAAAAAATACTAGCTCTACTCTCACTTATTCATTCATACGTTGAGTTATGTCATCTGCAGCTGTCACTTTTGATATATATATATATTATCAATACCTATAAAATAGTACAAACAATATAGTGTCCATCACCTTAGCTCAGTTGGTAGCGTGTCTGTCTACTGATTTAAGGGTCCTAGGTTGAATTCCTGGCATGGCAAAAAAAAAAATATAATTGGCAAGATGTGGGCTTACCTTTCAAAGTTATGAATCAAAGGCCTGGGGCTAGATGTTGTATCTGTTCTAGATTTTTAAGTTAATTTATAATTCGTGAGCTTATATATTAATTTGGTTCAGAACGTGCACGTTGAATATCTTGAATAAATAACATCAAATTAAAATACTATATTAAAATGTTATCGATTTTGAGTGCCAATAAAAATATTTTAATTTATAAAAGCTCCTTCCTATGGAAATTGGACTGTATCTATCAGAGCTAACGGATTGTACACATAGCTAATCGTGTTGTTGATTAGAAAATTGCATGGTTGTGAACTTTCATTTTATTACTTAAATTAATAAATTAAATATGTGACCTTAAAATATTAATATATGTTACACACTTGATACAGTGGATAATAAATCTGCAACATTCCTATATTATACGTTTTATTTATTTACTGTTCGGGATATTATCAGAACTCGGTTCTCTCGGGAAGAAACGTTGTATAATGCGTTAGGTTCATAATTGACCAAATTACTGGTGACATCGGGGGAGTGGAGGTCAAGAGTGGAACCTCTGTTAAGTACATAAAATATTCCATCCCCATTTTATATCTCATGGTTGTTTTCTCATCCTCCCTCCACACTTCTCCAGGTGCATTTTAACTAAGCAATTTTTCACAATTAGGTCGTTAGTAAACTTTTGATTGAGCATTATTAAATATTTATTTAAGTGTGTTTATTTACATATTTATAAGCAGATCCACATTACTTTTTTTTTGCAGATATTGTGACATTTTGGCCAAAATTAATAAATAAATTTCTCCAGAAAATACCTTTAATTTAATTTATTACACATAGTGATCCCAACAATTTTTGAATATATTTTATGGGTTGGTAATCCAATTTTAACCAATATAATGAAAGTAAGTCGAATAGTTATTAATATATAAAGCCAGCACTTATTTTATTCAACTGCGTATTTTTCTCTTCATTGAAAGAGTGAAACGAGGCTCTGTTTTAACTTGACCATTTGGCATTTCGTCTTTCTGTCTCTCTGTTCGGATACTTGTTCCACGTAAACAGCCCAATTCATGGGCCAATTTTAAGGAAATTTGGCAGGTATTTCTTTGAACCTAGGACAAACAACGTATGTGTATGGTTTTTGGATCTAGCTATCAGTTTCAAAATGGCGGCCACTCAGAATAATGTATGTTTGTTTGTTTTTTCCACCATAGTTGCCAAATTCATGAACACATTTTACGTCATTGGACAGGGATATGCTTTCAACATAGGCTGAATTATGTTTGTATGTAGTTTAACAGTCTAGTTATCCGTTTCATTATGGCAGCCACTCAACGATCGAGTAACTAGGGCATGTTATTTTAAATTTAGGAACACCGTGAATATTAATTTGATTTCTATATAACTTGTGCTGGATCTTTTACTAAACATTGTAGAAATAAGATGTTTTACAGGATTCATATAGGCAGTAAGAGGTTTATAGCCAGGGAAATAACCTTTTAGCCATGCTGCAAGGAAAACCTTGCCCCTAATTTGAGAGTCGCCGACACACAAACAGTGTTGAGCCATAAAATATCTCAAGTAAATTTTTCCTCGGTCCCGGCATAGATTTATCTGTTTACCAAACCCTTCCTTCACCTCTGACAAGACCACTTGTGAATGTGGGGAATGCCAGGCCTCCACCGTGGTTCAGATTCCATGTTAAACTGTAGGTCCTCCATTTCATCTCACAATCACCCTACCATTACACATTAGCGTAAGTGCGTATAACCCGAACGGGTAGTAAGACGCGGTGCTAATAATAATAATAAGTAAATTTTTGTTGTTTCCCTTATCGAACCTCACATTGCCCGGAGGAATTTTTCGATAGGTATGAGAAAGAAGTTTTTTGGTCTAGGTTTAATCAGGGGAACGATATTAGTGTTTTCCTGGGATTTCTTGTTTTGGAATCTTCGGTCAGAAAGGTTTTAAATAGGCTTGTAACAAGGGATTGGAGCTCTCAAGTCGTATTATATCTGCTTGGTCTTTAACACTGGCATGCGTTTGGATAAATAATTGTCATTAACCATTTCAAGTTGAAAATTTGTATTTATTCATTATGTCGCATGCTAAATAAAGATATATATATAGAACTTACATTCATGATTAATAAACAATATAATTAATTTCCAGGATTATTTAACATAATTATTAACTCTCTTGAATGTCACTTTAAAATTATAAATAGCAAGCACCATATATTAATTTTAATACTAGAAGAAATTTAGTGCAATATATAATAGTTTAAATATATACTGTTTTTATTGATTTAACTATGTAAGCCAATACATCACATCCACTATACGATCCACTTCCAGAACTAGAATTAAAAAATAAGTTTTCTATCAGCGCTGATCTACCTTCATTTGTTTTACCTTTATGGTTGTATAGTGGCTGGGCGTGCTACACTTGATCGACAAGGAAAATATCTACGCCAAATCCAAGTATAAATTATGGTAGCTATATTTAAACATGAAATACAAAGGTAAATCTTAAGGGACAGTTTCATAGTCATACTTTGAATACCTCAAGTGTGGTGCTATACTAATTACAGGACGACACCTACCTAGACCAGAATGGAATGGACCAATTTCATATGCTAATCTGACCTATTCCATTCGAGTTTAGGTGGGTGATATCTTGTATTTAGCTTAGAGATGCACTTGAGTCGTAATAAAATTTAGCTATGAAACCGGCCATTTGACTATTAACAATAAAAACATGGAGGGAATAGATTCAATTGTTCACAGGAGCAATAGTTTAAAAAGTCTATGTTCAGAATCCACTGTACTCATGACAAATAATTCTAAACTGTTGAGATTATATATGTGTATAAAATTAAACTAAAGGTTTATACTGAAGATGTATTTTATTTATTTTGATTTAAAAAAGTATGCCATAAAACTCGCAAAAAATGACAAATCCTAACTGGCATTTCCTTCCATCCGTTTTTTATAAACAGAATGAAGGTAGATTTAAAATAATTTTAAAAGTGATAATCTACCTGCGTCAGTGGCCGCATGGTCTAAGGCACTACTCTCAATAGGCCAGACTGCCGATGATGGGGAGATCGAGGTTCAAATCTTAGTCGGGTGTATAGAGGGTGATTTTTTCAAAATTGTTTTATGCACCCCTTCCTCGCAAATGTGGATACACTTCCTATAACTATAACATTCCTCGTACCTAATTGTGTTATTAGTACATGAACGTACAACCCAAACGGGTAGTAAGACGTGGTGCTAAAAACAAATTAGCGTTTATTTGGGTTGAGGTTTGTAATCCGGAGAACGATTCTCAATTCACTTGGATCAGAGATGCTATATATGCGTTCAAACGTGACTGCAATAATCTAGTAAGCATAAAAACATTATATGCCTGAGACCAAGCAGTCAATATTTTGTTGAATGAAATACTCACCTGAACGTATTTAATAATTAAATCATTAGAAAAGTGTATCCAAGGAGAAAATAAATTATAGTTCATAATAATTAAATTAATAATATTCAACAAAAGTCATTGAGAAGCCTTATGGAAGTTTATAAAAACCTTGTGCACACGATCATAAACACGTTCTTTTGTTACGACCTTTGAAAGCGTTAGCGCACGTATGTAGGCGTAGCGCTCGTTAACTTAGAATTATGATTGCAGTTACAGTTTCTCTAAATATTTCATTTATTACAATTTTAATGGTAAATTATAACGTTTTGTGTAGAAAACTAGTGTTCTTGTACCCGTTTGAAGCCAATTTTTCCTCTCTTTGTATCCTACATTCGTAGTACATTGTGTATTAAAAAAAATCACGAACAAAAAAAATAAATTTATCGTGACCGAAGTAGGGGATATGGTTTGTTTTTAGTGAAAAAACGGTATGACCTACTTTTCAGAATTGTTCGCTAACTAAACTATCTTTATAATAAATTTGCGTTATGTTATTTTTTCTTTTACCCCAGAAGTATTTAGGTAAAATGGTCCACATTATTCCCTGTATTTTGTTAAGGGTGTAATTCTTCTATGAATATTTTATCGAATTATACATATTATTAACAATATTCTATTTAAACATAAATTTAACTTATTTAAAAATAAAAATATAGTATTGAAAAATTGATATTTTTTGATCATATGAAGAATTAGTAGTAGCTAAAAATAGATCTATAAAATTTTAGAATAAAAATAAATTGAAAGTAGTAATCCATCCGGACTCAACATTTTGATTGGAAAGCCTTACAAATATTGAGGCGGAAATTAATATTAGCTGATCACTTGGCCCAGTGATTTGAAACTTCTGTAAGGATTCCATCTAACACAATATTATTAATGTATTGCTCGCTGAAATAAAACCAAGATCAACCATATCTCCATCGTTTTTATTAATTATATTAGTTGAAAAACGACACCTGGATACAGGAATCGAACTCGGGACACTAAGCTTGGTGTAGCACTTATCTACCACTGAGCTATTTCTGAAAATTTGCTTCACGTCAGAGTATTTTGATAGGCATCACCCTTCAAGTATATAAATCTTCAAGATTGAAGAGCATTAGTTTAGTCTAGTCTTAGATAAACCAGTTGATTCTCACTTAACTATGATGTTGAAGTCTACCACGTAAGATGGATTGGCGATAATGTTAATACATAACCGTCAATCTGTAACAAAGGCAGACGGTAAAGTTTCTATCGGGAGGTTGGCAGCCAATCGCCCGAAGGAGGTTCGTAGGATTGTAGACGCACACCCACATCTGAAGTTGGCACGAGTTTCGCTCGCAACAGCCTGTGGCAGTCTTTAATCAACGATAACTTTCATACGTCACGTCATGACTATTCACGGGCTAAGATTGTTAGTTAGGGACTTTGAATAGTGAGAAGAGAGAAGAGGAAGCGTTATAAGAAAGAGAAAGAGAAGTTGATATCGTTTTCTTTGTGTGTGTTTGATTATAGTTGTTTTTTAATCTTTAACCTTTAGCTGCTAAGTAAATAATGTAATGTGATAATAATTATGTCATGTTCTTTTCGTTACTACAATCCTAAGCTTTCTCCTTGGATTTCAAGTGAAATATATTTATCCTGTAATTTTGTTTTGGATTTCAAAGTTAAATTTATCTGATAATTTTTCTCCATGGATTTGAAGTTAGTATTTTTTCTTTGTGATCAAGTTAGACAGAAAACAAATATATACTTTATTCATCCATACATTATTTTAAAAGATAATTTTCGTTGTTCGCGCGATTTAGGAAGCCAGTCTCGAAAATATATCAAAATAAAAAAAAACTAATCAACAACTTATAATTTTTTTAATTTAAATAATATGAGATGATATATTAAACGAAACACAATTTCAATGGCTGCCATAGTAAACGAATAGAAATATTACAAAACTATATAAGGGCCTACCCTTCTTCTACTCTGAATGATAGAAAGCTTACCTTGCATGACTCTACTATGGGGCAGCTAATTAGATAAGGCTATGTGTAATCCGTCAAGGTCATGCTGATACTTTTTAGGATAAATGGGATGTACGTACATCGTTTTGCCTAAGTTCTAAGAGTATTCCTGCCAATTTAGTTAAAATATGTCCACCCATTTGATAGTAACAATCGCGAAGTAAAGATTTGAACAGACAGACGAAATGCCAAATGGTAAAGCTAAAACAAAATCTGCTAGGCTCGGATGGTAAAAAAAATATTACTTTGGACACCAAACTGTAAGACTTTCATCTTTTCCTCTCTTTTTCTCACTCTAACATTGCTTTGACTAACCTGTAAGAAGCTTGATACGCTCGCTTCTACCTGTTCAGGTTATACGCATCTATACTAATTACACTAATGAGGTAGGGATTGCAAAGGAATATTTTTTGTAGAGGTAATATACCCGAATTTGTGTGGAAGGAGGGTGGGAAAACCAATAAGAAAAGTCACCCTCAAAAGGCCCGACAGGGATTTGAACCCCAATTTCCTCATCATCAGCAATCTAGTCTATTGCGAGAGCGATGCCTTAGACCATGCGGCCACCTAATCAGGTTTGTATGGTGTTTTTAATCAGGGACCATAAGGATAAAGAAGAACCCATAACTTTTGGAAATATTCGAGTTAGGTGCTAAAGGATAATTATAGGAGATAGTGTGGATATATAGAGGGTGGCATGTCTATGATAAATAGAAAAAATGCATCCACATTAGCTTGTAAAAAATGGGGGTGAAAACCACAGTGATAAGTCGCAAATATATAACCACTATTAATTCCTCAGGATGAGATTCAAACCTCAACTTTCCAGTCACAGACTATACTTTATAATGTGATTGTGATACGTTAACCTGCGTGACCACCGGTGCAAATTATATTGATTTTATAAGGTTCTTATGGTGACCTAACTCAGCTCTAAGGGTAGGTAAGTTAGTGGTCATAAGTTTGTCAACGCCTGAGGCACTATACGACGATCATGGGCACGCTTGAGGCCATGATGCTCTTAGGCTCCGTGTTAGATTACCAGACGGTCCCATGATCCCAGTAATGTTATCCGGGCGTTCAATGTGAGGGCTGACGTCACAAACACCACGCATCCCGAGACGGTGGATTAGCAACCGGCCGACCTAATGTTCTCCCGCCACCTCGGTCCTAATCAGGGTGGAGGCTGAGACACTGCTTATCAATTATTCACCTGCACTTTGTCAGATTAGATCCATGATTGGCGCCCCGGACTGAGCATCTGAGGGTAAGGCATGAAGTGCTGAGAGTGAAGGGGACAGGGAAGAGCTCGTATTTGGAATCATCTTCAGTATGTTAGTGTTTACCACTTCATCTTAATACCCGTCCGAGATCTACAAGTTTTTAATCCCGCCAATGGAGAAGAGATGAATAGTTTTAGAATCAAGGGGAAATGTGTTAGCTTAAGTGAGGAGGGAAGTTGGAAAAACTTTGAGGAAAGAGAAAAAAATTATCTGCACACTCGGCTAGAATTAAAGCCCTGACCTCTCCGTCACTGGCAAGCAAGACGAGACTAACCTGCCTCTAAGCCCGCGTGACCACAGATATACACATGAGGATTAAATTGGATAATTTGTAAGGTGAAAGAACATATCTGGTTTCCAAGCCTTGTATTAACAATGTTACTCTCTGATTCAGACAGGAAGGCACCTTTTTGACCATCTCCAACGCTATTAAATATGTATACAGAAGAATTTCTTTAGATCTGAAATCCAAGGGACAATGGATATCTAAACGAACTCTAAATATCCAAACCTCGAAGTAATCATTTGTATGAATATTTTCATAGCTGGTATACTATAAATCAATACCCTCGAAGTATACCACAGATAAACACACACATTTTATACAACTTTCCTTAGCTCTAAAACCATTAGTGTAAGTAGTAAGATAAGCCAACAACCCAAACGGGTAGTAAGACGAGCTACTAAAAAAACTACATTGCTAAGATAGCACAGTCATTAAAACGGTGTGATATATTTTTGTGAGTAGGGTTGAGACAATTTAAAAATCTGAGATTAATTATGAAAAAATTGGAATTTTTTGAATAATAAAATAGAATAAACAGTTTCTAGAAATTTCATGGCGTGATTTTTTTTATTACAATATTTCCAAATTTGGTTTTGAATAAAAGTGATACCGAATAAAACAACAGCCTTATATTGAGTGATTAAAAACACCAAGCGAATGCTAGGTCCATTCTAGTGTTTGTTTTATAGAAACTTGTTCTTTTTAAATAAAACACGGGAGCTCCAGTATGGTCCATTAGTCCCCTCCCCCCTCAGGAAAACCTTTCTACGACGGACGAATGATTTGCATAAATGAATGAGCACGATGCTTACCGCCCAAGTGTATATATATGTGTGTGTGTTTAGAAGTTTTAGCTCAGTAATTACACCGTCCTATCCAAATGTTTCCAGGAACACACTAATACTGTTACATACTGTTTACAGAAAACTTTTTAAATACCCCAAAACCTTGTCCACAGATCTAGTAGCTCTCTCCGTCCTGCTTTCCTGCCTGCCTTTCCACATCCTTCTACCGTTTGGTCTTTCAGCAGGGACCAACACAGTGGAGTTAAACGAGTTCATTCAGAATCAACCCCCTCATTCTTCTCCTACCCCCTCTATATTCCCTTTAAACCTTTCCTCGACCAGTCAAAACCAAATTACTCGTATACACCTTGCGGTTCACCTCTAAACTAACGACTGTTTTTGTTTGAAGTTCATATTTACCAAGTTGTTTCGTCTGAATAATGTTGCTAATAAAATGATTACGTTATTTTTTTATTGAAAAAATATTATAATACTTTTTTTATAATCATATATTATTCTCTTGACACATATCTAAGGCGTCACTCTCGCATTGGACTCAACTGTTGATGACGGGAAGATTAAGGTTCGGATCCCGGTCGGGTTTAATGAAGGTAGTTTTTCATAGAGGGTTTCCCACTCTCCTTCAACGCAAATGCTGTTAGATTACCTATAATACGCTTCCTACCTTATTCCTACACCATTATTTTAATTATAATGTATGCGTTAAACTTGAACAGGTAGTAAGACGTGATGATTAAAAAAATGTGAATACAAAATGAAAGGAAAGATGATTTATTTTTGTACAACAGTGTGTGACTGAAAACTGGTCTAGGATAGCACGCAGCTTATTCCACTAATAGGATATAGAAGTTAAAAGGTAGAGTAAATATACCTTCTTGGTTGGAGGAAGTGTGTGAAACAATTTACGGTAAATCACATTAAATACGCTCGGCCGGGATTCGACTCTAAACTGCCTCGTCCCCGAAATTTTTTTTACCAAACAAGCCTACCTAGCCGCAGGTGTGGAATATGATAATGACCAGAGCCAGAGCTATAATGACCTAAATATTATCCAAAAAATGAACAAACTCACAACAAATTATTTAAAAACATCAACAAAAACTTGTAAGGAATGCACATGATTAAATAAAACACGGGCTTTACAAATTTAAACTAGAAATATATATAAACGTAATGAAAAGCCTTAAGCAAATACATTCTTTCATTCTAAAAATTAATATAATATAGATCTACAAATATTTGCTTCATAAGTAATAGCTACCCCTTCAAACGCAACCCTCTTCAATCTAGCATTAACGTCTCATCTGGAGTGTGCTTATTTGGTTGTAAAATACAAAGAGGATACAAAGTTAATTCACAACCTACATTATCTTCTCACACCGACAGATATGCGTTGGAAAAAATTGAGTTGAGTAATAATGTATGATTATATTTTGTTGAAATAATATATATATATTTATTATAATAATAATATTTAGCACCGCGTCTTACTACCCGTTCGGGTTATACGCTTTAAGTACTAATTACTCTAATGGATGAGGAATTAGGAAGGTTTAATTAGAGGAAGTGAACCTGCATTTGCGTGGAGGGAGAGTGGAAAACCATTTAGGAAAAACCACCCCCAGTTGACCCGACCGAGATTCGAACCTTGATCTCTCCATCCTCAGCAGTCTAGCTCAACATGACAAGTGCGTTAGCCAACTACGCCACCGAGGCGGGTTATATATATATAAATTTTACAAAAATTCATAAGTAATATTAAATACAATTTTATATATCATTTAATGAGCCTGACATTTAGACGGTATACCCACTTGCATTGGAGTGAAAATTGGGAATCTTCTCCAGGTCTAAGACTGCACTCTCTCAATATACTAAACTGAAGGGGAGTTTAAATCCTGGTCCAGTGGCTGACACTCTCTTTGGTCAGTTGGGGGGTCTTCAGCTCAACTGATTATAGGTTGGCATAGGTTTGGTATCAAAAGAATTACTTTTATTTTGAAACAACGAAAATTACTCTAAGAAGGTAAGGACAGGGAAGTGAACCCTCACCACAATTTCCGTGAATAGAGATACTAAGAAAGCACCTTACTGGAATCCAATCTCCAGGTAAAATATCATGACACGGAGCTAATATCGAGTTTCCATCCCCCTGTCGTGTGTACCTACCGTCATAAACATTCTAGCAACTATGCATTGAGGGCCTGACGCTTTAGACAACGTTGAATTTCCATTCTACCTCCACGAAAATTCTGTACACTTCATTTATATCACCTAGTATTTTCTTATAACCTTTAAAAGTGATCGTAAAGTGGGGGGTTCAGATCTCTACAATTTAATATTCACTTTTACCCTCGCAATATATAGGACATCCAGTGACGTAGTACGGTTCAAGGAGTTAAAAAATAAATGGCTGTCACGTCTCTGGAAAGTGTGACTACTTTTCCGGTTACGATTTACCCCTTTTAATGGAAGTGCACTTATACTAGCGTGTATATGGGATGCGAATAACTACAATTATAAATCACAAATTGAATTTCCACTCACAGATGAGTCGGGCGAGATTCTAACAGGTACTGGATGTGTATTTTCTTACGCGATTTTTCACCATCCCTCCAACCGGGTGCGGCTAGAGATATTCTAAATTATATCTTCCTCATCCCCACCAAATTAGTGTAAGCATGTGAGTGTTTCAAACGTGTAAAAAGATAAAACCTTACACTTTGTGTTAGGAAACCATGTTTTTATTTTATTTTTAGCTCTGCGTCTTACACGTCGTTCAGGTTTTACGTATAAATGTGATAATTAGACTACTTAAACGGAGATGGAACGATAAAGGACGCATTTTAGAGGTAGTCTACCAACATTTGATTGGAGGAAGAGTAGGGAACCATCCGGGGAAAAAACTACAAACCCCAAACGGGATTTGAACCTCGAGCTCCCCTGTCATGAACATACCGGTCTAACTCGAGGGTGACGCCTTATATTTTTTAACCTCTGAAGCGAGTTTTTATCATGTTAATTTAATATTTAGTAATGAATTTACTTATATATATCTAAAGCAATAACATGATAACCATTTATATTGGATGGGCTTTGCCTTTTATAAATATATAGATTCACAAATGAATAATATTTACAAGTATATATTTCCCATTTAAATTTATTTGAGATGTTTAACGTGCACTCTATGCACCGACTGATTATATCAGTACACAACTGACAATCTAACATAAATCTAGAACATACATAACAACCATTCCACGAGCGTTAATGAATCACTTTGAAAGGGGGAAACCCCTTTTCCACAATTATACATTATTCTGCCATTCCTGGAGTCGAAACCATGACCTATTGCTTAGTAGGCAAACAAAATACCTATTGAGCTAAAGTATCGGTCTTACAATTATACATTTTTAGTGCTTATCAAATACTAGAACAGGGGTGCACCAAGACCATTAATATTTGTAAATCCTTTTCGGCGTCATTTATTTTAGACAACATGATTTCACCCAACTCGGTGGCATCGTAGTCTAACACGCTACTCACACAGTAGACAAGACTGATGATTACGGGGGAGATCGAAGTTGGAATCTCAGTTGGATGTACATATATCTGTAATCCACTCTTCCTCTGCCCAAATGCGGGTACCCTCTCTCTAAATATTTCTTTCCAAATGCCTAAAATCATTAGCATAATTAGTATAAACGTGTATAAATTGTTCAGTCGCGCAAATGCATGTGCATTTAACAGCGTAATAACTGTTAAAGCATTTTTTGATTAAATTGCTGTTCCAACGGTCCTTAGCTATGCTAAAAACTCTTTCGGATCTCGAGTTATGGCATGATGTACCGTGCAAAAGATAGCGGTGTTTAAATCCAGGTTCATGCGAAAGGAGGAGATCCAATTTTAAAGAGGACCTCGCAAGGCAGCATTATAAAAGACCTCTGGCGTATGAATTCCCCCCTGTTTTTCAGAGGTCAAGGCCACTGACTTACAAGGCCATTTGGGACGGAAATATACCAGAATGTCAATGCTCAAAAAGGTGTGTGTTCCAGAAATACATGGTTGCAACATAGCAATTTTCCCATTTTGTTTCCAAAGTAAACTTTAAGTTCTTCAAATAAAGTTAAATGGAAAAATATATTTGTAGCTAATATTCATTAGTGACAATATATTTATAAAAGGCAAATCCCATCCAATATAAATGGCTATCATGTTATTACTTTGGATACTTATAATTTATTGCATTACTAAATATTAAATTAACATGATAAAAAAACTCGCTATAGAGCTCAAATAGTATAAGGCGTCACCCTCTAATTAGAACAGTATTATCTTGACGAGGGAGATCATGGTTCGAATATCGTTTGGGGTTTGAGGTTTTCCCCCAGATGGTTCCCAAAGCTCCTTCCATGCAAATGTTGGTAGATTACATCCAAATGCGTTCTTTCTCGTTTCTTCTTCGTTTAAGTAGCTTAATAATCGAATTTATACGTATAACATGAACGGTTAGTAAGATGCAGTGCTAAAATTAAATAAAACAAAAACATGATTTTCTAACTCAAAACGTAAGGTTTTATATTTTTACACGTTTGAAACACTTAAATGCTTACACTAATAGAGTGGGAGTGAGGAAGATAAAATTTAGAATATCTGTAGTCGCCCGGGTGGAGGGATGATGAAAAAATCACTTAAGAAAATACACATCCAGTGCCTGTTAGAATTTCGCCTGACTCAACTTTGAGTGGAGGTCCAATTTTTGATTTATCATTTTGGTTATTCTCATACTCTATACATGCTAATGTAAGTGTAATCCCATTAATCTACACTTTTTATCCCCTACACTAAATATATTAAATGAATAAGAGGAATTCATTGTACCCACATTTGAGTGAAAAGGAAAGCAGTAAACCATCAATGGGAAAGTGCTCACACTTGCCAGAGACATGACAGCAATTATTTAAACTCCTTGAACAGTACTACGTCACTGGTTGTCCTATATATTGTGAGGGTATAAATTAATACTAAATAGCTGTAGCGTTTATTGACATAAAGCTACAAAAATAGTGAAAATCTACAAGACTGAATAGCAAACACGATTCAACTCACCAAGCCTCGTCCATCAGTCCCCTACCCGGTTTACATCACGCACAACATATAGCGAACAATATCAACATCAGACTAACCGAGCGAGCAGTGTGTAGGCTCGCACCAGGAATTAGCGTGAGGCATGCTGGGAAGCAGAATGACCTATATGCCGGAGTACGGCCTATTTGTCACATGATATCCTATTGGCTCCTTTGCAATTATTGTTTGTTTTTGGTATTTTTGTATTTACATTGTGTACCCGCCTTTATTCTCAGGGGAATAAGGACGAGGTTACATAGCATAGATCCAAACCCCCCTCTTTACGATCTTTTCTAAAAGTTATAAGAAAATACTAAGGGATATAACTGAATTATACATAATTTTTGTGGAGTTAGAATGGAAATTCACACCACAACGTTTCCTAAAGCATCAGGACCGCCATGCATAATAGCTAGTATGTTTATGACAGTAGGTACATACGAATGTGTCAAGTTCATGTGATCTATAAATAAAATGTGCGCCAGATCACCTTTAAGTTTCCATTTTAGAAACAGGCAATGGGAAGGTAAGGATTTTATCTCACAGAGTGTCATTTTTGCTTAAATGTTCATAAATCGTTCTCCATTTCCAACTCTGGAAAGTTGAATTACATTCCCTTAGTAAATATAATTTATTCATCCTGAATTCTTTCTTCTGTTAAATATTATACATATAAAACGATGAGAGACTGTGTGTGTATTTTGAACAGACATTATAAGTTTTAATAAAGATTAGGATAAGCTAAACAAATTCATTACAGATTATTAAATTTAGAAATAAATATCATAGATTCCTTCATCCGCGTTGAGCGTATTTAGGGTGGTTTTTCTAATAGACTTTCCACTCTCCCTCCATGCAAAATATGGGTGCACTTCCTCTAATTTTGGTTTGCGATTTAAGTTGCTAACTGGTTTTGTGTAAATGTTATTTATTATTTCAACAAAATATAGTTTGGAACATTAAATGATATATAAAGTTTATATAATATAACTCATGAATTTTTGTTAAAGTCAAATACAATTACATCAAAATATAATTGCAGATATAAAACTTCTTTGTTGTTTAGTGGTTAATTTATTTTGTGTAAATGTTGGTTATAAAGGTTAGTTATTATGTCAATCAAATATAGTTTCGAGCATTAAATGATATTTAAAATTGTTTTTAATATATCTTTTGAATTTTTCTAAAAGTTATATATTATTTTATAAAAATATAATCGTGAACATTAAATTTATTTGTAGTTTAAGTGGCTTATTTATTTTGTGTAAATGCTATTTATTATATCAACCATATATAGTTACGAGCATTAAATGATATTTAAAATTGGAATTAATATTATTTCATCAAAATATAGTTGCGAACATTAAATATTTAAAATTTACTTTAATTAAACTGTTGTTTCTAAAATAGTTTACTTCGGTGGCGTAGTTGACTGACGCGCTTGTTTAGTGTAGTGGCAGATTGTCGAGGAATGGGGTTTTCAAGGAATGTATATCGGTCAGGTAAACTAGGGGTGTTTTCAACCCTTTCTCTGTACAAATGCTGGCTCACTTCCTCTAAATGCAAACTTCCCAATTATCAATCCGTTAGTGAATTAATACTATATCGTCCACACCTGTACATTCTGACAGTAGTTATCAACCAAAACAAATGTTGCTAGGCTCTTGTCGAGAGGACGGCCCCCACGCTTGCTCGATATTCGTTTCAAGCTTGGATTGCTACAGTTGAAATTAAAAAAAAAAACATTTTAATAACGATAATTTTTATAGTGTACTGTCATTTTTTATATTTAAAATTAAACTCTTATATTATGTGTTCGTTAATGAGTGCAGTCCGGAAAATAATTATTTAATATACAACCAAATCTATAAAGGAATAGGAGCATCACCGGTTACCACATGTTATCTAAATAAATGGTGAAGGGAGGGTGTCGCAGTTTGAATTTCCTCTCGTGCGGGTGTACTGAGATTGGTTTACTCGCTCACTATACGTGGGTTGTGCCCCTAATGGGTAGTAAGACGTGGTTCTTAATACCGATAAGCTTAATTTCGTTTCTATTAGCAGGGAAGTAGGGGGAATTAAATTCAGGTCTACCATATCGCTTCTGGCTACCCGCTTGACCATCACACAATTGTGGGTACATTTTATATCTACCTAAACCCTGTTAATAAATATTTATTTTTGTAGTTATATATTATTTCGTCAAAACATAGTCACGGACATTAAATTCAAGCTACTCAATTCAATATTACTTATGAATTAATGTAATAGTTATATATTACTTCGACAAAATATAGATGAAAACATTACAGGATATAAAAATAAACCTTTTATCCGTTGTTATAAGTGGTTCAAGTAATTAAAAGGTTATTTATAAAAACACTAAACCTTTTTTTACTTTATCTTTGGGTAGCAATCTAGCATCACAATTTATAGATAAAAATGAACGTTTGTCTGACTCTTTATGTGTGTGTTTGCGTACTTGCCATCTTACCTTAAACCAAACTTAGTTAACTTGTAAAAGCTATCCAAACATTGAAATTGTTTATAGGATTTTCCCGAACCAAATTCTTCTACACAATCTATCTGGACGGAAAATCTAGTCCACTAGCAAAACCCCTTTGCAAATTCATGTTGTACATGGAAAGAAGTACGAACTTTCTTTATCAGTGCTAAAGATAACTAATTTCGAACCCTTTTGGGAACGCCATCTAAATGTCAGCCTCATTTAATTCTGGCGGGTGAAATCAAACCCCTGCAGGGTAAACTGTTGGTACTTCTTTCTCTGGAACATTTTCTTAATCATCCCTACCACACCATCATAATTAATATGAAAGGGGTACGTTCAACTCATCTAGTTATGACGTGAGAAGTTGTGAATGCCAATCTCAATCGAGTGAACTGGGGTGGTTTTCTACTATCCCTCACTCCACGTAAACGCTTGAATATTTCTATCTTACTCCTCCGGTCAATGACGGATAACTATATCCAAGCATGTCGACAGACGATACAAACCAAACAATTTTAGTAGGTTTTTGGGTGCGGGATAAAGCCCCTAATTGAGGATATTAAATCACCGTAAGGCTTCCGAGATCTCTGATTGTGCCTAATCAGAGCTGTTTCAATGCACTCTAGTGGCGAAAAAAACCCATTACCACATTGGGGGTTGCAACATTGCTATGACTAGTTGCGACACCGGGAAAACCCACTACCACATAGAAAGTGGAGGTTTAGAAATCATTCAGGGTCACAATATATTCCTGTCTCTACTTGTCTTGTCAAGCCACCCAATTGGTGCCAGGTATGAGTCATTGGGAAAACCCATTTCCACATAGAAGGTTAGTATTGCGACATCACACGCAATGATGACGTCACACAGATCAAGGAGACATGTCTTGTTAAACCACCAAACTGTCACCAGGTGTGAGTCATCAGGGAAAACCCATTGCCTGGGAGAGTTGCGACTTCATTCAAGGTCGTGATCTATTTCTGTCTTGTTGATTCGCCAAACTGATGCCAGGTATGAGTTATCACCCAAACCCATTGTCATATAGAAGGGGTAGAGGGGTAAAGAATTTCCACGGTCAATAACCTTGTGTACTAGCTCACTTTTTCAAGTTCACGAGTTATTCCTGTCTCTACGTTTCTTGTCGAGCCGCAAAACTGGTGCCAGGTATAATCAACGGAAACCAAGGGGGAAGTTTTGAGATATCAAACGCAATGATTACATCACACAGATCGAGGTAGGTTCTCTTGTTGAACCGCCAAACTGGCGCAAGTCATCAGGGAAAACCCATTGCCACATAGAAGAGGAGGGTTGCGACATTATTCATGTTCACGATCTATTCTTGTCTTTTACAGCCACCTAAATGGTGCCAGTCATCAGGGAAACCCCATTGTCACATAGAAAACCAGAAATAAACCTTTGTGACATTGAAGGAGGACAACAGGTCGCTATTACCATGTCTTCACGGAAATTACCAGAGGGGGAATTCAGGCCATATGGAAATATACTGTCACCAGGGAATACCCAGGGGGGAGTGTTGCGACATAACATGCAATGATTACGTCAAACAGCTCGGGGTCAAAGGTCAAATTGGGACCATACGCCATACTAGCTACTGACATGTCTATATTTGTTTCACCGGTTTCTATACATACATTTCCTTGTTGTATGGATACCCCTTGAAGATCCATTTTGTAAGATTGAACAATAAGAGGGATTAAGGATGTGCCACCCTCATTAGCTTCAAAATTAACTATTACCTTATCAAGCTCACTTTGAAATAATATATCAAAATTATCAACAACATTGCCATCACACTCGTCATCAACCTTAATATCAGTTTCATCAGAATTATCCACTGGTATGTCTTTCAATATAATTTCATAAATATCTTTGACCTATAATCTCACTATTTTTGAAGTTTTTTAATGAGACTTTTTACATAGGTCACACTACACACAAAAACTAGTCACAGCCTGATGGCACTTTAGAGTTCCACATTTTATTCAAGAAATTATTTCACCAAAATAATAGATATTACTTCTTTAAATATTTAAGAATAAATATTGACATATATGTTCAGAAAAAATGACAAAATGAAACATTCAGAAGCACTATTTACACTAAATAAATAATAAACAAGATAATACACTTAGCAAAGTTGTAAACAATACTACAATCACAGATCATAATATATTTTAAACTCTGCCAGTCTTACCAACCTTAAAATAATTGTTTTACTCTATTGAAATAAAGGTATTTCATAGTATAAACAGGTTCTAGTCTGCTTTTAACAATATAAAGAAGCTCAAGTACTAAAACAAAAATTGGTACTTCGTTGGTCAACAGATTGCATCAATTTTGATCCAATCCTCTTGTAATCATCCTAGTTCCTTAAGAAGTAAAAATAATAGCGCGTGTGAAATCGACTAGCATATCTACCCTGTACAGTACAGAAAAACGCTGAATAAATACTTGATTTAAAACATAAATTATTTCAATTACATTCTAAGTATGAATAACATCAACCTAATCTGTATAGTATCAAAACTCACGAATTGTGAATAGCGAACCCTGCCACTAGAGAAGTGTGGCATGAACAGCGAACAGTACCACTACAAAAGTGGTTGCCAAAGTGGCACGAAAGAACTATAGGTTGGTCGGTGCCACGACGCAAAACACACTAACACATTACTTGACGTATGAAATACTTGAAATTTGATCTAGTAGCTTTTCTAGCTCTCAGCTTGAGTTTTTTTCAATAAATATTGTACTATATTTACTGTCAGTGCCATGGAGCATCTTCAAAAGTTGTAATTGACAAAAATATAATTTTGCAAATTTTTTCAAAACCCTCCACGCCCCTATAAGTGTAAAACTATTCCATTTCACATGCTGTGTGCGTGACTTTTTTAAACCTACCAACCATGAGGTCTATAGCATCTTCTCTCAGGAGAGGATGATATTTTTTTTATGATCCCTGACGTTCAAATTTCTGCCATTTTGATCCACATACATTATGAACTGTAGAACTCAAAAGCTTTCATTTTATTTTTATGCTACTTTTGGTTTGTGGAATAGTCTTGGTTCCATATATAGCAGAATAAACATCTAACCTCATGATATAATGGTTACAAGGATTCTTTAGATTAATATTCGATTACAGTTGATGTCGAAATCATGTTTTTATATTGGTTAATTGTTTAGTTTTTTTTATCGTCCGAGATAAATTATGTCTACTAAATTACTTAGGTTAAAGAGTTAATTATTGATAATTTTATATTTCGTTATTCAGTTATCGCAAATGTTATTGACTACTTAATATAATAGGGTAGGAAAAGGAATTGTTTTAAAGGAAATGTACACATAGTAGGCTACATTGTGGGTTAAGATATATATATATATATATATATATCTCTGCTTATTACCCGTTTGTGATATATATCAGCTTATTACCCGTTTGTGATGTACACTTTGTTTTAGAGTATGAATGAGGCAGTTATAGTTTTACAGGATCTAAATATACACACATTTGCGTGGGGGGAAAGTGGGAAAACATTTAGTAAAAACTATCCAAAGTTCACCCAATTGGGGTTTGAACCCCGATATTAAGGTATCTTGCGAGAGTGATATGTTAGACCATGCAACCACCTATGCAGGTGCCCAGGCAGAACTCAAATCCTGAACGCCCCAAACAAAATGAGAGATTAACGTATTTGACCCTTCGGTCGGCCTCCCCTACCCTCATGGGTGTTTTACGTAAATGCACTCATGACCCGGATTTCACGTTAGTAGTAAAACACCGGGTATCCATATTAGTTCCAAATTTAGGAACTTGTAAAACAATTTCGACCGTTAAAAATACCCATAAATATATTGATTTTTAAAAGGGGTGTGTTAAGGCTAGTTTTACGGAGCACCTAATTTGACCATATAACGTTAAAATCCTTAAAAATATTATCTAACTCTAAAACAAACACAGAATCCAATCTTCTTACCGTCCATTAATTACTGTCGAATAGGAAGCCCTTAAATCGATATATTTTTCATCCTTTCTAGAAATAAACCCGGGACCCTTAACTCAGTAGACAGAATCTCTGCCAACTAAAGGCCGGTCTTATGACTACCGGATGATTATTGCTATTAGGAGGTTAAAGTTATCTACCAGATAAAAGATATCAGCCACTTTAATGTTTTACGCGTCTCATGAACTGAATTTATCTGCCAGATAGCTATATGTAGGATAAATATATTTTTATGCAGAACCCGCAAGGCTGGTACTGTTTTTACTGGTGCGCGCATGCGTAAAAGCCCTGCTGATAGCGGTAAAACCTAGTGAGTGGTGGTGCTCAACATTTGTTAAATAATGGCATCTAAATGAGTGCGAGTAAACAGATGGGGCCACGTGGGTGCAGAGGCTAAGAAGTCTTGCAAGTACTAATTTCGGTGTCTGCCAAAATGTGGGCAATGGTTGGGTAAAACATTTACAAAATTTCGTTTACTGTAATTACATTTCGATAGTTTGTTCTTATATAAATATAACTCTACAAATAGCTTGTCCGTTTATATAAAAGTGAATTAAATGTTCTAACTTTATATAGTTAGAGCCCGGTCCTGTGCTTACTAAACACGTGAACCAAGATTTTATCCTAAAAACAAATTCTGATAGGCGAAACCTTATTAAAAACAACGCGTCAATATGGAAACGAACATTTTAAATTCCAGACCAAAGTTATCGGGAACTTAAACCTCCCAATAAAAAAATGTGATGGATAAATATATTTTATCTGGCAGATAAATGCTATCCGGCAGTCATAAGACGCACTTTTAACTTATCCACCAGATATAAATATTTATCTACAGATTAATATTTATTCAGGAGTGATAAGACCGGCCCTTAGTTGAGCTTTCAAATAAGTATAATCATAACAATATTATATAAATTCTTACAGTGTACCAAGAGAATAATTTAACATTAAAAAATTATTTAAAGATTTTAAAGGCTCTAGAACACACATTGAAACACTGGACTAAAATTGTGTTTCTAAGATAATCTACAAAAGTGACAAACGTTAGCACGAAACAGCAAAATTTACGGAGTGAAGGATGATACTGTAAGACTTCCCTATAAAGAGGGGGATAATATACTGCAAAGAGAATCTTAGAAGATTTTTTATTAAATATGAGTAAGAGAATGATTCAAAGAAAGAGAAAAATAAAACACTATCATTCCTTTCCTGGGACAATACTATTCTTATGGACGTCTTTGGACATGAGGTGTCTTCCTCCAGGCACAATTTCTTTAACTCCAGCTTGCGGTCGTGCGGAACGTTATGTTACGGTGTTACATCGGGGCTATAGCATCCACGAAAACAAGAGATGATAGAGATGCAGAGAGAGTAAATTAAAGCAACAGAGATGAAGAACAATATACAAACATGGAAAGTAAGAGAAAAGCTTAAATGAAAAAAGACAAGGACATATAAATATGAGATGGACAGAAAATAGGGTAGAGGGATGGTGGCAGATATAAAATAAAGACGAAGACATGTAGACAGAAACCAAGAACGGGTGTAACGTTGCAGAATCATGGGTTTCGATTCTAAAAACTATAGAATTTCTGTAGCTCAGTTTTGACCTGACCTCAACCTCCTCACCAACCCTCTCTCTTTCACCCCCGAGGGAACCATCGCGCTATCCCACGGGATTTAGTCCGGAACCCCCACTACTACCCCACAGCAATACAGGAGCAGGGATAGTATATAAGAAAGGAAGGAAGAGGAGAGAGAGACGGAATGGTCCGAGGCCGATCAGATTAGGGCCATAGGGGTTTGGGGTTCGTTCCTTACCCACGGTTTCTTTAAAGCCTAAAAAAAAAAGTTTGAGAGCAACTGCGCGGAGAGTCTGATAGCGCAGGACCGAGAAGAAGAATTGGAACAAAGACTTAAAGTGGAACTTTGTAAAGGAATGATAAAAAAAGAAAAAAAAGAGTAGTGAAGAAAGTTAATCTTAAGAGAAGAACTAAGATAAAAAAAGAGAGAAAAAACCAGAGTAAAGAAGAAAGATTGCGGACCTCCCTAGACGATTTTAATGCAATTACTCTAGATGAAGATGTAATTGGTGACCGACGCCTTTAAGGTTCGTTGTGAGTCTGGGAAAATAATGGTTATGGAGAAGAGTAAGACGTATTTCCCATTGAGGAATGTAACATAGTCACCATGTGATATATCGCAATCAATATATTTCTTCTGCGTCCCTAATACCGACGCAATTTTTTTTTACAGAAAAATATGTACGCTTTAAATAAATTGATTATTGAGTATTACATAGTGTATATTAGTAGCTCATTCTGCCCCTGTGTTTAACTGTTCAAGTGGTCGGTCAGCCACAGGTTTACGGTACCCTAATAAGATTCTGCGTTGCTAATATTAATTATTTATAGTGGTCCGTTCTTCTATCCAATGGATAAACTACATCCTACATGATTTGCCCGGGACATGGAAGCAAGGATTTGAATCCCGTTGAGTTTTGTTGCGCTGGTTTTTTAAAAAGTTTTTTACTCTACCTCTCCGCAAACGCGGAAACATCTTACTTTTATTATTCATATTCTAGTAGGTTAATTAATATGCAGAAGGCTAAGTGAAATATGGAGGCCCCCCCGCCACCCCCCAAAAAAGTCAATTCAATTGAGAGTGTATAGATAATTTGTAAGTCATGAACTTCATTTTATATTATATAAAGTGCATATTAAATGTTTCAAACGAAAATTACAAACCCAATTAAACTTTATACAAATTACAATAGTGTATGAAATATTCCCAAATAAACACGATCTAAAAACTAAACGAGGAACGTGAATGTATTTGTTTATTTTTAATATAAAAACATCTACTTGGTATGCGGTTAGATTAAATTTTGAAGAATCTAAAAAACATGTCTCAGCATCTTTCTTAATTACCAAGATGATCGATACGTGCTCGCAAGTTGTAATTAAAACTAAGGCCTACTCATTTCTTGCTACTCATCAAGTCAAGACAGTGAAAAACTAATAATTAAGAAATGTTTAAAACCTGTGTGTAAGCAGATGCCGTCAGATACTTGCAATTACTCTTTTTTTTTAACCCCCACGATGCTCCTATCGGGGATATTTAATTTGTTAATGGTAATATGTAAGTTATTCTGATACTCATTTTTTGTTAAAAAGACATCATACTCTCAGATGCAATGTTTTGCTTGAAAATCTCACACACGGCTATTCATAGGCAGAGAGCCCTGTTTGACACCTATAAAAGTTACTGGGATCTACTTTCATGTATTCATACATCAAGTAGTGTGATCTGCTACTATCACTTTTGATATATGATATAAATACATATAAAAATAACCCTAACAAGATAATGGAATGTTATCAATATTGACCGCAAAAAAAAATCTGTATTTTATAAAAGATACTTCATGCTAAAATCCTATTGTAGAATACAATGGGCCATTAAGATAGTTTCTGATGTATTTAAGTAAGAACAAGAGGGTTTCGGTGTAGAGTAATGAACTAATATAAGAATATTTAATCAAAAAATTTCACTAGCCACAGATGTAAATGTAAAAAATAAAAGCTTCCAGGTGAACTACCTTGTACAGAGAAATAATTCTGGAAAATGTTGTTTGTTTCGAGAAAAATTAGATATTTTTCGCAAAGAGCCCCGGCTTGTAAAAATAAACTAAAATAGTGCAAAAACTAACGCATTTATGGCTTATTGTTATATTTACAAAAATAATACCGTTAATAAATTATTTTTAATTTTAATTTAGTATTTAAAAAATATGTTAGGGTCTCTTCTCAAATGCGACTTTTTGTATCAACAAAATAAAAAGCAAACTTCCCGTATACTTACAATTTTCATGACGAGCCCGCCCCTCTGTTTAAGACACAGTAAGCACAGTAAGGCGCTAATTGATACTCTCCCCCCTGGTTACCCCCCAGCACCCAAGTCCCCACTCTTCTCATCAAGGGTAGTGAGTGTAGTCCATACTCCCTCTTCCTTGTCCCCTTGGAAAACTCCCCCACTTTAGCATCTGATAGCCGGCATTGCTTACAGAAGCTCACCGTTCACTAGCATACTAATGGCGCGCCGCGGTCGTTGTAAAGTAACCCCCTCCCCCTTTCTTCTGTATCCACGAGGAACCATTAAACCCCCCTTGGGAAGAATGAAGGGAACAGAGGGGAGATGAAATGATGCTGCTTTGCAAAGACGTGACCTTGTTTGCTTTCAGGAAGCGATGGTGTTTCTATTTTTTATGATCTCCGTCGCGTTTCTCTTTTCTTTTCTTTTTTTACACTCTTTGTAATGAACTACTTTAGGTAAATTTATTGGCATATTTCTGAGTCTGATACGCGGGAAAGTTTACAATTAAGAAGTTGTTTAGGTGTTGAAGACCCGAGTTTATGACACACGTCAATTTGTTGCATGTCCCCGTACTGGGATTTGAAACCAGGGCATTTTATCTTGATGAGTAGTAGTGAGTTAAGCCAAAGATTCGGGATTGTTCGAATGTTTGTCCGGGCACATTTTTCAAAGTTTTTTACTTTTTTATATACACTTTCTTTACTAAACCAGAGTTATTTCGACTGTAAATAAGAATTATCTGTGACAGGACAGTTTAAATCTTTAATGCTTGTAAAAATAGAATGTAGTAATTATCTATAAATAGCAATTTTAATATTTATAGAAAAAAAGGAAACTCCATGGCGTCAACCCGTAATATAGCCATACCAACTGAGTGGCCACCGTTTGTTGGCGAAGATAGTGCCAACATCTGCGGATAGAGGATTCCATGTGAGCAGCAAAATGGACGTTCTAGCCACTAATCTGTTTCATTGCCCCCAGCCAATACTTTTCCATTAAAGTTTCTCCTCATTTGTCATAAAAAAATCAATCATACATAAACACTACGTATTTACTACAGTTGCACACCCAAATAGTATATTAAAAAGGAGGAGGGGGTAAAATATTGTAGTTTTTTTTTTCAAGCTCTGATTTTTGGGAGCACTTTAAATATGAAGTCATAAGTTTGGACTTAAAATGTAGATTAGCATTTTTCTGTGCTCTCTATGATACTTTTACCTAAAATATTTTAAGATTTTATCAAAATTATCCACCCACTTTGGTGGCTGCATGAGCTTAGATGCCACTCTCGCAATAGTCTAGACTGCCGAGGAAGGGAAGATGGGGATTTGATCCCGGTTAGTCGATTTTCACCTAAATGGTTTTCTTCTCTCCTTCCACGCAGGTGTGCGTGCATTTCTTCTAAAATAAAACCTTCATAATCCCTAACATTTTAGTGTAATTAGTATTTAGGTGTGTAACCCGAACGGGTAGTAAAACGCGGTGCTATTATAAAATTATAAAATAATAAATGTGGTCCGATGAGTTGACGTATACAGACTTACTTGACCCATTCTACCCAATAGTGCATGCACTCCTGATAGCTTATGCGCCACTATAAAAGCCCGAGACATAATTTCCCTATGCACTCTTAAATTATTCCATACAAATCTGGAAGAGTACCAAATTAATAGGTATATTTCCTTTCTTTAATTTTATATTGTTTACCCCCCCAAACCCAGACAGCTTGGGTTGGATTTTTTTTTTAATAAGATGCAAATAGGTTGTTTGGGGATGGTATTTTATATTGTTTTATTTTTAATGTAATATTTCCACTGTCTTATATTTTAAAGTAGACAGTGATGGGAATTTGTGTTTGAAATAAAATTCAAATGAGCAATTTTTAGATTAAATGTTTGGCATAGTTTTAGTTTTTTTTATGTAGCTGGTTGTCCATTCTCTATGCCTTATCGCACGTCTGGACTTTAAGGAGGGATAAAGGTAGATTTTACAGGAAGTATACCTACATTAGCGGTAAAAGGAGATTGAAACAACATTTTAGGAGTAATTACCTTCAGTACAACCGTATCAAGAATTGAACCCCGACTTACCCACTAAGGACAAACCAGAATATACGAGCTTGACGTTTAGTTAGTGTATATTAGGGGTGTAATATCATAAAACCATGACCCTAGGTCTCAGACAAGTGAGAAACAATCTCTCAACCTTACAAGGCTTTTGCTCCACTCCTTTTGCCAGCTTGAGACCTTTAACACTGGGCCTCGCTAGTGTCACTGCGGGGTGGTGATAGGACTAACCGCAGCGATCCTAGTGGTGAAGGACTCAAACTGCCAAAAGGAGCGCAATAATTTTAACCTGTAGATTGAATGTCTGGGTATACTTTTTATCTGTGCCCTAGGTTTATGCAAATTAGTATTTTTAGCTTCCCTTTCCCTTTCAAGTTTCTTCAGAGGTCACACGGTGGTATAAGGCAAAGTTTTTCAACCTATGTGCCACGGGAATTTGAGGGAAGATCAAAAAGAAGCGGAAACAGATTGAGGAGTGAAATTAGATATAAACAACAAAAATCTTTATCAACATTAATTTTAAGAATAATACAAGGATTACAATTAATTATTAAAAATGTTAAACACAATCTCAAAACTAGATTTTTTTCTTATTAGAGAAATTGATGGTATGCCTGGATAAATTTTTCGCCTTGCTCAGTGTGCCATGAGATGAAAAAGCTGGAAAATTGCTGGTCCAAGGCGTCATCCTCACATTAAAATGGATTACTGATAGCGGGAATATCGGGATTCGATGCCCGGTAGGTTATACACTGGTAGGTTTCGCCTAAGTGATTTTACTCGATGCTTCTACGCAAACGAGAGTAAATTTCCTTTAAATCATACATTCCTCATCCATCCTTTATTAGTGTGAGTATAATCATGACCAGAACGAATATTAAGACGTGATGCAATGACACTACATTACTAAGTAAATAAGTACCGGTAAAGATGATGCTGCAATGTATCAGACAAGCTATGTTATAGTCCTAGTATAGATATTGTAACTAAGTATCAGACAAGTTATGTTCCATCCTAGTATAGATGTTGTGGTGATGTATCAGACAAGTTATGTTCCATCCTAGTATATATATATGTTGTGGTGATGTATCAGACAAGCTATGCTCCACCCTAGTATATATATGTTGTGGTGTTGTATCAGGCAAGCTATGCTCCATCCTAGTATATATATATGTTCTGGTGATGTATCAGACAAGCTATACTCCACCCTAGTATATATATGTTGTGGTGATGTATCAGACAAGCTATGCTCCTTCCTAGTATATATATGTTGTGGTGATGTATAAGACAAGCTATGCTCCACCCTAGTATATATATGTTGTGGTGATTTATCAGACAAGCTATGCTCCACCCTAGTATATATATGTTGTGGTGATTTATCAGACAAGCTATGTTCCATCCTAGTATATATATGTTGTGGTGTTGTATCAGGCAAGCTATGCTCCACCCTAGTATATATATGTTGTGGTGATGTATCAGACAAGCTATGCTCCACCCTAGTATATATGTTGTGGTGATGTATCAGGCAAGCTATGCTCCACCCTAGTATATATATGTTGTGGTGATGTATCAGACAAGCTATGCTCCACCCTAGTATATATATGTTGTGGTGATGTATCAGACAAGCTATGCTCCACCCTAGTATATATGTTGTGGTGATGTATCAGGCAAGCTATGCTCCATCCTAGTATATATATGTTGTCGTGATGTATCAGAAAAGTTATGTTCCATTCTAGTATAGATGTTGTGACACTATATCGGTCCAAGCAAACCGGAGCAAGCTCTCAAGCTGTGACACCTACCACCCCCGCCCCCCACCTACCCCCAACCACGAGAAAAACTTGCGTTTTATTTGCAATAAGAGACAGGCTCCACGCCGCCTCCCCTTTTCTTCCTAGAACTGGCCGGAAAACTTCGTAATCAGGCTTCCTAACAGAAAAACAAAACAAATACTCGCTTCTCATCCTTCTACATCTTTTTAGAACACTCCCTTACCAACCAACGGCAGAAGCAAGAGAGTGTGGGAGGGCTTGGGAAGTTTTTTTAACCAGGATTCCTGTCATCAAATATCCTAGTTCCTTATTCCCTCCTCTTCTCTCCCACACCCCTATACAATAAGTTTTTTTTATAGCGATAAGTTCCTCTTAAATATCCACAAAACGTGCGATTCTCACCACCAGTTCTCTGCGCATATGCAATCTTCAAGTTAACTCTTTACTTATAAATACTGACATCAAAAGTTGACGGAAGAGGGTGACGCATCTTCTTAGAAAAGCGAGTCAACTTTGGATCGTTTGTAAAAATTCTCCGTAGCGTGAAAAAAATATCTCAACTTGTTAAAATTATTTTAAATATTTTCTAGCAATATACCTAAATATAATAGATAACCTTAAGCTGATTGACTCTTTTCACTTGACTTGGAAATGCAGAGCCATGGGAACTAACGGCTATCTTCAAGAATTTGTATTGTTTTCGGAAACGGATTGTTCAAGAATAGGAGCATGTGGAGTAATTTATACTTTGTATATACACACTACCTCTATAATTTTAACAGTGATCAAATATTGATAATATTGACATTTTTCAAAAGAAATCTGCTGACTTCATAACAGGAAAAATAATGTAACAATTAATAAAAATTGATAAATTATCTTATAAAGGGTGTTGAAAATATTAACATAAAAATTTTACTCGTTCTCGAGAAAACTGATATTTCTAAACGTACGATTTTTCCGCAAGACCTGTCCGGTAGCTAGCGCTATCTACGCTTTCTGTGATCAATCTGTTTTTGTTGGCGCGGAAGGATACTTTGGTCGGTTGTTAAGCCATGCCACGCCTTTCACCCTCCCGCCCACCATTCACAAAATGGGTTTTAGACTTGCACTGGACTGGGCCGAAGGCCTTAAAAAGTGTGTAGAAAAAGTTTTTTTTTCTATTGTCTTCTGTACAAGAGTGGTTAGCGACATTTTTTTTTAGCACCACGTCTTACTACCCGTTTAGATAATACGCCTGTGTAGGCCTACTAATTACGATAGTGGATTAGATTGGAAGGTCGAATTTCAAGAAAATTTACCTATATTTGCATGGAGGGCAGTGTGAAAATCACTAAGGGAAAACCAATCACGGTGCATTCAACCAGGATTGGAATTCCGATCTCTCTATCATAGGCAGTCAAATCTATTGCGAGAGTAAGGCCTTTTACTATGCGACCACTGAAGTATGTTTTATTGAAGATTTAATTTAAGCGTTTGGGGTGAGAGAATGAAAAATTAGAGGAAGTGTATATCCACAGTAGCACGTACAAGCAATGAAAAATTCCAAGTGATAAATCACATGTGGGAAAAACCATTCTAAAGTGTATACACGTTCGAGATACTAACCTTTGCCTCCCTGGCACTGTAAATATAGTCTAATACGATTTTGACACACAAAAGTCATTTGACAACAATGGATTTATTCCATTATTTTAACAAACTTATAATTAATTATAATCAATAAATAGTGATTCGTTTATCATAAATCTTTACATTTCACGAGATATAAGATGTAAACCTTGCTAGTTTATCTTTTTCGTGTATTATTATTATTATTATTAGCACCACGTCTTACTACCGGTTCGGGTTTTACGAACTTACACTAATGTGTTATGGTGGGGTGATTGTGAGATGAAATGGAGGACCTACAGTTTAACGTATAATCCGAACCACGGTGGAGGCCTGGCATTACACACATTCACAAGATTTCTTGTCAGAGGTGAAGGAAGGGTTTGGCAATCAGATAAATCTGTGCCGAGACCAAAGATTGAACCCCTTACTCCCAGCACTGAAGTCAGACACTTTACCCCTAGACCACCAGGTTACTCACTTTTTAATGTATAATTATTATCGATATAATCTAATTAAAATTTGGTGTGTCTTTACACACCCTCCATTAGCCCCAAGATGACCCAAAATCCCAGCAGGATATAATAAGGGTATTTTTCCTAAATGTTTTACCATTCTTACTTCACTCAATATGGTTATATTTCCTTTAAATTCAAACGTTCTCATTCCAGTTTTTTTTAATGGGTGATAAGGAGGAGTATTATAGAGCTTAGAGAAAATGTAGCCAAATTGTGCACGTGATGAGAGAGGTGAGACATTTAAAGGGGGGGGGGGGGAATCCCCCCCGGGATTCAAACACCCGAACTTCTCATTACTAGCAAACTAGACTAGACGAGCGTAGATATTAGTGTCATTAAACGCAAAAAGTCTTGACGGGTCGTTAGGTCTCTTGGATAAAAATATTGTTTTGCACTGTTGTAACAAAATGAAAACCCTCCATGGAGTACTAGTTTCTAACGTGAGGCAACTAAACCTTTTTCTTCTCTCTTTTTCTCTCTCTAAGAATATGTGTGCTCTATCTCCCAAACCCCGTCACCAGCAACAATATATAGCTGTAGAAACAAAACACAGCAGCTCCCTGGTCGGACGTCCGAAATAACTAGAAATGGAATTGAAGTCCGGTCGTGCATGGTCCACAAAAGTTTCGTTTATTTATTTTTTATTTTTGAGTCCATGTCCAAGGGGAGACCTTGTGCAAGCGGTTGATCTATGACCACCTGTTTTTCTGGACACTAATATGCTGCAGCACCCGGAAAAAATAAAACTAAGTTTTGAGAGTTCTGAAATAAAAATATAGGTTACGAAAAAAAACAGTTCGTTGCAAATGTGTCTTGGGCTAAGATTTGTGAGTTATTCTTGTTTTGGTTTGGTTTGGTTTTTTAGCACTTTTAATACAGTATGTTATTTCACTTAATAAAGTTAAAACAAGTTAGAAATAACTTTTTACAAAACAAACTTTTCTTTTTCAGTGGTCAAAATTGATTAAATTTTACTAAAATTAATATATGTTCACACCCTCTTAATACCTATCCACATTTTAACAGTACTAAAGTAGAGAGTAGTAGTAAGGTAGAAGTTATAGAAAATGTAGCCGAATTTTCGTGCAAGGAGAATGTAAAGTACATTTTTAGTACACTCGATGGGAGGGGTTATAGCCCCGACCTCTATCACCAGCAAACAAGACCAAACGAGTTCGATGCCTCAGCCTGCGTCGCTGCCAACGGAGATTTATCTAGGTCATTTAATACGTATTATTATATCCGTATTGAAACAATCCATCACAATAATCGCAATGATCGCAGCTAAGGATCACATTACCTTAAGTATGAATATTATGAAAGTAGTTTTAGTAACATTCCTTAACTGATCGATTCCCTCCTTCCTATAATGCTAACACTATCCTTAACTTAAATATATATGACCAACTTAAGTGGTCATGTGGTTGGTCTAAGGTGCATTTTATTCGAATGAAAATGTCATGGAGATAAAGATTAGAATCTTGGTCAGGTGTATTGAAGGTATTTTTCCCTAAATGGCTTCCCACTCTAATTCCACGTAAATTTAAGCACATTTAATATAAATTTAACTTTCCTCAGGCCTAACCCAACAGCGTATGTAAATAATGTACCGTAGCATGAGGAACCCACTTCACTGGTGAACAGGAGACAATGAAACAAGTTTATTAAACGTGTGCGATATTTGACATTCTTTACAAGTTATAGTAATGTTTGTATTCAGTCATCTGGAGCTGCTCAACCTTACTCATAATAGCCATCTTAGTCTTAATGCAAGCATTCAGTCATGTCGTAGAATGCTGAACTATTTAAATAAGTCCAGGTATTTGGAATAACCCATAGAATATACCGTTATCTAATCAACAGGTCGAGAGCTATCGAGTATGATATACAAATAGTTAATAGTTTTTTAGCGATAAAAATCCGTAGCACAACTTCCTTCGCAGGGAAAGTAAGGCCGTCAATCCCTTGTTGATTGTGGTAAAAGAACCCTGGAGGGTTTGTGAAAATACCCCTCCTTGTGAAATTGGTATAATCAATCAGCTTAGAAAGGATGCGTTAAATACCTCAAATAAATAAAACAGAAATGTATACGAATTTTCTTTTGTTTCCAGTCCACCCCAAAGTGGATATTGCATGTTACTATACACCCTGTATCAGTGGGTAGCGTGATGGGGTTGTAAAATGCAATCCTAAAAATATTAAAAAAAACTACCAAAAGGGGTAGGAATAACAAAAACTACACAATTTTTTCACAGGAAGCAAGAACGGATATTTCATTTGCGAACTACCTTACTGAGGATCGAATGCAGAACCATTAGACTCTCCCTGATGGTAACCTAAAATAAGAATAATGCTATATCTAGGTCAACAGGGGATGTTGATAATTTATTGTATGCGCGATGGAGGTTGCAGGGGTAGGATATACGGCACACTGAGCACTCGACAGCCAGTATGAATACCCCGCGTGATGTATGTGTAGTCTCGTTATTTATAATGACAGCTCCACAATTAACTGATTAATATTATTTTATCTGAAGTTATTCATACCTAATGCTCATTTCAACTCTCCTATTAGCCCCCCGTACTGTTCCATTTGACGACAACAAAATGCAATTGATTGATGCATCGGCTCTGTTCATAGTTTTGTTCAGTCGACTTTGATGGGTGCTATTTGGAATAAACGTTTTACCTCATATTAAACTATTACCCAGTACGGCTGTGTGTGATATCTGCTCATTAAAAAGTCTAAGTAGTCCTAATAACACATCATTTGTATTTATTAAAACAAAATGTTACAAAAAATATTACTGCATTCTTACTTCAAATTATTTTGCGTACACATAACTTATAAATGTTAGTTTGTAAAATGACTATAGCTACGATCTTTCAATATACACCTTAGCTCAGTCAATAGCCTGTTGGCCTACTGAGCTAAAGGTTCTGGGTTCAATCCCTGGCATGGCTAACAAAATCATCATTGCTGGATGGTGTGCCTGTGCATTTGGGTGAAGGATATTGGAAAAGCGGTTGTAACGGTCGTTCTTGTATTCCGCCCTTTAATTGAAATGCCTAGCTTAAGGCGGCCGCCTCAGTCAGCGAGAAAGTATAGATCACTGTTAGGCCACGAGGTCTAAGAACAATGGCCTATATCGTTTTTCTAGTATTTCTATCCTAGTATATACTGTGTAAGCTTATACTTCCTTTCACCCTTAGCTTACAACCACCCTTTGTCATGCCAGTAATAAGGAGGGGAAAAAAACTACGAACATTCTTATCTAAAGGTAGAGAGGAAATCCTTCTGGTAGTTCCCCAATATCTTAAAATTTTATGTTGTGAGCCAACCAAAAAATTTACTGTATTTGTTTGAAGAAGTCCAAATATCGCGCCCTTTTTCATCAAGCTTAATATCATAGTTCCACAAATATAATTAAAAAGTTGTTGAAAATTATATAATGTCACACGAGGTAGTCCTTTAAAGAACTAGACTATTTTATGCGTTTGTATGCACTGTAAGACCATCACAATGTATAACGCTTGGTTGTGAAATGGTTTTTTTTCGAAACTACCTTAAATTAAACCGATATTTTTAAAGTAATTTAGTAATTATGGTTTAGATATAGAGAGCAACAAGCCGATTGCAAATAAAGTATATTATTCTTGTGCCCTCGGCTTACCTCAAAAGGTAGTAAGCTTACTTTTCCTGATTCCACCATGGTGTAGCTTATAATAGAGGACCATGGTGAAAACAATTAAGGTTAGATTTCTGCCATTCAAAGTAAACGGAGTGTACATTATCAGGGCTTCCACACACCTGAAAAACCAAGAAAACCAAGAGAATTTTTTATGTCTGGAAAAAAACTTGAAACTCAGGGAATTTGGCCAAATCTAGTAAATATAATGGAATAGTTGTTAATTTGGGACATTTAACTGAATGCTTTAAATAGCAGGTCTTTGAATGGACGAAAATTTGATCTTAAGAAGTAAGCACGCTGATTCATGCATGTCTTTATTACCCCTTAAAAACGACGCCTATCAATGACGTCACGGAAAGTCAAGAAAGGAATTCACATATTAATGAATTTAGCAGCTAAACAAGAGGCCTCAAGGGATGAACTATTAATTTTATTCTCTCTTTATCTATTTCCTACATTGGTGTCTAAGTGTGATGGGGCTTAAACGTGCTTAGGTGCTTCAAGTAAAGATGCAACCCGCTTTGCAAAATGACCTCGAAATGTCCAAGTAGGCAACGTCGTTAAACAAGTAATGTGAAGCGACAGAAGATGTATTACTCCATCAATATGAAACAATCCTGATTTAGTAATAAGCTACATGACTTCCCATTTAGTCGGTTTGATGAAAAATATAATCTTATTATTCTATTCTTCAATATTCGCACTGCCTGAGAAAATTGGAATTCCTTCTGGAAAACCTGGAAAAAAACAAACCGGGTACAGGGTAGTAAGAAAATAGTGGTAATTGTCATTCTCTAGTAACGTTGAGATAATGTCATCTTACATAACAGACAAATGCTTCTTCTTTGTGTTGTAGGCCTGAGTCAGCAACCAAATGAACAATTTGTAATATTATAACAAATATATTATTCTATTCTGATAATTAAAAAATGACACCTTGACACGGGAATCGAACCCGGGACCTTCGGCTTAGTACGCCAATGCTCTCACCAATAAGCTATCCAGGATTCATCCCGTGCCCATGGTCATTATTCAGTCATTGTTTAAGGCAGCGTCTAAGATGGACGTGCGGAAGTCATCAGCTTATAAACATGTGATTATATATAAGATCACAGCCATCAGACAACGCAGCCATTAGCGACTCGGTAGTTGGCAATTTAGCAGCCATTCGACANTTGTCGAATGGCTGCTAAATTGCCAACTACCGAGTCGCTAATGGCTGCGTGGTCTGATGGCTGTGATCTCATATAATCACATGTTTATAAGCTGACGACTTCCGCACGTCCATCTTAGACTCTGCCTTAAACTATGAGTGAAGAATGACCATGGGCACGGGACGAATCCTGGATAGCTCAGTGGTAAGAGCATTGGCGTACTAAGCCGAAGGTCCCGGGTTCGATTCCCGTGTCCAGGTGTCATTTTTCAATTTTCAGAATATGACATCTAAGAGGGAATATCCCCACTAAAATGCATTAACAATAGTTTCGGCTATTTGTTTCATGAATATATACAAGATCCTGTACAATTATATATATATAATTGTCGAATGGCTGCTAAATTGCCAACTACCGAGTCGCATGGCTGCGTTGTCTGATGGCTGTGATCTTATATATAATCACATGTTTATAAGCTGACGACTTCCGCACGTCCATCTTAGACTCTACCTTAAACTATGAGTGAAGAATGACCATGGGCACGGGATGAATCCTGGATAGCTCAATGGTAAGAGCATTGGCGTACTAAGCTGAAGGTCCCGGGTTAGAGTCCCGTGTCCAGGTGTCATTTTTCAATTTTCAGAATATGATATCCATGAGGGACTATCCCCACGGAAGTGCATAAACAATAGTTTCAGCTATTTGTTTCATAAATATATTATTACTATCAGCTTAATTTGTATATAGCTACACATACGTGTTTTGGAACTAATTAAAACAATTGTAATAAATACATACATACATAAATACATACATACACGTGCGCATACATAATCACGCCATTCCCTTATGGGCTAGGCAAGAAACTGTGCATAATTGTATGGTTAAAAAAACAGCTCCGTACATGATCTATCCTCACTAACTTTCTCCACACTTCCCAATCCTTGCATACTTCCTTCGCTTCAACAACATCCATACACTGAGTCATACATGTTTTTTTTATAAGACTCTTAATGTTTTTCTTGACTCATATTCATATACAACATTTAACCACGTCTTATATGGCCTACATCTTCATTTTGATCCATACACTTTACCTTAATATATTTGTTTCGTCACTCGAACCACACTAATCCTCTCAATATGTCCAAACCAAAGTAAGACGCTTCTTTCACATTGACCTTTTGGACTCCTTCTCGAACCGCACTCCTTCAGCACCCATTCATCACCGACTCTGTCCATACGAGTTTTTCCAGATACATTTCTTAGATATCTCATTCCAACCACATTCAAATAATAATAATAAATATACACTATCGAAATATAAGAAGGATTGAAACTAGTTCAGTAGGAGCTAAGGGGTGGGGACGGTATCAAGGGAATACAGGAGTACGCTCAAGGACCAGTTCGATGTATAGTTAGACCCCTGATATAGTCTTAGCATACAGAAGGACTGACTTGGGCTGGTGACTCTTTTAGATATAACCAATTAATATAACTGACTACATCACCTTTTGGTACTATAAATTACAATAAATTCACTAAAGCTTCAGGACTACATTTAAACACTCCCCCCGTTCTGGCGACACAACACTGAGTATGTTTTTTCGACCTAGCTAACCAAGAACAGCAGAGATTATGCTTGGATTTCAAGGTCACATTTTTATTTTCTCTCGACCCCTCAGAGAGAAAATATATTGAGATTTTCAAAAAAATCGAACTTGAAGTGTTTATAAATGTTGACATTTCATGACCTTCTGAAACAAGAAAAGTGGTTTTCGCAATTCCGATAGAAAATCAATTTTCTCAAAACCCGCTACAACGATTTTGATTAAGGGCCAGTTTCATAGTCAAATTTAGTATGCCTCAAGTGCGGCGCTACACTAAGTACATGACGACACTTACCTAAACTCGAATGGAATGGGCCGTTCTCTCATAGGAAACTGACCCATTCCATTCTGGTTTAGGTAGATGTCGTCATGTACTTAGTGTAGCACCGCACTTGAGGCGTACTAAATTTGACTATGAAACTGGCCCTAAAATTCATTTCTAGTCACTGTTTAATATTACAAACAAAATTGAAGTTTTCGTTTTACCGTGAAATTACTGTGAGTGTACTTTACATAAGCGGAGGAAATATCATATTTCGATATTTCCGTAACTATTTGAGACATGAAATAACTTATCATTGTAAATTTGTAGTACATTTTAGAATACAAATATTTTATCTCATTTATGATTTTATAAATTCAATAGTTTTTGAATTTGAGCACGTGTATATATATAAATTGGTATTTAAAAAAATGTAAAATTAATTTTGTAGATAGCGATATTCTTCTTTATTAAAGGTTTTTGTAACAGTGTGTATAGTTTAATTATTGTTCTTTGATGAAGCATTTCTATAACAAAGTATAATATTATTTATTTCCACAACTCTCACGATCTTTTAGTAAAGTCTCTATTTTAAGATAAAGAAGAAGAAAGTATGTGTGGTGCACCGTACTATTTATTTTGTGTATTTAATCCTTAAACACTTTTGACATGTAACCTAAAGTAGTTTTTATTGATAAATGTATCTCATTCCATGCTATATCATAGCAGCTATTGACTTTGAAATTAAACCATCAACATTTTTCTTACTGTGCACCGTGTCTTAGTTCCAGTTCAGGATATCCGCATATTTACACTAACGGGGTAGGGGTGAGGAAGATAGAGTTTAAAGGAAAAGTACATGCATTTTCGTGGAGAGATTGAGAAACCATGTAGTACACCTGACAGGTGACAAGACTAGATTTCCAATGATAGGGAGATTAGGGATAGAATCCCAGAAGGGTGTATTGTGGGTGTCTTTCATAAAAAGCTCCACGCAAATACGGTTAAGTTTCCTATAAATCTCTACCTTCTTCATATAGATCTCATTAGCGTAATTAATATGTACGTAAGGCTCAAATGGGTACTATGACAGGAAAAAAAAAATTAGAATAAATATAAGGTAAACTAACAATCTTGTTATGATCTTGTGTATGGAAGTCATTACACTTGCACTAACGTATTAAAACAACCAAATAATAGTGTTCCTTATTTATCTGTTTCAGGCACATATTTACCTTTTACAAGGAAAACTTGGACAGAGGCAGGAATGGAGTGAAAGATAGTTGCTGAGACAAGATATTTCAGAGAAAGAAAGGTAATACATTATTTTAAATTGAGTAGGTATGTTTAAAAATTACAAAAATACAATCCAATACCTTAGCTAAGTTGGTAGAATGTCTGCCTACTGAGTTAGGGTTCACAGGTTCGAATACTGGAATGGACCAAAAATGTATAGTACATGAAATTGTAGCCTCCCCTTTCACAGTGTTGAATTAACGGCCGGGGTATGGGTGTTGTGTATGTTCCAGATTTAAATTAGTTTAAAAGTCGTTTTATGAACTATTTAGTTGGTTCCGAATGTGAATTTTATAACCTCAAATACTAGACCTAATACAAAAATACAACTACACAATATTTTTAATACGGTAAATTATAGAATTTTTTCCAGACTCATAAAATAAATGACTAGCTTCAACATATTTTACAATATTAGTTAAAACACTACTAATTAAATAGTTTTATTCCATTTTGTTTCCTTGTCCGCTGTATAAATATTGAGACTAATCACCTGAGTTTCATTTAACACTCATTCTGCGAGCATACGTGGCATATCTTTGGAGCTAGTGTATCATTAACGTCTAGCAAGCGTAGTAACAAAAAGTAATTGTAGCCTCTGCCCAGTAATTTACATACACTGCCTTATCTATAATGTAATATTTCAGTGGAGTAAGCGTTTGATGGGACACAAACACATTACAACTTTTTTTTATATATAAAAACATATTTCCATGACCCCCTTATATTCAACCTCGTTTATAAATATAACTTATGTCATGGTTCGTGTTACATATCCTATCCCAGATCTTTAATTATTTACTACTCGTTAAACATTAATGTTTCACCGGTTTTTTTTCATTCACTAAAGGGTTGATATTACCCCTTCATATATGGTAAAAGGGTGTATATGAACATAATGCAACGAAGCTGTAATGGTTTTTGATATGAGCTGGGGGCTTATAATTGTTGTGACGATTACATACGCATTGAAAATTAAAACGTGTGGAGAATATGTGAACTCTGGAATGTTCTCCATTTTTTTATTATCGCAAAGCGCTTTTTAAAAAAATAGGGGGGAAAATATTTTAATTTACTTATCAAATAAAATAAATGTGATTGTGAAAATTAAGAGGGTTGTAACTTTGGAATGAGTGTGGGGATGATATTTCAGCTTTTTATTGCAGCTGTTACTAAATTTAGTGTGAGATCAAAACGTTACATAGTAAAAAAATTGTTGCATGGTAAAAAAAAAAAAGAAATAATTATTTGCTAGGAATTAAATTTTGATCAGTTTTTATACGAATATATGATTATTAATTTATTGGGATAGGGATGAGGAAATAAACATTTTAGGGGTAATTTATCTCACATTTGCGTGGAAGAAAGGTGGACAACTATTTAGGGGGAACTACCCTCACTAGGCCCAACCAGAATTAGAGTCCCAATCTCCCCGTCTTCAGTAAGGTAGGTCAATACGATAGTGACGCCTTGGATCATTCGGCCACTGAAGCTGGATTCTATTGGTTGCATAAGTGGATTTTATAGGAACATAATAATTTATTTTAAATAGAAAAACATACTAGTGGTCACGCATCCAAATGCGTTCGGCTTACAATATATTGTATATTTCCAGCTACGAATGGGTTGGAGAGGGGGGCTATGTTCGAATATCGTTCAGGTGTACTAAAGAGATTTTTCAAATGCGATGCAGTACTATTTTTTTCCCTCCCCCTACGCTAAAACCGATAATCTCCCCTTACTATCCCTACACCTTAGATTAAGTTGTAAATTACATTTGTGTTAATCGTATTACTACTAATAAAATAGGCTACACTTTTTTTAAATTATTATAGAATCAGTTGTATGAATTTATAAGCTTTAATTTGTTTAAACAAAAAATAGGTCAGTTATTATTTTAACCGATTTGTTTGAATTTATTTCGTAGATCTCTAACTCAAGCTGCAAAGAGTCTTAAATCAATTTAAACTATTTTTTAAATAATAAATAATTTGTAGTGATAGAAATAATCAACATTTTGAAACTGTGAGGTATAATTTACTTTAAACATAATTTCTCATTGCTGATTAAATTATATATAATATATTTTGTATTCGTACGTTTAACAAAAGGATTGTGTTTCCTTATTTTTTTAACACCACTTCTTTTTATTTGTTTGTGTTGTATGTATTAAGTACTAATCATGCTTACTTATTTTGTTACCTTAGCATGGTAATACTATCACTAATTAATTAGTTATCCTGTCAAATAGGCTAAACGTTGAATTTTTCTCCTTCCATATCAACTGTAATTATAATTAGCTTTCACGATATTCCATCTACTAGTTATCGAGAGATAGTGGCTGTGAAATATTCATAGGTCTAACATCAACTTTATCTGCAGCTATAAAAATTAAAACCATTTGTCTAGAGACACAGGATATACCATATTGATGAATATATATTAGAGATGGTTGCAACCTAACTTTTTTCAACTCTAAATCTTCATTTTACCTAAGAATTCAGAATATCGAATCCGATTCCGGATTTTAGAAAAATTTATAAGTTGAACAGTTTAAGCTACTCAAATCATATTAATTAGTTTATATAATTATTGTGATTTTGTACACATTAATTTGTAAATTAATATTGCACCCTCTGGTTGTTAGGTTTTGAAAATAATGCTTCCCACTAATAAACTGTAAACCACGAGTGATCATCATCATAGCCCTAACAAAATTTAGTAAAAACTTCCAAATTCGGATTTTTTCCTAACAACATATTGGAATTTAGAATATTAATTTTTTATCGAACTTTCCATTCCTGAATATTTTCAAGGGTTTGAGGAATTCGAAGATTCAAGGGACCAAACTTGAACGAAACATGGACGAAACTTGAAATTTGTGCTCCAGTTGAATTCTGTATAATACAATTAAACCGGATCCTCAGTGTGATGCAAATAATAATAATAATAATAATAAGGTGCCACAATAACGAACAGACAAAAGAAAAGTAATAAAAACGAGATAAAAAGAATGAAAATAATAAAAATGCTACAACCCCCATTTTACCTCCTAAATACTATTAATCAAAGTGTGCTAAAATATTATCCATTCTTCACTTCTTTTCTATTAATATTTTCGGATTTTTAAAATTAAATATAAAAGTTATCTATGCTTAGTATTAGATAATATTTATTTTTTATTATTATTATTATTATTATTATTAGCACCGCGTCTTACTACCCGTTCGGGTTATACGCACTTACGCTAATGTGTAAAAGATATATCTGTGCCGAGACCGAGGATTGAACCCCGGCCGCCCGCATAGAAGTCTGACACCTTACCCCTAGACCGCCAGGTCACCATTTTTTATTATCTTACTTAATTAAATACTAAGTTTTTTAAGCACAAACATTTTTGTAGTGGTTGGAATGCATATCTGGAACCTTCACCCTAAACGATCGACCAGGTTTGCCTAATGTGTGGGCCAGCCCTACCAATACCTAATAAAAATTGATCAATAAACTTTTCTAACACCCGCTTCAGTGACCGCAGTGTCTAACGCAGTAGATTAGACTGCCGATGATGGGTAGATCGAGGTTCGAATCCCGGTTAGGTATACTGAAGTTTTTTCATAATGGTTTTTCACTCTCCCACCATACAAATGTGGGTACACTTTCTATAAATATAACCTTCCTAATCCATAAACCCACTAGCGTAATTAGTACATAAGCGTATCTGGATTAAAACATCTTATCTCGCGGACATTCCCAGCGTTTTTTTCACCCAACTGAGACTATACGCTCTCCAAAACCGACTCCCCCTCCCCCACTTCCTCCATCCAGCCTTTCCAGAGAAGGGGGAGGCGTATTATTGGTTGTAATACCGAGGAATCGGTGAAGTTAAACTCGGACCCTCAGGGGCTAGTGGGGGAAGGTCCTCCAGTCCTGGTCAAAGGAATATTTCCCCGATATGAGATTTAGGATCAGTCTGTGAGAGGAGTGTGCGGCTGAAGAGATTCCTGCCGACTGGAACAAGGAATTGAGAACCGCTGAACAGGACTGGGAAGGGGCCTCAATGGAACAGTTGAATACACATCCACTTTGTAGCAAGGCTGCTGAGCTAGTCGGTCACTAAACATCTGGATACTTCTGGAGGACTGGGGGATTCTTCCTGCGGGATGGGAGAAAATGTATATATATATGTGGGTATTTATGCACATATACCTACTATATATACATAAATATATTCATATATGTGTATATGTATATATATATACATATACATATATATGCACATTGCACATGCATACAAATATAGTTACATAAGTAACCATACATATACTCTATTCACCGTAGGAATTTCTCTCTGGAAGGTATTTTTTCCTACCAACATCCTACTATAAAATAGATTTCTGGTAGGGAAAAAGGCCTTTCAGAAAACAATTCCTACGCCGAACAGACTTTACATACATACATACATACATACATACATACATACATACATACATACATACATACATACATACATAAATACATACATACATACATACATACATACATACATACATACATACATATATACATACATACATACATACATACATACATACATACAATGAATATACATGCATACAATGCTATAAATATATGTATACATAGCTATGCACATGTATATTTAGCTATACATACACGTGCATATATGAATACATTTATATACAAACATTAATTCGTATTTACAGAGTGTGTCAGAAAGTGTTTTTAACACAATTAGTTCAATATCCTTAAGAGATATATATATATATACCTAATCACACCGTTCCCTTAGGGTTAGGCAAGAAACTATGCATATGGCTCAAAAACAACTTCGTACTTAATCTACCCTCACTAACTTTCTCGACACTTCCCTATTCTTGCATACCCCCTTAGTTTCAACAACATTCGTACATCGAATCATGCTCTTTTATTATTAAAACTTAAAATGTTAACCCTTTTCCGCTAAGTGCGACAATTAACAATTACCAAGCATTCAAGCTCGTTTTCAGCTTTTGTATGAAGTCGCCTCGACGCAGAATCGCTCCGTCGTGGTAAATCAAACGGTGGAGCGCGCGCAGAAATGGCAGCTAAAAGCAGTTTTACTAGAATCGACTTTGTAAAGCAGAGAAAAATAATGGGGGTAACGGACGACATCGAATTCGACTTTATTACATCGCAAAAGGGTTCCTTCCTGTTGACTTCATAAAACACCCCAGCGCCATTTTGTGGCCAACGTCCAAGAGCTGGTGGAATATGGGGAAGAAAGGGGGAGAAAGTAGGGGGTGTATATGAGTCTGTAAGTTTCTCCCTTTCGGTTATGACCTTACAATTCATGCGAGGTTATCTAAAGGGGTAGATTATTCTCTATTTTACAGACATTAAGATATAATCGAGACAACAGTTATGAACACGAAGATTATGAACTGCTGAAATGGTCACTTTTAAAAAAAACACAAACTTGGGTACTAGATTATATTACATAGCATGTGCACAACTATATTCTATTCTTCTGTGGTAATTATTTAACTACGTTTCATATCTGTTATCGGAAGATACATTTGAAAATAAAATATGATCATTTGGTTAGTGTTATATTTTTGAGAGATATTTTACTATAATTTGACGAAAACCATTAAAACCACATAGGTATGCTATGAAAACAAAATATTTAAGTTTTTTAAAACTATAATTAACATATTTTTCATAACAATGATGAATTAGAAATGGAAAATAGTGGATAATTTAAAATATTTGTGTTAATTCTATACAATGCGATTTTTTGTGTGGTGGTAACCAAAACAATGGAAAATAATATGTACGAATTGATTGATGGATTTATTTAGTTAATTATAACCAAACAAACCACTCCAATCATACCAAGTATACCTCAATATTTTATTTCTAATTATTGTTAAAGCTGATGTGGTGGTGTTTGGGGTAGGAATCAAAAAACTTCTGTTGGAGCTAATATCGATTTAGTAAATAAAGTCATTTTATTTTTGTGGAATTGTGAACATACTTTTCTTTTCCCTAGTGTGTATGAGCTGTATCCCGCAGTATTTTTATGGCCAGAGGTAAAATGCTTCCATTCTGAAGATCTTATTTCAAAGATTCTGTTTTTGTACCACATTTTAATCGGTACCAGTTAGAATAATATGCATACGTTTATTACGCTTGGGGACATAGGGAGGAGGAATATATAATCTTAGAGGAAGTATAGCTGCATTTGCGAGGGGAAAGAGTGAAAACCCATTTAGGTAAAAACAGCCTCAAAACATCCAACCACGATTTGAACCCCGATCTCCCCCTCATCAGAAGTCTAGTTTATCGCGATAAGGATGCCTTAGACCAAGCGGTGGCGGAAGCGTGTAGGATTATATGTTGATTTTATATATTTCTCTATGTTGTTCTACGTGCTCTTCCTAAACATAATATTGTGTAATCCCACAACTTAATTCAAAGAAAATATCTGCATCCTTACCCTTTCCCAGTGATGGATTTATGGCCTGGGGACTATGTGTTGTGTGGTCTAGCTATAAATAATACCGTATTTCATTTTCTACCTAAAAAATTGAATTAAGATATTATTTGTAATCTCAAAATTGTGTGGTAGACAATGTTTAAAGGCTCTATTGATTGACTGAGCCTTTGTAGAGATTAAGGTTGAGATAAATATCTGACGTAGCCTGGCCTACCAAGGCCTTATAACCAGATTTAACTCACCCAAACATGCTGCGTTGTCCACATGGTCTAAGGCGCTACTCTCGCAGTATATTAGAATGACGGGGAGATCAAGGTTCGACTATAGGTCTGGTGTACCGAGGTTTTTTTATAGAATGGTTTTCCACTTTCTTTCCACGCAAATGCGACTATACTTCTTTTAAATATTACTTTTATAATCCTTAAAACCATTAGCGTAAATAGTAGGCCTATATATTATTTAGCACCGCGTCTTACTACCCGTTCGGGTTATACGCTTTAAGTAATAATTACGCTAATGGATCAGGAATTGAGAAGGTTGAATTATAGGAAGTGAACCCGCATTTGCGTGGAGGGAGAGTGGAAAACCATTTAGGAAAAACCACCCCCAGTTCACCCGACCGAGATTCGAACCTCGATCTCCCCGTCCTCAGCAGTCGAGCTCAACACGACAAGCGCGTTAGCCAACTACGCCACC